>CAIGQQ010038251.1:3595583-3688924 GCA_903798035.1 Danio albolineatus
TATATACACGTTACAACAAGTTACAAGTCTTAAATCTTTAGGCAATGTTTTCTTTTATTCAAATGACAAAAAAAAGATTAAGACATTTAAATATTCACATTAATACCAGCAATGGGTGAAAGGCGAGACCTATTTTGGTGTCCAAAACAAATTGAAATCACAGTAATGGTATTATATTCACATTTTAAATATTAAAAAATTCCACTTGAATGTATTTTGAATGACTTTTCGGAAAACAAAATGTTAAAATATGGATGTTTTGTTTTTACTTTTGACTCATAAAATATAAATAAAAGAATAAATGGTCATACGTTTTATTTTATTTTTTAATGATTAAAAACTCACAAATGACGTAAAACTAGTAGTTTGAAAGATTGTGGAAGTGTAAAGTTTAATTATGCTTAATTAAGATTGATAGTTGGGGCAGCAAAAAAGTTATAAAAAAATAAATTTACACTTGAAATATTTTTAGATACAAAAAAAGAGAAAGATGTATGTATTACACTTTTGTTTTGTTGCATATTTTTAAAATTGTTTTGTCTTTGACCCTTATGCAGATTCAAACGATGAGCAGAAATGGAGTGGACACTTCTCTGCCTGTCCAAAAGAATATGAGAATTTCTGCATTAATGGTAATTGCCGTTTCGTGGAGGAGCAGAACACGCCATCATGCAGGTGTGACTTTGACCTATCCAACAGCTGACCAATCATGGCTCAAGAAAATACTGTATAATTGTACTGTATTTGTTGCACAGATGCGAAAAAGGATATATTGGTGCAAGGTGTGAATACCTTGATATTGATTTCCATGTCGGAGAGCGGAGGAAAATAGTCATCGCGTGTGTGGTAGCAGGATTAGTGTTTCTGCTTCTGCTCATCGGTTTCATATGCGTCTGTACACAGTGAGTAGATGCAATATTGTAAAACATTTTCTACATACCTGTTTGAGTCTTTTTAAGTTTTACTGTCCTTTGTGTTTTTTTTCCACAGTAAACGATATAGACCATGTATAAAAAAGGAGAGAAAGAAGCAAACAATTGACGAAGATGAGAAGCACACTCCTCTAAACACACATGAAGGTGCTCCAGCTGACACATCCAACACAAATGCTGTATAAAGTGAGTTTCTTCTCTTGCTTCATTCAATTTACATGAAGCGTGTGGTGCAATTTGATTTTCAGATCATGTATACAAGTGGCTCTCAAATGCTTACAGGATTTTACATCAGATATCAGTGTGCAACATGACAAACCCATACAAAAAAAACATAATGCACTTTGAATAAATTCAGAGGTTAATTAATGGTTTCGAAATGTCTTGAGACAAATTTATTTTCAAAACAGCATGCAGTGCTGTGAGTGGAGTTTGACTTTAACAAATTACTCTAAAGGCCTTACTCCAAAGGTCAAAAGGACACACCAAGCTGATGGCTGATTGTTTGAACAATATCAATACGTCAGTCCGGCTAGTTAGTTCGATGTGTTCCACACGCCACCTTTGGGTTAACATTAGATGTCATTGGCCTAATTCAGCATGTAAAATTGCCATTGGTCTGTCGGCTGAAGAGAGCGCTCTGACTGGTTATTCAGCAATGAATCAGAGACCGAGTGTGACCTAAGGAAGTGACGTAGTAAGTAAACATGTCAGGTCCAGAAGGAACACAAAGAAGCCGACTGTGATTATTAGATTATCATACATATTTACAGGAACAAATCTCTCCGTGGTGAGTTCTGGTTTCCCATTGTGAACAAGAAAACAGACTATTGCCACTCAAGGGTGCAAAAGAAAGTCCTGCCATGCAGGCACAGAACGCACACTCTCGAATCAGTCGGCTGCCATCCGTTTGGTGTGTTCATGGCCAGCTTTTTGGTCCAGACACAAGGCGACAACACAGTGGATTTTATGTGCCTATAGTTGTTTGGCATCGGGCTGTTGTGTCCCGGTTTTAATTTTTTATTAAACAAACAGCATGACCAGTGCAGTTCTTCAACTATTATCAAATACATACTGACTTTCAAAGAAACTTGCCACTAAAACAAATTTTCAACAAAATATATAAGGTACTTTTACGCATGCCTGTAGGCCTGTGAAAATCATTTGCTCAACTGATTTATTCAAAGTGGCTGTCTTTATAAGTGAGAGGTTGAATCATTAGCCAGGAGGTCATTCTAACGTGAAGTGAATCTTTTCAGTTCACAAAAAGTCCCAAATGGGTGCAAATTAGGAGTGCCTGACTGTAGTATTGGTAACCTAGAAACCAATAGTAAACAAAGCAAGCATAGTGCGGTCACGTGAGTGTAATGTTCGCTATGTCAGTTTATTCTACAAATGTGTTTCCGTCTCCCATTGTTTGCATTAACCCCTTTTTTTGCAAAACAATTCAATTCACCTTTGTTTCTATAGCACTTTTACAATGTAGATTGTGTCAAAGCAGCTTCACATAGAAGATTATAGTAAATTGAAACAGTGTCAGTCCAGTTTTCAGAGTTGAAGTTCAGATTAGCTCAGTTCAGTGTGGTTTAATATTCACTACTGAAAGTCCAAACACTTATGGGCAAATTCATTGATCCATCGATGCGCAGTGGAGAGCATGAGACTGATTCTTGTGACGCTCCAGAACAACCCCAAGTAAGCTTAAAAAAAATATACACTTTTTATCAAACTCATGCTTATAATTAATTATAACTTAATTATAAATTACATAATACACATTTATAAAGTTATAATTCATTATAAGCATGAGTTTCAGAGAAATTAAGAATTTAATTAAAAATTTGGCATTTCATGTGATGCTTCAAAATGTTTATAAACACAACTACTGATTTATGAGACATGCAGTGGCCCTACGTTTCATTAGTTTCATAGGTGGAATGATGTTAAAACTGACAATATGAATGAGTCTGAGTTATCTGAATCTAAACCAGAAATAACGAGTAACCTAATTCTAACTTCCTGTTCAATGACATCAATGGCATTTTAAAATGTGCAGATCTTTGGGAACAGCACACTTGTGGTGTTTTTTTTTTTAAAACTAGCTTTCCCTTATGCATATTTAAAACAAAAAAGTGCACAGAGACATTTTGTAGCCCATTTACTCTCCCTTATATAAAACTGCATGATGTTATGAACTTGTTTTTAAGCACAAGTGTTCTGGTCCATTCACACTAAGAACAGTCACTATAAAGTTAACTGTAAGGATTTGTTGTCTGCTGCTTTTTAGAAATGTTCTAGATCAGGGATAGGCATTTCAGTCCTGGAGGTCTATTGTCCTGCAGAGTTTTGTGCTGATCCTCATCAAACACATTTGAACAAGCTGATCGCTAGCTGTGTCCAGAACCATTCCCTATTCACTATATAGTGGACTATATCAGGTGTCCACCATTGTGTAGTTTGTTCGAGTCGAGTAAACAATTTCACTTCTGGCATTCGCTCACTACTTTTTAACACACAATCAACTCTGATTTTAGGTGTGCATTTGCTGTACACTCATTGAAGCAGCATTTCCCAGAATCCAGCACAAAAAGTGAAAGAAAGTGAAAGAGGTAAAGATGAAGAAACACGGCTGACATGAACACAAAGTGCCAAATTTTATTCGCAATTCATTCAGCAAAAATAATGACACATGTATACTGAACTGTAGGTACTGTACTGTCACTTATATCTTATATTGATTTAATACATTTAAACTGTTATATTTATGTACTGTATTAAATATCTACATCAGTGGTTCTCAAACTGTGTACGCATTCCACTAGTGGTACACAAGCTTCTTTCTAGTGGTACGCGAAGGAATCACTGAATAATTTTAGTAAAAAAACGAACACACTTTCAACCCTTTGACGCGTACGATAACACCAATGTGATCAGTAAATTGATTTTAATAGACTAAACCTTTTATTTAAGGCACTGACAATAGTAAATATTCTTAATTAGAAGAATTAATCTGCCTCGTTTTTAAACTGTGCAGTGCTGTAGCTGCTTAATTAGGCCCACTATGCTACTGTACTTCTGTACCGGTTGTTATGGTGGTAGATGGAGAGACATTTTTTTTCTAAGGTGGTACTTGAAGAAGAAAGCTTGAGAACCACTGATCTACATACTTTGTTGACAAATAAATGTAAAAGTGGCATTTTATTTAAAAATATAATTAAAAGTAATGACGAGCAGGTTTCATCAGGCTTCATCAAATAATAGTCAAAGAAACAAATGAAAACTGACATTCAATTCATATTGCCAAAAAGGACATTTTTCTGGGTGCTTGGTGTAATGGTCATGATAAAACTCTCCATGCAGACCGCTCTCTGGCTATTAATCCAAATTTGCACGCTCACTTTTGTTCACTCTTTTCTAATACATATGTATTATACACACTACTGTGCGAAAGTCCTTGCACAGTATTATATTCATAGATATTTATATTGATTTTGAAATTATATGATGTTTATAGATATTCTTTATAGTTATAGACAATAACAGCTAAAACAGTCATGAAATGGCCTCCACAGAGTCCAGACCTTAATATAACATTGCAGGGGCAGAATGGGATTGCCTGTACAGGTCGATAAGCTAAATGCTGTCTTTTGCTAGCAGGAGGCATTTTATTCTGAAAACAGCGTTTTGTTTTTCTCAATTTTGTGTACGTATTTGTTTTCTATTTCTTTATATCTTAATGTAGAGACCAGTCTTATATCTGGAAGGTCATTAAAACTTTGCTAAAACACCAAAACTGTTGGGCGGACCAAAACCTTACACAGTACCGTGTATATATACAGTAGTACACTAAGCTGGAACGCGGACTCGGCATTGAACAGTTTTGGACACAGCTGCGGTCTTCAAGATCACTAAAGCTACAGGGAAATGTGTTTGATTGGGGTTGGGGCTGTTCTAGATTGATTCTGATTGGCTGTCAAATGTTTTTAACACTCTTCAGATGGAGAAAAACGAACTATAAAATGGTTTGAACTATATAGTTTTCTCCATTTGATTATTTTCATATAGTGTGGCTTCTCCTATTTCTTGAAGTTTATAATGAGTTATTGATCGTCCTTGATGTGAATGGACATTTAACGTCAGTTTTCTTCACCCACCTTCAGAAACACTTGTCTTTCGATTCTTAAAAGCTTATTCATTATCAAATGAAATACTTGCCCCCTTCAGGAAATGATCCGCACTCAAGCTCTGTAAAACAAGAGCCTTTCCACAGTCTTACAAGGACATTAACATGCTTTCTGAGTTGACGCTAAAAGCATTTTTGAAGTACACAGCGAGCTCTATAAAGAGAAGTATGGAAACAATAAGCAAAGCGTCTGTTTGACATGTGCGGCTGTTGTGATGCTGTTCAGACCTTGGTTGCCAAGCAGTCAGATCAACTGTTAGCTGAAATAGATGGCTCTAATTGTCTTTTTGTTTCAGTGATACAGTGAAGTGATCCTGCCTGGCTTGGTAATGGCCTGGAAACGAGGACTTCTTCTGGCGAGTGATGAAAGCAGAGATTTACTGTAATCCTGAGTGGACTTTCAATGAACTCTGGTGGTATGGTGTGTCAGGCAACCTTTGCCATTCCCTCTGCTACTGTTTACCTCAATCTTCATGCCACTTTATTCATGCTTTCCAGCAGAAAAAGGATCTCACAGCTTTACGGTGGCTGTACATGTGAAAGCGTATCATAATTTAAAAAATATGAGGAGATGGTGTACATTATGCTGAATGCAAACAGATCCTGAGATACGTTTATAGTGCATATGAAGCACAGGTTATGAAACAAAGTTACAGTTCATTGGATTTGATGAGGTTGAATAATCAGTCATATTTCCAGTTTTAACAGTTTTTGAAAGTAGTTCTCCTGACATTAATGGACCAAAATCTCCTCTTAAGTTTGATTTATTTATTAGCGTGTATAAAGAAATTTGTTTTTGTGTTGAACTATATTTTAAATAAATAAAGAAATACAAAAGTTTGTTAATGTGACAATATATAGAAAGAGTTTTTTTTATAGAGCACAAAGTTTTTGATAGTTTTTCAGTCCTATGTTTTGTCATTTAATATTTATAACTTAGCAACCAAATAATTAGTTTCAAAAATAAAGAGTAATCTTTGTTATTTGTCTTTTGCTAAGCATAGTTTGGAAATAGGGGCGACACGGTGACGCAGTAGGTAGTGCTGTCGCCTCACAGCAAGAAGGTCGCTGGTTCGAGCCTCGGCTGGGTCAGTTGGCTTTTACCGTGTGGAGTTTGCATGTTCTCCCCGTGTTCGCGTGGGTTTCCTCCAGGTGATCCGGTTAAGTTGGCGGTTCACTCCGCTGTGGCAGTCCCCGGATTAATAAAGGGACTAAGCTGAAAAGAGGAATGAATGAATGAATGAGTTTGGAAATCTTGTATTTGCTGATGTGGAATTGCACTTACTATTCGTTCTTAAATATTTTTTTTCAAATACAAAGTTGTATTTACTGTATACCATAAAACGTCTTTTTTTTCACACCGTTTTTTTTTTAAATTAAGAAATCACAACCACAAAACACACCAACAACATGCAAAAAAAATCCTCAACTTTAAAATTTTTGCATAGTAACTCGACAAAAAAAAAAAAAATGTATTCTTAAACTAACATACCAATTTCTTTTTAAAATAGCCATTTTAAAATTCCCCTAGAGATAAAGGCTATTTCTCAGTTTTAAGAATGCAGAGAATGGACTTGCATTCTCGTGGAGATCGGTCTTGCCAGGTTACCTTCGAAGAATGAACTGGGAGACCGCAAGAACACAGAAATGAGATACTGCGTTCCTCCTGACGGTCACATGATCTTCATGCATTTTTAACGGAAAATTATTTAAACACAGCATTTATACAGCAATTTATTGTTTTTCCTTTTTTCAATGTATATAAGATGCACAAAAAAACAAAAATATACACGTTGTACAATACAAATAAAACTATTTTTATAGGAATTTCAATAAATAAACACCCTTAATGTGTTTATGTCTTTATTAAGATTGTCATGTTAATGTTTACTTTCACTGTCTCATTTAGGGAAACTCCTGAAATGAATAAGCTATATCTCTGTACTTTAATAATAATTGGGTAGAGAAAGCTGCGCTTCGCATCTTTATTCAGCCGCAATGACTTCTTGTGGTTTTGAGTTTTGGAACTGAACTTTGACTGTTGATGATGATGATGATGATGAATATTGAGAAGCAGCTAATCAGTTGAGTTTTAGCATTTTTTAAAAGCCACTTAACTAATCGCTAGGTTCAGCGTGAGCACTTTTAGCTTAGCTTAGCTTAGCATAAATTATTGAATCGTATTAGATCATTAGCATCTCACTCAATTTCCTAAAGTCTTTTGATAAATTTTATATTTAGAGTTTCATTCTTCTGTAGTGACATCATGTACTAAGACTGACAAAAAAAATGAAAAGTTGCAATTTTTCAAGTCGATACAGCTAGGAGCTAGGTCATTTTGAGCGAGATGCTAATGGTCTAATCCAAATCAATTATCTGTGCTAAGCTAAGCTAAAAGTGTTCGCACAAGACCAAGAGATCAGTTGAGTGGAATCACAAATTGTAAAGCTCAACTCTTTAACTCTAGATTAAACAGTAAACATAGTATTTTCGTTGTATTTCATTGTATATAAGCAGTAACAGACAAAACAAATACATTTAAAGAGTGTAAACAAATAGTTACTTTTTATAGTGCATTAGGTTACTTTTTAGTTACTTTTGCGTTACTTTTTATAACCTGGCTGAGGCTTGATCTCTTTCAGAACTTTTTCTTCTTTTATAAACAGAGGAGCTCTGCAATTAACAACACACTGTATAACCTTCAATAACCTTAACAAAAATGCAAAAAAAAAAAAAAAGTCAGGATAATGTTATCTGAGAACTACCTGACCCCAGAGCTATACATGCTGAATATACAGATTATTGAAAATTTAAAGCAGTGTGTTTGCTTTTTTTGTACTATTTGTTTTAAGTAAAATCACAATATTGAGATAATCCCCTTTTCATTTTCTTCGTCGCGTTCACAATGATGAACACATTCTTCATTGTGACTACTAATTTTAATTCAGTAATTCATTTTTTTAAAAGCTAATTAAAATAAAAAGCAACTCGCCTTACATTTTTAAAAAAGTAAGTGAAATATTACTTATTTACTTATTTAAAAATAATGCGTTACTTTACTCGTTGCTTAGAAAAGTAATATTCTTATGTAACTCATGCTACTTGTAATGCATTACACCCAACACTGATTACTAGCTTTACAAAAAAAATGACAATAGCAAACTGACTTTAAAGCACACAAAATACTTCTAGCTTTGCATATGTGCTCTAAAGCTTAAGTAGATTTAAGTGTCTAAACATTTTTAATATTATGTTAAAATTATTATTTAAATTATTATTATTTTGAAGAAATCATTTTGTGGGTTGTACTTTAAATGTTTGCATTTTGTTCAGTAAACAGGGTGAATGTGACAGGCAAACCTTTCTTCACACCAAGGTGGAAAATGTCTATGCAATATGCAATAGCACTTAGCTGGAATAAACTTGTCTCTAAGAAAGATTTGATCTCCTTTATTGTTTGTGTTGTGCTCTAGTTACTGCTGCCCCTAAACATCCATTTCTTGGGATTCTTTAACCTTTATGGTTATAGATAAAGCTTTGAAGAACCGCCTTGTCTTTTATTACTCCCAGGTTTGGTCTCAATCTGCGCTGATGCCAATAGAAACTGGCCTCGTGTTTCAGCACAGCTATAAATAGCTCAGTTTGGAGAGAACCAAGAACGACAGGAATCCCGTGCCTCAGTTGGTGGGATCTTGTGAAGCAGATGTTTTTCCTATGATATTTATCAGAGCGGTGTCAAATGTTTCATCAGAACATCACTTACTGTATCAAGCTTGTTTTTTCTGAGCTCTTTATATTTTTAAAAGCTTTAGAGATTTCCAAAGCTTTTTTTTGCCCTTTTTTCCAGATCTTATGTAGATCTGAGGCTCTTTTAAACTTCTGTTCCAACAAGTATGTCTATGAAAATATGTATTGTGGCGAATGTCTCATTGAGCAGAGTTTCCTTGAACTAAAACAGCAGGAAATGAAAGTACAAGGTGTGTCTGAAAGAGATTGAAATGGTTAACTGATACAACACGCTTTCAGCAGGAGATAAAAGTGTCACTCTGATCTCTCCACTTTTTTTTCCTCCGGTTCTTCTGAAGGGGAAACATGATAACTTCACCAGAGAGTAAAGTCGGGGATCTGACAGTTTTTGTGGATTTATTAGTGAGTTAGCTTTGAACAGGACTGTAGATTTTCAGGGAATAATGATGTCAATGAAGATCGTGATTCACTTCAGAAGTCTTATTGTTATGTAGGTTTTATTAAAATTTTATGATGCTCTGTTATTTTGGAGGGGGTGGCTCAGTGGTTAGCACTGTTTACTCACAGCAAGAAGGTCCCTGGTTCGAGTCCCGACTGGGCCAGTTAGCATTTCTGTGTGGAGTTTGCCTGTTTTCCCTGTGTTGGCATGGGTTTCCTCCAGGTGCTCCAGTTTCCCCTACAGCCCAAAGACATGCGCTATAGGTGAATAGATTTAACTTGATTGGCCTTAGTTCGTGTATGTGTGTGTGTGTGTGTTTGTGACATGTCAGGATGCAAATCTGTATTGTGACATAGGTATAACACGGGTATTACAAAACAGAGGTGAAATATGAGGACATTGCTCACGTCCTCAGTTCTCAAAAAGCTTATAAACCCCACAGAATAAGTCTCCTGTGATGGTTGGGTTTAGGGGTGGGGTGGGGTGAGGGCAATATAATATACAGTTTGTACAGTATAAAATGAATGGAAACCTATGTAATATACTCACTTTTCACAAAAACAAACATTTGTGTGTGTGTGTGTGTGTGTGTGAATGTGAGTGTACAGGTGTTTCCCAGTGGGTTGCGGCTTAAAGGGCATCAACAGCATAAAAAAAACATAGGCCAGAATAGTTGGCAGTTCACTCCGCTGTGGCGACCTCTAAAATAGAGACTAAACCTAAGTAAAATGAATTGATGAATGTTATTTTGAAGCTTGATAGTCCATATTTTTGTTCAGTTTCATATCAAACGTTCTACAGTATATTGTTTTTCAGTTTCCCATATATTCTGATTCAGGATTTTTTCTGTTTACATGCAATTTTGAATTGTGACATGTAGATGATGTAACTTTTGACGTTGAAAAGTTACACAAAATGACTTCTATATAAATATGTTTCTTTATTTATTAGATCTCATTTACAAGGGTGACCTGGCCAAGATGTCCGCAACACACGACTTATGAAAAAAAATAAAAATAAAATAAATATAGTAATAATAATAGTATAAAAAAAATTAAGATAATATAAAAATACAGTTTAGTTGTTCAGCTATAACACATTACAATATATTAAAAACACTCACATTGAGAAATGGACTGTTGTTGTTTGGTAAAAAGGATAGATAGAAAAGATGTCATTGGGATGAGCTCAGATATTTTTAGTTCAGACTGAAGAGTATTCCAGGATGAGGGGGTGGCATGACTAAAGGCTCGCTTCCCTATTTCAGTTCAAACCCGGGGAACGGTCAAATGATAAGATTTACTTGAATGTAGGGCATACTGGCTTTTTGATTTCTGAAGAAGGGAACTTAAGTATGAAGGCACCAGTCCCAGAAGTGCCTTGACCAGAGTCATCCAGTGAGTGTACCTTCTTATGTTCATAGATGGCCACTCAGCTTTGGCATACAGTTCACAATGGTGAGTAAGTCTCTGACAGCCTCTGACAACCCTTAGAGCGCTGTGATAGACATAGTTTAAAGGCTGAAGACATTTGGTTGAAGCATTCATGTATAAAATGTCCCCATAGTCAATCAGTGGTAAAAATGTTGCAGACGCCAAATGTTTACGAGCTTTAAGAGAAAAGAAAGATGCATTTCGATAGTAAAACCCAAGCTTAACTCTCAATTTTTGAATCAAATTTATTGTTATTTATATAAATGTATTTATACTTCTATTGATATTTATTGTCTACTTTGGTCATGTGAGTTATGATACAAAAACGAGAACAATCAATGTTTGTTTCCAATTCCCAGAACATTGTCTTTTGGTTAGCCAAGAAATATTTCTCAATGTAAACGGAACGTTCCTGTTTAGAAAAATGTTACTGGAACATACATTTTTACATTTTGTTCATTAAGTGTTTAAAAAAACTGCCTATAATGTTTTGGGATTGCACTTATTTGAAAAGAATCCGAAGAGAACATTTACAGAGTGTTATGGGGAAATTGTCGGGTTATTATGGCCTAATGGAAAGTCAGAATTGTGATCCAAGTGTTGCAGGTTTGAATAAAGAAGGAACTGTAGGTGGAGGGGAATAAATACCCTAAATACCCATATTTTGTCTGTCTGAGCGTGTGTTGTATTGTGTGTGTGTGTTGTATAAGATTGTGTGTGTGTGTGTGTGTGTGTGTGTGTGTGTGTGTGTGTACATATAACATTAAAAGTAGTCAGAGAACAGATCAAGATCCTAAAATGCAATTCAAATCAAATTTATTTTTCGTTTTTTTATTTAATTATTTTCAAAGTGCAAAGATGACGTAATTAATTTGTAGGCCAAAACAGAGACTGTTACTGTTTTCATTGGTGCTGTACCTATATGTTAGCTCAGGTGAAGGTATTCTGAGTATTTATCAAAGCACAAAAAGGTGTAACCTGTTTTGCAGAATACAGTAAAGTTCGCAAGACCAGCTCCATTGTAATTTTAGTGTCTTTGTAAATCTAAATTTAGGGTTTTTGTCTATAGGGAACTGGAGCTCCGGTGACAAATTTCAGCATTGTGTACGGTAGATGCTGTTGAAAAGACTGCAGGAAAGGTACCTTTTGTGTTTCTTTACTTCTACAGAAGAAATAAAGTCACTCAGGGATGGAGAGGTGTGAAACAGACAACAATCTTTTGTCAAAACTCCAATTCCAAATACAAAACATGACCTTTAGAGATTCAGATGCTAGCCACTTGGTAAATAGCAAGTCATTTAATATTTAATCTTTAAAACCTACTAGGAACTTTAGTACTTTTTTAGTATTCTTTACTTATATTCTTTAGTTACATGATAGTCTTCATTAGATAAGGAAAGATCCATGAGGGCATAAGATATTATTACAGAGGCTACTAATAGACAATAGTAATTATTCATTGGACACTGCTGCCTGTACATTCCATACTTAGTTCACTAGTAGCTATTCTAGTGTTACTAGTAGTACTAGTACACATTCATTATTTAACTACAAGTGTTTATTCTTTAGATACAAGTTCCCTTTTAAAAGATACTATACGTATAATAGATAGTTCTTATTATAAGATGCTCGTACTTCTTTGTTGTACCAATTAAATAGATACTAATAATTGTTCATTTGATATTACTTAAATCCTAGTATTAATTTGATACTAGTTCCCATTTCAGTAGAAAATAGTAACTAATCTATTGTTCATTCATTCATGCATTTTCTTGTCGGCTTAGTCCCTTTATTAATCCGGGGTCGCCACAGCGGAATGAACAACTTATCCAGCATATGTTTTACCCTGCGGATGCCCTTCAGCCGCTACCCATCTCTGGGAAATAATCTATTGTTACGTGTAACAAATTTAGATTTTTGACATTGACTTTTAGGGACTTAAATGCTACACTGTATAAAAAATCCATAATATTACAGTTTATTTCCAGAAGCTGGGGTGCCGGAAAAAAAAATGTAAAATTACGGCCGGTAAATTACAGAAATATACAGTAAAATAACGAATATTAAATTACAGAAATTTCCTTAAATTTAGAAATCTGGTAAATTTCTGTAATGTAATATACATTATCCGTAGCTGCTGGAAATAATCTGTAAAATTACGGATTTTTTTTTACAGTTTAGTTGTTCCTTAGGCACTAATACTTATAGTACTAATACTTAATACTAATACTAATACTTATAATACTTATCTAAATTACACTAATTTATATAGATATTAGTTGGTTTTATTAGATACATTTGATATTAGATAAATGTTAGCATTTATTTGATGCTAGTCCCTATTTCACTAACAAATACACCCTCAGAAATAAAGGTACAGGAGCTGTCACTAGGGCAGCTTTTGAAAATATACATATTTGTACTCAAAGGGTCCACAATGGTACCTCAACGGTGCATATTAGTGCCCAAATGTATCTAAAAAGTACCGTTGAGGTACTATCATGAACCCTTCAGGTACAAATATGTACCTTTTGAAAAACAACTGCCCCAGTGACAGCTCCTGTACCTTCATTTCTGAGAATGTAGTAACTAATCTATTGTTATGTTGCAAATCTAGATTTTTGATATTGACTTCTAGGGACTTTTAATTGAGATGCCAACTATTCAGTTTGACTGTTGAATATTATATTTTATATGCTAGTTATTCATCAGGAACTAATGCTTAATTAGATATTAGAACCTGTTATTAGATAAATTTGATATTAATTAAATAATAGCATTTATTTGATGCCAGTGTCTATTTCAGTAGCAAATTAATCTGTTGTTACACGTGCATTTAGATCTATGACATTGACTTCTAGGGACGTTTATAATTGAGATATACCAACTATCCAGTTTGACTATTGACAAGCTAGTTATTCTCTAACACGTATTTAGAAATTAGTACCTATTATTAGATAAAAGTATTTCATGATCACCATATTAAAAGTTAAAACGGCTTGCCATAGGGTCAAAAAACAGCAGTCATGCGTCCTTATCTTTTGTCTATTTCTACAGAAACTGGTATAACAGTGTGACTTTGCACACCTCATTACCACATTGGCAATCATGGGACAGCTGGACGTCCATCTGCTTTTAGTCAGGCAGGTTTGGAGGGTTTGAGCACAACCCAGCATCACTCTTGTGGCTGGCGGCTTTGAGTAATTGACCATGCTTTAACCCAGCAGATAGAGATTCGCTCCATTTGGCAGACTCCAAATTGTGTGGTTTAAAACTGATTCTTTATATTACTTCCTAGGACTTTTGAACTGATCTTGACATGGTCTTAAAGGTGAATGATCTTGTTTTACTCCTTCTCATGCTTCTGGAGTGTAAGAGTATATGAGACTGTCAGCATGACTCAACACACTTTAAAGACAAGGACAGACATGCAGGAGCAGTTCCCATGCAGGAGCTGGGGTATATTAAAATATATGTTATTTCTAGGCAATGAATGATGATAAATTAAAATTTCATCAGCGTTTACTCACACTCATTTGTATATATTGACTGTTAAATAGTTATATGCGTTGAAATAAGAATTTGAGTTTAAATTCTAAAAAGTTATTGCAAAAAAACTAAATAGAATAAATTACATGCTACAAAATTTTGACTACATTTAATATTTTTTCATTTATTTTTATTTTTATCATCTTTATTTTTTTCTTCTGTCCACGAAATTGTTGTATTTGTCCGCCAACATATTAATTTGGATGTAATTCATTTATTTTGTTAGGTAATTTCCAGTTTTGGTTTAAGCACAGACTAATCTAATGTATATAAACATTAGCATTCTACAGGTGATATGAGTTTAAAAGAGGGGTATACTCATTTATCATGGTATATATACATACACACGTTTATTTATTTATTTATTTATTTATTTAGTAAGTTATATATTCGTTTATTTATTTATTTATAAACAAAGACAAATTCCAAATATTTATAAGAGCTTGCATAAATAAATTACTTTTAAAGTATATAATAAACTGTTGTTGTTATTATTATTATTTAATTACTGTTATTTAACCTTTCAGTAAATACTTCTTGAAAATGTTGTATTGTTTTAACCCAATGTTCAAATATGGATAAACATAAACATTACGTAGAAAAGTGTAAATTCATTTCTTACGTTAACCCAATTTTGGGTTTTGTCCATATAACGTTGGGTTAAACTTAAAGGTTTTTTATTTTTTTTTATTTTTACAGTGTATAGTGAAGAACAATCAAAAAAATCTAAAGAACTCCCTTCCACTAAAAAACCCTTTGAGGAATGTAACGATTGCATCAGATGTTAAAGGTTTTTTATGCAACAATGTCAGTAAATAACCTTTATTTACTGATATTCATGAATACCATGGTTATGAATACCCCCAGTTATGAGACATGAAATGTGAAGCATCTAAAATAACCCAGTTTTTTCCCCATATTGTGACAAATGTCAGACTGATGTTGCCACTCCCTTACATACCCAGCAGGCATACAATGTCATAAGACGTTAATATTAGATTAGATTTAGGTGGTCACGCCAGGTGACCAAAATTCAAAATGCCAGCATCTAGGGACAACATTATTTTGACATTAAATAACAACATCGTTGATATTTGGTTGATTTTAGGTTGTGTTGGAAAGTGACCAAAATCCAACATCGAGCCAACATCTAAACCAATGTCATATTGATGTCAAATACTGACATTTATTCGTCAGGTATAGCAACCAAAATCCAGCATCTGATAGACAACAGTGGTAATGTCTACACAACGTCAAGCTGCAACATCATTAGACACTGATATTTGGTTGATTTAAGGTTGGATGTTGGACATTGACGTTGGCCTGATGTTGGGTTCTGACAATAACGCGATTTTCATTTCCAAACAAAACGCAACATCCCAACGACGTTGGGGTACAACATCAATCTGACGTCATGTTGATGTCCTGTGCCTGCTGGGTAGTTTTTTCTTTGTCCTAAATTAATCTCACTCGACTGAAACCTTCAAAATAATGTCAGATATTTGATGCAGTGAATTACAGCCTGAACATTGACTTGTAATATTTGGAATTTGAGGAAACCTCAACAACAATATACTGTCCTACAAACTTACTGTGGCAGAGAAACTCATCATAAAGTTTTGGACAGAAACCCCACCAGCTTAACTTCGGTTGGAAGACATGATTAAAATAATACACCCGGAAATAATTTTGATTCCTGCTGGTAAGTAAATTGGATAACTTGGATAAGATTTGGTCTCCTCTTCTCCTATCTTGACACTCTGGCCTGATTAATCATTCTGTGTTGACAGTACTATTAGTGTGGCATGATGTAAACAAGGGGTTGTTTTGTTTTGCTTCATGTTTTTTGGACTTATTTGCACATTTTTTATGTGCGCTTTATCTTTTATTTTATTTATTTTTATTTATTTTTCATTCCTAACTAATGGTAACATGTTATATTATAATATCTATTGGATTGTTTTATTGAATCATACCAAAATAAAAAGTTCAAGCACAAAATAACCCAGTTTTTAATTAAAACATGAAGTTTTTGAAACTTTAGCTTGCACTGCATAACGATCAGTTATTTTCTTTCACCCCTATTTTAAATGACAAAAGATTAATAGATTGAGTTTACCATTGCCTTTGAACAACTTGAATAAAAAAGCTACGCGGGTGCTTGAACATGAACAATAATAGTCTATTATTAAAAAAAAAAGATGTGCATGAAAAATCAGAAGTAAATTGCCACTTCCAAGCAATTGTCACAAAAAAAAAAAACTATTTAGATTTTTATTTGGTCACTGTATAGATCTCTTATTGTTGAACTTGCAGAAGAGCAGCAATCGCAAGCGGGGTAGTCATTTATTCTGAAAATTACTAAGCAAACGCAACAAGCGGCATATGTTTTGTGTCGGGAGCTATCAGAGAGCATTTTTAAACACATCCGTCACACTATCACTTAATTATGAGGATGTGATCCGCAGAGCAACTGGGGATGCGTTTAGTTTGTTTCTCATAAAAGCCTTTATAGCCATCATATTCACACAGAAATTGCTCATTTAAGGCAGGGCGACACTTTGCAAACCCGCATGTGCTCGCCCTTCACATTAAGCTTTACTTATTTCAGCCTTGTAAGATTTGTTGCCACTTTGACATGATGATTTTATTTGCTGAAAGCCCAAGCTGAGACAGAATGTTCCCCTGTCACCTCCCTGTTGTCTAAAACTCACCTTGACATTTTACAGCTTATATAACTGATCCCTGTTGTTTATAACAGTAGCAAACGCTGTCGCTGATTCATGTTTGTGTTGGCAAATGGTAAAAACAAAGAGTGACTATGGAGGCAGGGACAGCCTTCAGGGGCCCTAAATTTTATTTGGAGCCCCCACGGTATCAGTATGAGAAATTATCATTAATGCTTGATTATTTGCACACCATAAATCTAAAACACACGTTATCAATTTTGTTTGCTGTAGCTCTGTTTACATTATACCAATATTTACAACCTCCACATGTATAATATCCTGATTATTGCACTGATACCTGCCACACAACTAAACAATTAGAACCAAAACATTGATTTGAGCTGTTATAATTTAGTAGATCTTTGATTACATGTAAAACTGATTCAGCTCTCACCAAGCTTATTATTATTTAGTTACAAGATGGCGGCAAACAGTCAAGAAAAGCAGTGTAAAAGATGAGCATAAAATATAGAGGTATATTAAGGGGCGCCTATGAAGCTAAATCAACTTTTGTAAGCTGTTTGAACAGAACTGTGTGTAAGAAAAGTGTGTGCACAATCATATTGGAGTGATATGAAAACAAGTCTCTTTTTTTATTTCCTGATGTTAAAATAGGATTCAAATCCCAGTGATTTTGAGGCCCACCACAGCATGACGTAGGAGTGTGGTTTTACCTGGACACCGAATTGATTGGCCAGTGCGTATTAACATGTCTCCGTATAACACATACAAACATGTCCACAGAACAGGATTTGCGAAGAAACTGATATTAAAAGATCTGTTCCAACTCTCTGTGATCAGCTGCAGCTCGAAAAGGAGTTTTACAAGTTTAACATTTTTAAAAACAGTGAATGTTTATAATAAAGATAGCAAAATTGCTATCTAACTCATAACTGCTGGAATCACCACAGCCACTTAGGGTGCTTTCAGACTAGCACTTTTAGTTCGCACCTGGGTTCGTTTGACGTCAGAGTACGGTACGTTTAGCTAGTGTGAAAGAGCCTGAAAGAGGTGGTCTGGGATAAAGTTCACGCGAACTCTAGTCCCGGTCACTTTTGATATAAATGCAATCGTACCAAATACCAGAAGTGTACTGCCAACAGTACAACAAACTATCGTGTACAGGTATATAATTTTTATTCATGTTTGTGTGTGTGTGTTTGTGTATCACGTACTATACCTTGGTGACAAGCGGGACTGAGCCAGGGCAAGCACAGTGATAATGTCTGCTTGTCTCCTCCAAAAACAGCTTCTGCAGGCATTGCGGTTTGTTCTGAACGTTTATAATATATTTGCAGCAGATAGACGCTAGTCGTTTTCTGTATGTCCAAAACCAACAGACTCAGTATAAGCAGAATGACCGTGTTGTGCGGACATCTTTCTATTTTGACGCTTTGCTTTCATGTATGTCACTTAGCAACAGCAGTAAACACAACAGCAGCTTGATGACACAAGCATAGCGGGGTTCAGAAGGAAAAAAGAAAAAAGTGTGAACACAAACCAACTGAGAAGGTGGCAAGGGGGGACAATCGAACTTGGGTACGGTCCAGGCAATTGAACCAAGTGTTAAAGCACCCTCAGTGTTAGTAAACTCGTGTATGTGTGTGTGTACTACAAACTTTGTAATGGCATTTGTGTGTGACTCATCCTTTCAGAAATGCTTGAATAAACCACCACAAATACATAAAATAAACTTACTTGGTATTTTTGACTTGATTTGAGCTGGAATTTCTGCTTCATCCATGTGTTTCTGTCACTGACGATGAGGGGGGAGAAACCAGCTCTTGTTCGTTTAAAGGCACAGGCTACAAAAACAGCTAAATTTTGCCCTGAGGCCAAAATGGGCATATTCTGCATTGGATAATAATTAATCTGATGGGTATTTTGAACTGTAAAGTTTCAGACTCATACTGGAGACACCAAAGGCTTATCCTATATCGTGTAAAAGGAGTAAAATAAAAGCCCTTCACTGTGAAGAGAACACGTAGTACCCAGCCATGAGTAATGTTAAACTGTTTTCAGTATCTAATTTATAAAACACAAGCTTTTATATTGTTTTACGAAGATTATGAAACATAAACTTATTTGTTATCACTGTATATGTACATCCAAGAATTTTTTTTCACACAGAAGGCATAAACTTTACTCTAAATCAACTTAATAATATGTTGTTTAATAAAATTGTATAAAGCCATGCATGGGAGTTTCTTGGTAAAATATAATAGAATGAACTAGCCAGCTAATGTTAGTTTGCAATAAGTAAATTATTTATACACATTTATTTTCAATTTACCTTCATTTTGCTTTAATTTCACTTCCTCTGGTTCCATCTTTTGTCTTTTTGCCTGTCCCAGACAGATATATCCTATTTTGTTTCACTGTAAAAAGTACTTGTTAATTAACAGTTTCCATGTTTTACGACCAAATGTTTTCCATTTATTTTCAATTATTTTTTAATTGTACTATGGGACCTTGATCTCTGCTCTGTCGACTTAAGATGTGGAAAATGTAACTCTACAACTTAACAAAGTTACTTTGATTGGCGTTTTAGTAGTTTCAAATAACATAACGTTTACCCAAAAATGGGGCGACATGGTGGTGCAGTGGGTAACGCTGTCGTCTCACAGCAGTCGCTGGTTCGAGCCCTGACTGGGGGAGTTGGCGTTTCTGTGTGGAGTTTGCATGTTCTCCCCATGTTGGTGTGGGTTTCCTCCGGGTGCTCCGGTTTCACCCACAGTCCAAAGACTATAGGAGAATTGAGTAAGCTAAATTGGCCGTAGTGTACAGGTATGTGTGTGAATGCAAGAGTGTATGGGCATTTCCCAGTGCAAGGTTGCTGCTGGGAGGGCATCTGCTGCGTAATAAAATATGCTAGATGAGTTGGCAGTTCATTCCATTGTGGCGACCCCTGATTAATAAAGGGACTAAGCCAAAAAGAAAATGAATGAATGTTTGCGCAAAAATAGATAGACAATTAAGACTGTAAAATAACAGATTATGTACTTTACAACACCACCTGCCCAGAAAAGTATAATACTTTAAAGTATATAAATGTGAATAAATGTAACTTTTTTTGAACTTGGAAGATGTTGGAAGAAAGTTCAAGGTCTCATAATGCAATTCAAGGGCATAAATAAATGGGAAAATATGCAAAATTGCTAATTTACAGATTTTTTTACTGTGTCTGTCCTAATTTTATGCTGGTAGCTCACACAATAGCATATTTCGTCATCAAAATGTGCTACCTACTTTTTAAATGAAGGGTCGGCAAATCTGACAGAGTAAGACAAAATGGACAGAACACAGATCTGTGCGGAGCAACAAGAGACTTCAAACATTGTACAGTCTCAAAAAACCCTCCAAAAAACAAGCCTCTGCTGTGCCAAAACACAGACCACGAATTGGTTTGTCGTTTTGTGTTAATGTAGGTGTCATATGGTGCAGTGTGAGATAGGTGTTGCTCATTATTCTTAATTGCCTCAGAAATCACGCTGACACAGTGTGAGGAGGAAAAATCAAATAGGCATCTGTGTGAGGTGTCCTTTGTGGCACAGTTGGCCTGTAGATGTGCATATTTATTCATCCCCGTAAGGTTAAAGGTCAGTAACTAGTTGTGCTGGATGCGTGTGGGCTGAAATACTTCCGATCACATTGTGATTTAGCTTGAGGCACAGATTTATAATGTTGGAGTGACTGCTGGAGTTTAAATTAGCATTAGCGTTTCAATCGTGAATTTGAGGAAATCGCAATCCTCCCGCAGTTCAAGGAAATGAACAATTACCTGCAATATAAAGGCGTATAATATCAATATACACTATAATTGAAATCACTAGCTGCTTTTCCATTACCCTTCAAACTGCTTGCATTGAAAATACACCCAAAGGAAACAGTTCAATTTCGTGAAAACTCAATTTCAATGTTTCAGTTCATATTTAATAATAGTACGTAATCACTGGATAACATACTTGTCACATTTTATTAAATATCTGGCTCTGACATTCCAAAAAAACAAAAACACACTATAGTTGTGTCTCATTTCAGAGAAATTCACACAGGACGAACCGAGCATTGTGAAATGAGGCAGTCCAGTGTACAGAGGACAGATCTTGTCACCTAGCGACCGTGGCAGCTGTTGTTAATGAGCAGCAGTAACAGTTTGGACTGTCTGTTTTTCAAAGCGACTTTTAAAACAATGAAGTTACAGTTTGAAATAAAGTTCCCAAACTGTATAAAAATATTTCCATTGGTCCATACATGTACACATAAAAACAGTCTATGAAATCAACTCTTTGCAAGAAATTCTCGAGACTTTTTTGTTTTTACCGTGTTTCGTTAGACTAACCTAATTGAAATCTGGAAAAAAACAAAAACAAAAAAAGAGCGCAATCTTTGGAGAGTCTTGAGATATTAGAGGCCATGAAGGATCAACAGGTTGTATCCTCCACTTAATGAAGGACAGTTGATTTGTGAATCAATCACAAGTTGAACAAATCAGTTAAAAATGTACTCACTTTTTTGTCATTAGTCTTTTGAATGCTTTGTTTTGTACTCATGAAAACAGTGGTTACTTGTTTTGTTCTTGAATGAATCGTTCATTTATTAATTTTCCTTTGGCTTAGTCCCTTTATTCATCAGGGGTCGCCACAGCGGAACGAACCGCCAACTTTTCCAGCATGTTTTACACAGCATACACCCTTCCAGCTGCAACCCAGTACTGGAAAACATCCAAACACACTCATACACCACGGCAAAGTTAGTTTATTCAATTCAACTAAAGCGCATGTCTTTGGACTTGTGGGGTAAACCGGAGCACACGGAGGAAACCCACGCCAGCACGGGGAGAACATGCAAACTCCACACAGAAATACCAACTGATCCAGTCAGAACTCAAACCAGCGGCCTTCTTGACTTGCTGTGAGGCGACAGTGCTAACCACTGAGCCACCGTGCTTACATTCTATAAAAATGAATTAGCGATTTGAACAAATCATTAAATTAATGATTCAATATTCACTCAATAATGGAATAATCGATGTTACTCATCCTCAGGCCATCCAGATGAAGGTGACTTATTCCTTCAGTAGATCATTAAGCTCATTTTTGGTGGATGGCACTGGCCACCAGCACTTTGTGACTCACAAAACACAGCGTACAGACACTGTTGTTTTTTTAAACAAAAATTTGAATTAGTGATTTAATGAATCATTCTGAAAGACAGTGGCCACTTTTTTTGTTTCTAAATAAATCACTATTTTTAAATTTGAATGAATTGGTAGGCTCTACATTAAAATATATGCCTAAACTTGGAGGCTCTTCACTGTATGTCTTGGAAACAAATGACATTTGCTGTTTGTTCAAATCTCTTATTTAAATTGAGCTGAAACAATACTATTCTTGAGTAGTTATTGCGACAACTTAATTGTTTCATGTTCAATTCAATTACGTTTATAAAAAACTAATAAGTAAACTTAATTCCTTCATCTTGCCTTGACACAAATCAATTGTGTGCAACCCAACATTTACTGTGTGGGTATGTGATACAAGAATTGCAAGAACATGGTGAATTATGAGGACATTGCTGATGTTCCCATTTTTCAAGGGCTTATAAACGTTACAGAACTGCACACAGTTTTCTGTTTGGGTTTTGTAAAGGGTTGGGCTAGGTCAATAGAAAATACAGTTTGAACAGCATTAAAACAACCTATGAATGTCACAATTCACAAAAGTGTCAGTGTGTGCTGGTGGTTTTGGTGGTTTACAAGGACAGACATTTGTATAATTACATGACCTAGGTTTTACAACATGGAGGTGGTTTATGAGGACAAGGCTTATGCAACAGGTTTCCTGTGAGGGTTTGGTTTATGGTTAGGAATAGGTTAGGGTTATATTATGAGTGGCCTTTACTGCATAAAATACATTAGGCTATTAGACAGTTAATTCATTATACATATATAAAAGTATTACTACCTACTGAATAATTACTATAAAAAATATGTACCAGCAACTGAAATACATACACGTCAAAGCTGAATCGCTCCATACAGTAGACCTCCACAAACATCCATAGCTAAAATTTGAAACTTGTAAAAATTAGAGGAAAATAGAAGAATAAATTACTCCAAAAAGTTTGAGTAAAATTGTAAGCAGTAAACATTATACTCTCTCTATGGTAGTTTAAAGTCTAGAGTCCTCTTAAACTACCAATGCCATACCATATACTGTGTGTGTGAGAGTGAAAGAGAGAGAAAACTAGAAACACTGTAAGCTCACTCAGACATCCTTGGAAGATCGGAGCAAATAGAAAAAGCCATGTGGTGTGGCCATTAAGCAGCACTCACCGATCCAATAATACAGCCGTCGAAACATATATTATTGTGAAAAAGAAAATGAAAAAATTGTGAGCAGCATCTGAACATCCTCTCCAGCATCCTCACACCTGCTTTGATCTGAGCTCTGTAGGTGCACATATTAACTGTCTTGATGGAGGAAAAGCGAGAAGGAAGATCTAACAATTCAACTTCTCTCTTTCCTCCATTATAGATGTGCGTGGGTGTTGCATTGTGTGTCTCGGAGTCAGGAATTTGTCTCTTTTTCTTATTCCAGTCTCCTGCACATACATTTTCTTTCTCTCCATATCTTCCAGAATCTGTGATGTAATCTCCTTAGGATGAAAGGCAGAGTTCGCATCCAGGTGTGCTGCGGGTTCAGCGGGGGTGAAGATGCTGGATGTAAAGAACAGTGAGATGAGTATCTGAGCTGCTCTGTTCACTCCAAAGACAAGAGCAAGTTTACAGTACACACAAAACCAAGAACCCAGTAATGCAAGCAAACTGTGTTTCTTTGACTTTATCAGTGAATCAACTTATTTCTGATGTGCTTTTGAAAAGGAACCTTTTTTTTTTATTATCCTAAAAGCCATTTCTCATCTCATTGTTCATGATCCTAGTGCTTATTTTATAGATACCAGTATGTTTTCTGTGAAATCCTAATTTATTTGCTACTATAGTTATTATTTAGATGGTGCTATACTTATTCATTAGACACTGGCTCTTAGTTATTTGTACTAGAATTTGATTAAATAAACTTATTAAGTAGACGGTAGATCTTAGTGTAGTACATTTGGGTTCTAATAATTGTTCATTAAATACTAGCTGTGTTATGATCACCAACGATCAAGCGACTGCATATCACTGGTAAACAGGCAGATTCCTGGAGAACTGTAAATCTGCCAGCAAAAGAACTACATATCCAGTCATGAAGTACTCACACACTTGGCCTAGATCCCTGTGATTGCAAACACACACAGCTGAGTTTGCTCAAAGACTGATTAGTTGGACTATTCATACAGCTTCTGTACCGTGAAGTGACGCTGAGAACAGGAGGTGAGGATCCAAATGCAGGTTCATTAAGGATAGTCAAGCAAGCAATGGTCAACACAGGGGCAAACAGATGTATACAGGCAAATCCAACGTCGAAAGCATCAGCTGTGGGAGTGTAACCAATGGAGACTTGGAGCAGGTGTGTATGTGTGTTTTGCATGAAAGGAATTGTAGTTCATATTGAGGCAGGATTGTAGTTCATGTGGGTGTGAATGTTGTCCAGCAATATGTTGGTTAGATTGCAGGGGATCGTGACAAATTCTGGTTGGCTTAAATTTTTAAGCTGAATCTAAATGACCTTATGAATCCATTGAACATGTTATGTTAAACTGACTTAAAACAGCTTGCACAACTTATAAAATTAAAGGTGCTGTAAGTTTTTGACTCTTCTAAAGAATAAAAATGGCATAAAATGTTTGCAGATATTAGAACACTGAACACTGTTGTTTATCTGAAAAACAATGCTCAAGTCAGATATTCGGCTTTGACAATGTGTTTTCCGTGCCAGAACACTCGCTTTACTTTGGTAATTTTAACCTGCCCAATGCCAGTTTAGCCAATTATATTTCATCGCTCCACGTTGCCTTGGTGGAAAACCGTCTATTTCATTCATTCATTCATTCATTCATTCATTCATTCATTCAGAAAGGCTTTGAAAGCATATGTCCATGACCGAAATGTAACCTCCGGTGGACAGTATCAGACTCCGAAATGAGACAGATTCAGTTCAACATGAGGTTATTAATTAGCAAATAATATAAATATTAAGAACGTAAACATTAGGTGAGCAGTTTACACTGTAACCGCGTGTCCTAACAACACACTTCATGACGAGAAATGCAGTGATGAGCAATTTGGCTGTTTGTACCAGACGAAACATGACAGAAATTTAAATACAGCCATTCAGAAGCACAGAATATGCTCTCACTATTTATTTAATACATATTAACGCTCTTTAACATTGTTAAATAGATGCTCAATCACATGTTTAGTTCTAAAGTTCTATTTCAAGATCAGAGGTGAGCTATTTGCTGCTGCTTTCAGTATATGGCAATAAATATCATGTAAAATGGCACTCAAGCTCGCATTGTTAGCATTTATCACTGAATAAAGCACATGAGGTTTACCTGAGGTCATCATTGTCATTGTTTTCTGTTGTTCAGCTGTGAGAAATAGAAGCTGTTTCTAATATATCAATTTGAGGTGCTGGTTAGAACAAAAACTGCTTTTAATACGGAGAATATTCCTTCTATCGGTTGCCCAAGCTTTTATTTAGAACACGGTTTAAATCACTCTCTTCTGTCCTCAATCTGGCAACCTGCGCTTCTGTTTGTTTTGATCCAGGAGTGCAATACCTAGTTCAACGCCTGGGTGTTAAAGTTACATACTGCACCTTTAAGTTTAAACATGATTAACTTATAGTTTCATAAATAACAATAACCTAAACGCATATGCTGTCAGGACTAATTGATCATGTCATTTTTTACAGTGTAGTAACTATATTATTTTTGCAAGATATTGCAATTTTTTTTACTTTGCATTATTTTCTTTCACTGCAATATATATTGTGATTTCACCAGATTACTTGAAGAGCTCTATTTGTAAAGAGTTCATAATTTTAGATTGGTTAGGATGATTTTGTTGAGGAGCACATGTGCATAAAAAATATAATACAATAACAAGCATAGTTAAATACAATAGAGCAAAGATACAAATAAACAGGGCTTAATGGTTTTCTAGAGAGTCTACCTGTATTCAGGTACACAAGTTGAATAATCCAATGTTAAATAACACTGTGTAGTTTAAATAATTACATACAATAAATGTTAAGCCACACACTTCTAATTAATTGTGCCCAAATGGCTTAAATGAGCTTGAAATGCACGCAGCACATCATAAACTTTCACTCTGAGGTTAATATTTGAAATGACTCCATTACAGTATGCTCTGAACTGTAATGCCTGGTCAACCATAATCCCAACTCACCAGATCCTATTGCAGATTTGCACGTTGCAATATTGATGCTGAAATAATATATTGTGCAAGTTTCTGATTTTAGCCATTGACATTTATGCAGGTCTACTGTATGGAGCTATGCAGCTTTGATGTGTGCGGATACTAGTTGTAACACATATTTTTATTTTATTAACACATATTTGTAATACATATTTTTACATACTAGTAATTAATCAGTATTTACAAATACTTTTTTAGGTATATTAAAGGGCACCTTTGATGAAAATCATCTTTTACAAGCTGTTTGGAAAGAACTGTGTGCAGGTATAATGTGCCCACAGTCATATTGGGGTGATAGAAAGGCAATAAGTCTCTCTCTCTCTCTCTCTCTCTCTCTCTCTCTCTCTCTCTCTCTCTTTTTAAGTTTTCTGACGTTAAAATAGGATTCAAATTCTTCCTATTTTGAGACCCACAGCAACTTGACATAGGAGTCCCCCCTCCCCCACACACACCAAATTGATTGACAGCCGCATAATAGGTCTCCGTAGTAATGCTTATACTCATATCAACAAGTCAGGATGTGCGCAAAGCAACCAGGATTAAGAGATATGTTCAGCTCTCTGTGATCATCAATTATAATCAAATATGATCAAGAATAAGTTTTACAAGTTTAAAACGTTTTTAAACAAGTGCATGTTTGTAATGAATTACAACAAATTTACCATCTTTACTTATCACCACGTCATGTGTCAGTACAATTATAAAAGAAGATGCATCAATCCTGGTTTGTGGATATTAAATCTGGTATATTTTGTACATTAACATAACAGATAAACAGCAGTGGATGTTAGCATGTATCCTGTCACACTTGCTGTGCAAAAACAGTGCAAAGTTAAACACGTGCTGTGTCTGTGTGTGTGTGTGTGTGAACTTTGTAACAACATTGTGTGTGACTCATCGTTGCAACTCCATAACAAATACATCAAATAATAATGATTGGGAAAGTTCTTACTGTAGTATTTCTCAATAACGTTACTTGAGATCTGCTTCCTTCATGTTTGTCACTGTGCTGTTTATCAGACGCAGCCGAGGCGAAGATTGAGGCACACTTTGATAGGCACGTAGGAACGGGGTGCGGGAAGAACTAGCATTAAAGGCATAGGCAGCAAAAACAGCAACAGTGTGTTTAGAGCAGAAAATGACAAACTTCTGTAGGGTATAATAAATAATCCGATGGGTGTTTTGAGCTTAAAACTTTACAGACGCATTCTGGAGACACAAAAGACTTGCATTAAATCTTGAAAAAAAGGGTAAAATAGGTGCCCTTTAAAATAACTACTAGCATCTAATTATTAATTGCTGGTATCTCAAAAATAAGTACTGATATCTAACAATAATTACATGTATCTAATTAATAACTAAAATACTTATCAAATAAATGACTTTAAAAATGTACTATAGTAAATATTGAATAAGCACTCTTATTTAATGGTAAATATACTATAATTTAATAAATAAGCACTCATAGCATGACAATAGATTTGAGTTTAAAGATTAAATGTTGAAATGTTGTAAATAGCATGGCAAATAACAACACAGAGGAACAATGTTACTAGAATCACCTTCAGACTGAAATGGGATTGAGGTGAAAACTTTAATTTTCAAGAAGCGTTTACAAGTATTTGATCTTCTCCAAGCGCACTCATCAGAATTAAACTCAGTTCCAGGAAATGCCTGAAGTGATTAGTTTTCATGTAATACTGCACTGCGTTTTCCCTGTTGCTTATATATGATTGTTTAATTTGATGTGTCTTTTGTTTGACCCCCATCAACACCCAGGTGGAAACACAAAGAACAGTGTGTGACAGCAATCACTAAAGTCCAAATGTGTTTAGTGAGACAGAGGTAATGTGAGCTGAATATTAAACATACAAGTGCGTGGGGTAATTATTAGTGAAAGATAAAACATATGTTGCAGAAATGTGACTAATTTCAAGTGATCAAGTGCTGTTTAAAGGGCTTTCAGTGATTTTTATTTTATTTTTATTTTTTTCGTCAACCTGAACAATTCTGTAAAAATAATTCTGTGGGTTACTGGTTTAAATGTACTTAGAAATTTGCAGCTGTGTGATTAATAGTAAAAAAATAAATTAAAAAAATATATAAATATAAAATAATAATACTAATCAGCTTAGCATTTACTATAACACATATATAAAAATAACAGATTGTTGTGTCACACTTTATTTTGATGGTCCATTTGTTGTATTTAAGTCACATTGCAAGTAATTCTTATTAGATTATAAGTAGACTCTTAGGTTGGGGTTAGGGGTAGGGTTAGTGTAAGTTGACATGTACTTTCTTATAGTCAGTTAAATGTCTGTTGAATGTCAGTATCAACAGATATTAAGTAGACAGTCTACTCAGATGGACCATCAAAATAAAGTGTTACCATTTGTTGTGTTTTTTTTTCAAAAGCTGTATAATGTAAACAGACTGGAATTTAAAATCCTGAACATAGATGATCAATGTTGTGACCGGGACTGTTGTTGAAGCAAATCTACTGTCATTATATTTCATGTTGAAAATATATTTAATTTTTTTTTTATGTTTTACTTGTTTTTAAAATTTTTTAGTGATTTTAAAAAGAAATCTAAATTATTAGTTAGATAAACGTGCAGGACACTTGATAATAAAATGTCTTTTAGATGTCATTTCCATGCATATACATGTAAAATCCCGGGGCCACAAATCTCACCCATTTGGTGGAATGGCCCATAAGACTGAACCAAACTGAATTTTACCGAGTCATATACGTTGGAAACTTCTATTGAGACTGTAGAGTTAAGCTTTGAATGTCTGTCATCATATTTTATGAAGTCATACAATCTGTTTTGTATTAAAACCTATAATTATATAGCCAATGATTTACAGGTATGCCACTGAAGATGTGTTCCTCACTTTATGTGGTAAACAAATTAAGAACATAGGTTTTTTTTCTCTCTCTGCTGTAAAAAACGTTGGTATTGTATGTTTTTGCTGTCAAAAAGTTATGTTTTATTTTTTGCTGAAAGTTAAAGGCAACTGAGGCATATTCAAAGTAGTGAATGCTGAAATGCATGACTTATGGCCATTTAAACTGGCATAAATATATTTTTTTTGTTTTGTAATTTTAATTTTAAAAACTATGTTAAAATGAAATACACACATTCGGGAGGAGACAGGCTACAATACTACTATACTACATTTGCAAACTTAAACAATTTTTTTTTTAAAGTCAAAATGACTTCCTTTGTAGCTCAGTGTCAAAGCAAATGACTTCCACTTTACCTCTTTTGAAAGATGTAAGATAAGTCTTTGGTGTCTCCAGAATGTGTCTGTAAAGTTTCAGCTCAAAATGCCCATCAGATTGCTTTTTATACAATGCAGAATATGCCCAATTTGGGCTCTGAGCATAGTGTGGCTGTTTTTTGAAGCCTCTGTCTTTAAACGCAAGTGAGCTGGTTCTCCCCGCCAACCCTTCTCATATGCATGTCTGTTTCTCCTGCGTTGCGTCAGATAAACAGCAGTCAATGTCGTTGCAAACATCCTCTGTTTTAAAAATATATTAAACTTGTAAAACTTATTCTTGAGGTGCAGCTGATCACAGAGAGTTGGAACAGATCTCTTAATCCCAGTTTCTTTGCAAATCCTGTTGTGTTGACATGTTTATACATGTTACTACAAAGACAAGTTAATACGCGTCTATCAGTCAATTCGGTTGGTGGGGAAAACTGCACTCCTATACTTAGGTGGGCCTCAAAATCACTGGTATTTGGATTCTATTTTAATGTCTGGAAATAAAAAAAAAAACAGACTTTGTTGTGTACATCACCCCAGTATGACCGTGAACACACTCTACTTACACACAGTTCCGTCCAAAAAGTTAATTTTGCATCATAGGTGCCCTTTAATTTAATACCAACATTTCTGGGATTTTTCAGCAGTTTAAGAAAGGCCTGCATCGGCACGTCCCCACAAAGACAGTAAATGAGAAAACTGCAATCATCTGATGGGCATCTGCCAGTCCTGTAATTCCGCTGACATTTATAAATTCAGTCTTGAACTGATGTGGAAGCAGTAAAGCAGTCACAGCAGTGGACCTGAGAGGGCTTTCACGAGCTGTAAAACCTGTCAGATAAGCTATCGGGACATTTATATCGATCCGTTTTATTCGCTCAATAGAAATTTTGAGGCCCGAGGCATTTTAATAGTTTTATCTCACCAAAAACTTGCTCACATATATATCTTGGAGAGCTTTGGCAGCAAATATGCTGCATGCATAACATTCCCCTCACAGCAGCTGCAGAACTTTAACAAACACAAATCCTGTATCAGCTCTGGTATATAAACGCCATCAGCTTTTCTCATTTATACGTTTTCCACTTAAAAGCACACACAGAGCTTCTTCGAATGATATAAAAGTCTCTGAAGAGACCTTACTTTTATGAAAAACCTTTTCGTGCATCTCAACTTCATAAGAGGCTTAAGAGGAAATGTCACAGAATATGAAATATAGGCTTCGATGATAAAATCATTCACTCAATGCAGCTAATATTTGATGTGACACTTCTGTCTTTACTGTACTGTTGCATACTGAGACAATGAGCTGCTTCCTAACATTTTATAACCAGCTGAACAGTATAAGCTATTATGCATGTGATATTAAAAAAAGACAACAACAAAAAGAAAGAGTGAACATACAGTACATATGCATATGTGCAGCTAATTAAACATAAATATACTGTATATTTTGTAATATTAATTATATGAAAATATATATTAATATCAAACAACTTTGTTTGTTTGTGTAAATATAGTACCGTTTGCATTCATTTTCATAAATCATGTTATTTTATTGTGCATTGCAGAGTTAAAGGGGTGGTCCACTACGATATCATATTTTAAGCTTTAGTTGATGTGTAATGTAGCTGTGTGAACATAAACAGCATCTCTGAATGTAAGATGTTCAAAGTTCAATGCAAAGGAAGACATTGGCTATTACAGAGATAGTTAGCAAAGCCTACAGCGGACGAATTTGGGGACTACAATCTGGGATTGGTGAGATCATAAACCCTTCAGGTTACGCGCGTACACCTCGCGCAGCAAAGGGACGTGGCCAGAGGCGTTGTAATATTACAGCAGAGAAAGCTAAAATGTGGTACAAACACTGCTATTTCCACAGAGCTGTTCTGTTTCTGTATTTGGGCTTCCAAAGGACACGACACAAAGACAGAAGTGCTTACAGTTTAATCTTAATTATATTCCAGAGAATTATTCATTCATTCATTTTCTTTTCGGCTTAGTCCCTTTATTAATCCGGGGTCGCCACAGAGGAATGAACCGCCAACTTATCCAGCATTTTGTTTTACGCAGCGGATGCCCTTCCAGCCACAACCCATCTCTGGGAAACACATCCATACATTCTCATTCACACACATACACTACGGACAATTTAGCTTACCCAATTCACCTGTACCGCATGTCTTTGGACTGTGGGGGAAACCGGAGCACCCGGAGGAAACCCACGCAACCACGGGGAGAACATGCAAACTCCACACAGAAATGCCAACTGGCCCAGCCGGGGATCGAACCAGCGACCTTCTTGCTGTGAGGATGAACGTGCTAACCACTAGGCCACCATGGTGCCCTCCAGAGAATTAGAAAAAAAATATATATAGCTAGCATTTGACAAAAGAGAACTTTTAGAATCTCTTCCAAAGCAGTGCTGGATTTGGCTGAAAACTCCTCAAAGGAGATGCAGCTCCAACCAACGAAGCTCTGGATTGTGAGCCACAACATGTAAGTATTTTTATTTGTTAAAATTGATCAATGACATGCATAGTGTCTAGCGTTAACGGTATGTTGCAGCAAGGACATAAACAAGAACGGGAAATGCTGTTTGGCACCGTTAACAATTTAGCTACAAACTCATATTTATCAGTTAAACCTCTGTAAACAGCCACAATCTTCAGCAGTGCTGCAGCATCTCTCAATGTGGCCACTTTACCAATGTTCTACATCTCAAATAATGAACTCGCAAAAGATATATGAACGTTTAATACTATTTACACATGCTTATTCCAAATATATGTGAAAGACGTCATGTAACGCGCTATATAGTATAGAGTCCCTTTCACTATACTGGGGCGTTAGGACCCACACAGACTGCAGGTTGAGCGCCCCCTGTTAGCCTCACTAAAACCACTTTCGGCAGCAGCCTAGCTTTCACATATGGTCTCCCATCCAGGTACTTATGTACCAATAGCTCACCTCGTTGGAATAAGTTATATGTGTGATTTCCTTCCATTATTGTTTGATTGACAGAAACAACATTACTAAAGAGTGCAACTGACAGCAGTGTGAGTGGCAGGGGTTATTTTTTCTATTACATAACAGTTATACAGTAAAAGGAGGACTTTGAGGAGTGATGTTTTGATGATTTGTTTTTAAGATCCCCCCTTTTTATCTGGACTTTTTTGCTGTTTTTTTTTTCTTCAGTATGCTCTTGTGTGTTTGTTCACTGTAAACAATAATGTACAACTTTCTGTTCTATCATACCATGTTTCTACTGTACCTCCTGTAAAAAACAGTAATGGAGAAAACCTATTTACTTTTTGCAGTTCCCATTAAAGAAATGTATGTTAAAACTGTGGATTGCATGTTCTGCATGCAAATATTTGTAAAACTGAAACATAAGAGTCTATGTAGTTTTTGTAATGTCAACCATGGCAGTATTTTGAAACCTGGTGTACTTTTGATTGACTGTAACTTGAGAAATGGAAACAAGTGTTCAAGTGTTTCATTTTGAGTCAGAATATTTGGTAATGTTGGTGTGTGCAGTGAAAGATGTGTTCTGAAATGAAGCGTAAGGGTATTTTTAACAAAATCTCATTCATTCATTCATTTTCTTTTCGGCTTAGTCCCTTTATTAATCTGGGGTCGCCACAGCGGAATGAACCAACTTATCCAGCATTTGTTTTACGCAGCGGATGCCCTTCCAGCCACAACCCATCTCTGGGAAACACATCCATACATTCTCATTCACACACATACACTACGGACAATTTAGCTTACCCAATTCACCTGTATTACCCAATTCACCTGAACATGCAAACTCCACACAGAAATGCCAACTGGCCCAGCCGGGGATCGAACCAGCGACCTTCTTGCTGTGAGGCGAACGTGCTACCCACTAGGCCACCGTGGTGCCAATAAAATCTCCTTTTGGGAAAAAATTATACATTTGGCCAATTGTGTTTTGTAGGTGTTTTGAAAAAGTATCTGAAGTATGGGTAAGATGTGGTTAGCGATTGGAAAAAAAACTGTTAAAAAGCCTGTGGGTAATAGTAAAATTAAATGTGAAATTATAATAAATTCAGTTCAATTACACATGACAAAATACATAGTTTGAAGCTGTTTTCAAAGAATAGTGCTCAAAACACTGGAAAATATGGGAGAAAGGCATGCATGCTTGTGTGTTGACTATAAAGAATGAGAGTATTTATGCACATAAGTTCTTTTGAGTGTCATATTAATATAATGGTAAATAAATAAATCCCTTAGCATGCACAGAGCTTCTGTCATAATCATTTGCAAATGACTTTGAGCCTAATGAAAAGCAAATGTTCAAATGAGTTTGATATTTGTGATGGTTTAAGCTGCCCAGTGCTCATGAATATGCAAGGCTCTTTAATATTCTCCAAGAACTCTTCTCTGTTACAGTTAATTAGTCATTACATGGCGATCAAAGGTTGGGCAAATTCACTGTTCTGCTGTTTTTTACTGCACATTTCAGTGTTTCATTTGATGGTTCTTTTGAATATGCTTTTATTAAGTTGTTCCAATGAAGAACGTTTTAGAAAATGAGTCTATAGAGTGTAAATGAGGTGAAGAGAGTTTTTGGTAAAAAGAATATTTAGGTCTAACAAATAAGATTTATATATTCTGATTGAATCTGACAACATGCATTAAAAACTGACAAATTAAATGAGATCAAAAGTTTACAGTTAATGATAAGCTTCATCATGATTCAGGGCTTAAGCTGTGCAGACCCTTACAAAAATGATCAATGTTTTTTTGTATAGTGAAACTTTAGTAACTGTTTATTTTTATTTTTTTATTTGGTGCATTGACTTTCTCTTGTATGACCAGTTTTACTACAATTACCATGGTAAAAATATGATCAGATTTGCAAAAAAATTGTAGTTACCGTACCATGGATAACCATAACTATAGTAACTACATGCTGTATTTATGTCAATCAATTGGTCAACCTTTACAAATATATTTAGCCAATGAGATGTATTAAAAAGAGATTCCGAGGAGTGTCTAAATCTTGTTGGATCAGCTCAAGCTGTTAGTCAAACTTCATAACTCCACCTCAAGTCAGTCTTAACTGAGTACAGTGAACTGAAGTTAGACAGCTGAGCAGATCAACCTTTCACAAGGGCAAATAAATGTTTTGTTACATCTCTTTACATTTGTTAATAAGCGTGTATTTAATAGCTAGTTCTTTTTTTTTGACAAATAAAATAAAATAAAATAAAATAAAATAAAATAAAATAAAATAAAATAAAAATAAAATAAAATAAAATAAAATAAAATAAAATAAAACTAAATTAAATTAAATTAAATTAAATTAAATTAAATTAAATTAAATTAAATTAAAATAGCAAGCAAACAAACATTTTTAATTACTTTTAAATAATACAAAATAAAAGTATATAATAATCTGCATAGATAATAAAACAAAATCTAAATAAATCAGTAAATGAAATGTAACATATTTGTTTAAATTATTTTATTATAATATTAAAATTAAAATTTTAGTTTGACAGTCTGCAAAATTTAATTAAATCTAATTAAACCCCTTTCAGAATTGTCTTTTTTTTCTTGTATTGGGACAACATGATGCATTTAAGTTAAATCATTAATTTTGATAAATTAGAGTGGATTGAGCATAAAACAATTGAGTTTTCTCCACTCAAGAAGCATTGTTTAATAAATAGTTTAAAAAACAACTAATATCATAGTGTATTGTGTGTGTTTGCTTTCAGCAATGTTGACAAGTGCTCAAAACTCGCAATGTCATTAAATGAAGTTAAATTTTAGATGGTTTTAATTAAATTTTAGTTTAGATGGTAAAATTTTACAACAAGGCTTAATATAGCATTAGTCACCATGAACTGGCAATGAATATGACATGTATACATTTATGAAGTAAATGTTTACTAAAATTTGTACATTTATTGATACATTGCTTAAAGCAAAAATTGTATTTACTAACATTGGTTCATACGCACTGAAGAACAAGCTATATTGACGGTCAGTTGGCAGTCCATACAGGCAGTCCAAAAATTAGTACAACACTGGTTTTGTTAGGGTGGAGTGAAAAACCTAGGACTAATTCACCAAAAAAAGGATAAAAAGGATTTAATTATGGTCTAAAACTTATCCAATAGTTTTACTGGTTCTAGAGGGAAAGTTTTTCAGAATGTGCAAATATAACAAAGGAATATTTTGTAAATGCATTAAGAATTGATCAATATTTAAGTTATACTGTATAACTCAACAACACTGAATCGATATAATAATACAATACTGCAATGTAAGAATATATTGCTTCAATCAGGTTCACGTAAGGCAGGGGTGTCCAAACTCGGTCCTAGAGAGTTTATCTCCAACTGGCTTCAACACACCTGCCAGGAAGTTTCTATTGTAAGGTGTTACTCTTTTGACAATGATGATACAAGTACTGTCATAAACTGAATATATTGCCTTTAAAATGCTTTGTGCTAATCTATTTCTAAGCTGAAGATAACATTTAAGTGTGCTTAAGACATGTCTGACTTTATTATGAGAAATTAGAAATTTAAAACAGAACCAAATTACATGCACAAAATACATCTGCAGAATCTACGGTCAGAAACGGCAGCTGTGGTTGCCAGTATTTTACCATTAAAAATACAATACAAACAGTATAAATATCTAAATTATTAAAGTCAAATTACAGTTATTCATTAGAAAAACCTACTGCTAAGCAAGTTACGATTTTTTACTGCATCGTTTTTTGTTGTTGTTGTTGTTGTTTTTGTTTGTTTTTTGTTTATTTATTTTTTTACAGTTTAAGTCATGCTTTTTTTTTTACAGTGAATGAACAATGTGCCGAGCTCAAGCATTGAATTTATCTACTCAAGTAAGACTTTCATCAGTAAGGCGACTGCAGTAATCTCTTCTGTCCTCAGCATCACTTTCATCACTTCATTAGGCAGCGACATGTCATGTCAGCTTTCATCTGAAGCTCAATCAGATTTCTTTCATGAGCCGACAATAAATTATAAGCAAATCCAGGCCTTCTGACTGAGAATAAGGTTGATTTTAATAGCTGCTGGAAGTCAAAGAATGTATTCAGAATGACTCTGCAAAGTTACTGTCATGTTGATTCGCTGTATTGAATTGAAGCTTTATGTCTGGATATGTTAACAAAGCTTTCAAACTATTAAAATGCAGAAACGCGTCTGGGGTAATGATTCATCTAACATCTTAATGTTGAATTTGAATTGCAAAACACTGAATGCAAAAAACATCAATACCGTATTTGGAAGCATAATAGATTGATTATACATGTAAATGATTTTAACAGCTTCATCCAATTAGCCAAAGAGAACTGCTTAAACAAGATGCCTCATAGAATGGGGCTGATTTGACTGCAGCATGAATTAATCATGCAGGTAGAGCTGTAGGCTTAGTGATTAATAACATAAAATCTTACAATAGTGAATTACACGCTTTTGAATAAAAGTTCCTTACAGGCATTGATGCTTGATTGAATGGAGAAACTTTTCATTGTAGAAGAAGAAAAAAATATTCTGTACATGCTCCTCCAACTGGGAAACAGATTTCTGACAGTTTCTTTGTGGAACACAAATGGTTCTATTACAGTATGGTTTCACTATTTCGCAACCTCTATTTTTAAGAGTGAATGGACCAAGTTTACTAACAAATTGTGCTTTTTGACGTAAAAATCTACAATCAGGATTTAGATTGGAAATACAGTGAAACATTGGCAATGAAAAGACATGGACACAGTGACTTTTGCAACTGAAATTTGCAACACAGGCTCGCTGGAAATACATGCTTTCATCTTCATTTTTGTGTAACACAAAACATACTTAAACACATTTGACAGGAGTTTCTATGTAAAATGAACACTGGGGGGAATATGACTAACATCTTCCTTTTCACGCTAATGACATTTGCAGGGACATATTATCGATGAATAAAGGATTTTTTGTTATGCAGTTCTTTGCTTAACACCAAATAAATACCACCAAGCAACTTTTTGAAAGCATTTGAATACATTTGCATCACTTGTCTATCTCCATATGAACAACTTGTCTGGTGTGGTCAGTTTGCTCGATAGCTCAGTTTGTATGTTGTTGTACTTTTGGTTCAGAGTACATGGGTCTGGTGAAGCACGGTTACCCAAAAAGAGATAATAGCAGTATAGAATCAAGGTAAAACTACGCAGCCGCAGTGCATTTTCTTTTACAGTTGCTTTTGAAAACACTATTGGTTGGGCTTAGGTAAGTGGTTCACTAGGTGATCTGTATGATAAGCCCCACCTTCTAGTGAAACATGTATGACAAATTGTACTCTAAGTAGCGCATTTCAGATTAGAAAAATTTGCACAGTGCCCTCTAGTGGTTTTGTCATCTGAAATGTGCAAACAAATGTACCTGGAGCAATGTATTTAATCTTTCTCATGTATTTCCAATAAGCTAGGGCTGAACATTATTGTTCAAGCATAGAAAAAAGGGCTTCTTAATTATTTATTTATTATTATTATTATTATTATTATGTTTTTTTAGTAAAATTGCTTCAACATTAATGTATTGCAGGACAACGTTGTATTGTCAAACTTTATATATATTACATATTACAGATAGGTTGGTATAATGTTTGTGACAAATTGTCATTTTACTTTTTTGCCTCTTGCATTTACATTTACATTAGCATTTGAATTGACTTTTTCTATCATTTACTCTTTTTTGACACAGTATCTTATCGCGGGATTAGTGAACAAGTGAGGGTTTTCAGACACAGCTTGAGACTCCTAACTGGCTCTGCTGTAAACACTCTCTAATTGATGTAACAAAGGAACATAAAATTAATGCTGTTCTAAACTGTGTCAGTGGGATTTGATTATATCTCAAGGTCATCAAAATGAATGTGAAAAAATGTGCTGCTGGAAGTGTTTTTCCTTGAGGCAAGTTCAGTTGAGACTAAGTGTTTATCCACATTATATGCTCAAACTGTATTTAAAATAATCCCTGAGACGTGACCTTTACATTCAGTATCATACACATTTGTCTAGACATATTGAATTGGTGTTTGGATTTCTTGAACGCGTGAATGCAGCGTGTTGAGAAACGAATTTTAAAAGCAAGCTTAAACAGTTTTCTGTCAGTTCAAATCTGTATCATTTATTTATGGATTATTGAATGTGGCAAAATAAAGGGGCTAAGCTGAAAAGAAAATAGATGAATGAATGAATGTGACAATTTCCTAGCATCATCTTAAATGTCTGTTTGTCACTTATTTAGCACATTTTGAATTATTCATTTTGACTGTACTAGAATATTTGAGAGTTCAATTAAAGCTCACGCGTAACAGTTTTGAGCGAAGGAATTAATCTTTCATTTTCAGAATGCTTGGAAAGAAATGTGAAGTCAAATAAATGTTGAAATAAAAAGGCACATCATCCATTAAATCATGTATAGAGACATCATTGCCTTGTGACAGAATATTATTGTGGTATGAAATATAGTTCATAATTTATATACAAGAAGCAACATTTATGCTTCAGTTGGCACAATTAAAGGAAAAAGCAACAGCAATTGGTCTCGTTTTCCTGTTCTTATTTGTTAGTATAATGATGTGAAATAATTTCTGATACAGAAATGAAAACAGAAAAAGGTGCTTTCATAATAGCCCTATCCTCTCACATTACAGAAAAATCTGTTTTGAAAAATCATCTGTTTGTCAGTTTTCCCTATTTTTTTAATTCCTATTTTGAAATAAATCTCTCCCACAATCACAATTTTCCAAACTGTTAATGTTTTGAAGTTCAGAATATTAAAAGGTATGTTTAGTATGAAAGATATTACTCCCAGCACTTTATCTTTTGTTGGCAAAACGAAATATGAATATGTTTTAACCAGATTCTGAAACAAAAGTGGATAAAATGCTTTCATAATATCCCTGTTTGAGTAGAATAGCCTAACCCAACTAGACTGCGAAAGTTACAAAGGTATTTTTAATTCTTCAAGGTTTATCCATTTTTTATAATTATTTAACACCACCATTCTGCTCATTTCCAGTTAAACAAATCGTATTTTCAGACCGAGCGAGCGAGCTCATTAAAACTACAACACCCACAATGCAGCGTTTTCACGTCATAACCACGCGTCGAGCTCCTTGCGGTTTGAAGTGCAAGATATTAAAAGGTATGTTTTGTATCCAGTTAATCACTGTTAGTGTTTGTTATCGTATTGTTTACGCAACGATGTTTAGACAAACTATAAAAAGCGAACTTTTGTTATGTAGCACCACTTACACTTTCGCGGTTTAATGATAGTTTGTGAGATGGACAACTGGAGTGAACTGTGACCCAAATAACAACTGTGACTTGAATGAGTTTATGATTTTTCAAGCATGGCATGAGGTGTTTCATTTTAAATATATCTCTTACATTGTTTCTACTTCTCATAGACAGCAAAATGATGTGAAATGTTACTTTCTCGTGTGTTAACAAAGTATTTTTTTTGTCTCAATCAGGCTAACGTTATTATGGCTCTGGCGGGAGTGCGTGTTATTGAGCTGGCAGGACTGGCACCTGCGCCCTTCTGCGGGATGATTCTGTCGGATTTCGGCGCAAGGGTGATCCGGGTTGATAGGACGAAGGTGGCGATGACTGTTGACACTCAAGCAAGAGGCAAACAGTCCGTGGCATTGAATCTAAAGAGTCCTAAAGGTGTCGCTGTTTTAAAAAGACTCTGTGTCCAGTCAGATGTGGTTCTGGAGCCTTATCGGAAAGGTCAGTGTCTTATCTTAGCTAAATGATGGTTCATCAATGTTTTCTCGTTCATATGTTTGCATTTTTTTACAGCATTTCACTCGCTTTTTTGCTGTCATTTTAGTTGTGCTAATGGAAACAGCATAGATTTTGGCAAATGTGTGAGTTTATTGAAATTGTAATATTTGACTGTCATTTATTTTCATAAATCTAAATTACACAAGGTATCAAAAACGTTTCTTAAAACCTTCAGGACATAAATGCCCCCATTTAAGCTCATTAAAACAAAAATATTTGGTTCCTTTACAGCAAAAGTGATATATTCTCTGTCAACATCTTTTTGAGCTTCAAAATGTTGCCTATTTTTATGTAAAGTTTGCAATCTTTTGCACATGTTTCAGTTTTGTCCTCTTCGGTAAATTTACTTATTTCCTGTTTTATTCTTTTGAGCGCTGCTGGCCAAATTAATAAAAAACTATATGTAATTGCATGGCTTTCTGCATGCGTTGGTATGGTATCAGAGTATTCTTTTTATGCATGTACTGAGAAATGTTTATGTGTGTGAGTGGTAGGGGTTTTCTGTTATCCAAGACTAATAATTAAAAACAAAACTTGCTTAGCTTTTATAGAATATTGCAAAATAAAAATAATTATTAATTAATAACACACATTAGATTTAATCTTTAAAAAAAAAAAATGATTGTGTAAACAAACTGTTATTGAAAGGTTTAAATGCTTAAAATGAAAGATTTATTAGGTTGTTATATATATATTTTTATGTAAAAATAGGATGCTTTTATGGTGGACTTTTGTCCTATGGACTTTGTTTAAATTTAAATTTATGTACAGGGGTTGATGAGAAACATTTGGCACTTGGTTGATTTTTCAGTTTAAGAGTAAAACTTAAGAAAATAAACAATTTTCCAAGGCATGCAAATTTACAGTTTAATTTGTTAAATGTCTGATATGTTATAAATGGATCATACTTAGTAATTATAAAAACTAAATGTAATTTAGTGTCAGACAGATTTGTAAAAATATTAAATAAAAGTAATTAATAAATTATACTTAATCTATTTAATAAAAAAAAATGAACAGCCATTTTAAACAACATTCAAAGCCAGCAACATCAGGATACCTACTATTATACAAACATATGTTTATATATAGAAATATATTAAAATATAAAGACAACAAATATCTGGTTTTAATAATAAATAAGTACGCCTCTGCTTCTGCAGCATTTTAATTTTGCACTTTTTATTTTTTTTATTATGTGACTTTTGATTAACAGTAATTACAAATCAGCTTAATAAAGGTTAAAAACATAACAATAAATACAACAATGGTCATCTGTTTTAATAAAACATGCTCCATTATCACAATTAGTTCTTTTTGTTTGCAAATCAATTATTGTTTTAACCATTAACCTCTGTCCTTATGGTGCCCTTTGTCTACATAATTTCAGCTGTTTTAATTAAAGCATTGTTGATTTAATTAAACGGGGAAAAAATCTTGACTTACAAGAGAGATTGCCATTTCCCCCTTGATTTTAAATCCAAATAAGAATAATTTGTCCTCTAAATTCAAATGTATTTACCTTCAAGGTTTTCTCTGTTCGTGCTTCATTATTGTATCTCTCTGGTATAATTAAGGCGTTATGGAGAAGATGGGATTAGGTCCTGAAGACTTACTAAAAGAGAACCCGCGCCTGATCTACGCACGTCTCACTGGTTACGGTCAGAGCGGATCCTATGCCAAGGCTGCCGGGCATGATATCAACTACCTGGCCATGTCAGGTAAAGACCACTGTTAAACAGGTGCAGAGGAGCCCAGCTAATACACTTTCCCGCAATGGCCTTAGGCACAGTGAAAAGCAGAGTAAATTAGAGAGATCGAGCTATATGTGAAGTTTGGAAAAGACCTTGGTGGAAAACTTTTCACAAAAAGAGTTTAACTTTCATGTTTTCAAACAGTTTGAAAAAAAAAAAAATTATATTATATACATTATATGTTTTTTTTTGTAAGTATTTTAAGCATGTCAAAGACAATTTTTTTTTTTAAAGTAACAAAATTGATAATACATCATTAATTTTCATTTTCTTTTCGGATTAGTCCCTTTATTAATCTGGGGTCGCCACAGCAGAACAAACTGCCAACTCATCCAGCATTTGCTTTACGCAGCGGATGCCCTTCCAGCCACAACCCATATCTGGGAAACATCCATACATTCTCATTCATACACATACACTACAGACAATTTAGCTTACCCAGTTCACCTGTACCGCATATCTTTGGACTGTGGGGGAAACCGGAGCACCCGGAGGAAACCCACGCGTACACACAGAAATGCCAACTGACCCAGCCGAGGCTCGAACCGGCGACCTTCTTGCTGTGGGACAACAGCACTACCTACTGTGCCACTGTGTGGCCCCATTGCATCCTGTTAAATTGTTTTCTGAGCAAAAAAAAAAAAAGCTACTATATATATATATAGCAAAATTCATTCTATGAAATATTAAAGTAATCTATTTGGGGATCACAATGCAGCATAAAAAATAATTCATAGTCATTTTAAATCTTTATTCTTTGCCACTATCCTTCAAACGACTAGGCTTTACTCGTTTATTAGCATTTAGTTTTAATCTTTTAAAACCAAATATTTTTATGTTCTGTAGTGCTCTGCATAAATGAGTTCCCTCCTCATACATACATACATACATACATACATACATACATACATTCATTCATTCATATTCCTTCGACTTAGTCTCTTATTTATCAGAGGTCGCCACATTGGAATGAACCGCCAACTATTTTGGAATATGCTTTACAGAGCGGATGCTCTTCCAGCCACAACCCGGAACTAATCTAACATAAAAACATAAAAGCATGTTCTAAATATTAGTTCACCCAAATTTATTTGTTGGGGGAAAATATTAAATAATAAATTCATAAACATAAAAAATCAACAGAAACATGAAAAAAGATATCCAATTTTGTTGACTGTATGACTATATTGCATAAATTTTATGCAATAACTTGTTTGAATTTAAATGTATTATTTTTCTCTGTCTAAAGCCGTTAAAATGACCAAACTCTTATTTTAATGAATATAACCGCATATATGCATCAAAAATGAATAGAGGTATTCATTGTGAAATGTATATGTTGTCTAATATGCTTTCTATGAATGTTTGATTTCCAATTATTTTCAATCTTTTTTAAACCATTTACCTCTTTTAGTGTTCAGTGAACTGTAGGTTAAATGAATGGATGAATAGCATCATTAAATGTTGCTATTACATCATGTATTGCAAGTGTTACAGTAGTTTGTTTTATCTTTTCTTCAGTTAATTTTAAAGATCACAGATAAAACATACATAAATAACAGCAAAGGACAAAAATAGATACAAATATAGCTACTGCATAACTAATCAATAATTATTTATTCATTCATATTCTTTTCGGATTAGTCCCTTTATTAATAAGGGGTTGCCACAGTGGAATGAACTGCTAACTTATCCAGCATATGTTTTACACAGTGGATGCCCTTCCAGCTGCAACCCATCAGTGGGAAACCATACACTCAGCCATTCACTCTCATTCACACACATACACTACGACAATTTAGCTTACCCAGTTCAACTATAGCGCATGTCTTTGGACTTGTGGGCTCGAACCAGCGACCTTCTTGCTGTGAGGCAACAGCGCAACCCACTGTGCCTCTGCTCTGCCTATCAATAGTTATTACTTTTGGAAAAATAATGCATATATTAAAAAATTTTTGTATTGTTCAAGAAATGTTTTACTTTAAGGACAACATTGATAACATTTTGTTCCACTTCAAATGTTGACCACGGTATTAACTGTAACTTAAAATACACAAAACCTAACTAGCACATTTTGGGAGTCTTTTACCTTTGTTACTTTAAAATAAACTATGTTTTAATGGCATGCACAGTCATTAAAATGTGTGGAGTATTGTTCTAGCAACACCAAGGTCATGGCTTTGAATGCACCTTAAGTTGCTTCCTACAAAAACATCTGCCACATGCACAAAATGTTAAATTAAAGCCATACGTGCTTTAACGTAAGCCTGGAAGGTGGTTTGCATTGTTCCTTTTCTATTGTCTTGCAAAACAAAAGCACCACCTATTTAGAAGGTTTCTTGAACCACAGGTGCATAAATAAGCATTGTCAGACATTTTAAAGGTATTATACATTATGCATTTTGTTTTCTATTAGGCGCAACTATCAAACATTCTCATGATACTAAACAAGTTCTCTTGATTCAGGTGCTTTTCATGTTGTAGTTTGTGAAGGTCAAACCTGGCTCAAACTGATGGTTGATAAAAAGCACAAAGACACTCGTTTGATTACATTTTCTGAGCTCCTGGCTGTCTGTTTGCTGTGACCTTATCTATGCCGATGTTACAAAACACATTAGTAAGCTTCAGTAATTATTATCAGCAGTGCTTTACTTAAAAACCTATCTTGGGAAAAATGGTAAATTGTGGGTGTCAAATCTCATTGTAATAATACCTGTTGTTATTTTTAATCATTTGCTTCACTTTTTTTAACACCACTGAAATGCCAGAACATTTGAAAACAGAGCGGCTGGAAGCAAACACACATGTGTCTTAATTGGTGATGTTTTTAGTTGACCCGTGCAAACAACTGTTACAGTAATTATTTTGCCGTGCGTTTGTTCTCAGCATGTGTCTGTCTTTCTTTTTCTGTAATAGGGTTGCTTTCCATGCTGGGCCGCAGTTCAGAGAAACCGTACGCTCCACTGAATTTGGTGGCCGATTTTGCTGGAGGAGGTCTCATGTGTGCTTTTGGGATTGTATTGGCGCTCCTGGAGAGGAGCAGGTCAGGACGAGGCCAGATCATTGATGCCAGCATGGTGAGATTATTGCACCTCATTTTAAAATGGCGTCCCACCAGCATATTGTTATTAACCTTTCTTAAAAAACAAAACAAAAAGCAGATCAATTTCCTGTTTCCTATAAACAAACTCTTTTCAATGGGATTGTCTCTTAGCTAAGATGTGTGCTATTTATTTAAAAGCTAACTAGTTATTGGAAAAAAAGAAAAAGAAACGCTTTCTTTTATTACATACCAAGTTATATCACATTGTTGCCCACTCGCTGCTTTTGTTTTTTTGTTTTTTTGTGCTGGTTTTGACCAATCACTTCATGGAATGTGGAAATTACAAGTCTTGTTTATCTCAGCACAATCCCCCGCTTTCTGACCAGCTCGTCAATAGTTTTCTGCAATCTGGATTTTCCAATAATTGCTTGCTTTTTCTTTTCAAGTTGCGTATGTTGGAGCTATCTGTTTTCTTTGTCACAGCTACGTGTGAGTACTGTGAGATAGGTAATTTTCCAAATAGGAGTATTGTGATTTTGCTGCTTCTCCATTGGGTCCTAGGGAACCTTGGTGTTAATCCAAATCACTACTGTAGGGTTGTGAGGAGACATTTAGCTCACTGGATGAGATGATGCACAATACTGGGGGCAGTTTTACAGGAAATTTTCATGTTACTGCAAATGTATGACTGGAAAAATAGTGTGCATGTTGAAATGTTTAACCAATCATATTGTAAAGAAAGTCCCTTTAGTCCTTTAAAAGTGTATAGTCGAAATTGTTACAATAAATAAGTTTTGCATGTGACAAACAAAGTTTATATTCACACACGCATGCATACAGTACATACATACATGTATATGTGTGTGTCTGTGCTGTGCATGTTTATTTTTATAAACATGTAAATATATGTATACTATACATAAACATATAAACACACATACATGTATATATTTCAGAAAAGGTTTATTTATGAATTAATTTTATCAAATACAAATTAAATATGAATGTATATGTAAATAATTAGTTTTTGTATTTTGTGTTATTTAGATATACACAATTTATACGCAGTGAGTACACACAATATGTAAATACAATCGTAATATGTTTGACAGGATTAAATAATATAAAAGTATTGCAATATTTAGCACTTTAGATTTATGTTAGCATGTGCTTATCTTTATTGAAATCAAGCTAGCAGTTGTTATAATAATAATAATAATAATAATAATAATAATAATAATAATAGAATTTTGTTCTATTCTACATATACTAAATTATATTCTGTTTAAATTACTAAAATATGAGGATTCTCCACAGCTATGCGGTTTTAAATAATAAAATATACTATTTTCATACTAATAAACAGCAATTATATTATTGTTTTTATTATTATAATTATTTATAATAGAGTTATGTTATATTTTGACTAAATATTCTGCACACTCATACACACTTCATCAATAACTGTATTATTATTTTTTTCTTATTAATAATTTCTTTACTCTTAAGTACTGTTTAATAGGCACTAATTTCTTTTTGAAACTCTGATTAACACTTGTCGTTTTATATTTCAGTTTATTGGAGCAGATAAACTATTTTAAGCTTTGCTGGCACATTAGCAAGTTCATCAAAGGGGTGGTCCACTACAATATCATATTTCAAACTTTAGTTGATGTGTAATGTAGCTGTGTGAACATAAACAAATTCTCTGTGTGTAATTTGCTCAAAGTTTAATGCAAAGAGAGACATTGGCTTTTACATAGTTAGCTTAGCAAAGCCTACAACGAATGAACTTTGGGGACTACAAAAAATACATCCGAGTTAATGATGTCATAAACCCTTCTAGTTACGCGCATACACCCCATGCAGCGAAGGGGCGTGGCCAGAGGCACGGTAATGTTACAGCGGAGAAAGCTAAAATCCAAATGCTGCTATTTCCACAGTGTTTGTTCTGTTTCTGTATTTGAGCTTCCAAAGGAAGTGATTACAGTTGAATTTTAATTGTTTTCCAGAGAATTATAAAAAAAAAAGATATGGCTAGCATTTGAGTGGTCATTTACAGTTACACTGACTGTGCATTTACACAGCAGAGGCAAACCGTGTGCTAGTTGAGGCGTGACACATCCATTTATGTTAGCTGACCAATCAGAGCCTCTTGAGGGCGAGCTTTCGAAGGAACTATGAAATATGACAGTCGTTTTCATGTTAGCAGAGTAGCTGTATATAATCAAAGTAAGATATATGAAAAAATAACATCATTTTCTTCAAAGAAAGCATGAGCACGCATTGATTTGCATCTTATAAACACAATCAAGCATTATACACTCTGGACCACTGCTTTAAATTGCCTTGTTCTGTTTGCATCTCTTTTCTCCGCTAGAGACGAATAGCGATTAGTAATTGTTGTTCTGTTTGTTAATTAAATATGACATTTCACTTAACCCAGAGTGTTTTTTCCTCAACCGTTAGAAGACTTCAGCCAGACAATAGAGCCCTAATTGATCAATTTAACACAATTTGCTGTAACAGTCTGTCGTCTGCCACGTTTAGTACTTGAGGAAATGAACAGTGGTAAACAAAGTTTCCCATGTTAAAATCCAACACTTCGACAATAGTAAATGAGCAATGGGGTATATGCGCAGCTTGTGTTTTTCAGCCATTGATAAACTTCCGGTGAAAGCTTAATGAGACTATTTTCAATTTCATAAGGTTCCTTTTACAGCATCGATGTTGTAATGTAATTAAAATGTATTCAGTTACATAGACTTGAACATTTATATAGTTGTTAAAACAGATCTTAAACATGCCAATTTTGTAATGGAAACACAGTTCACTGGAAACCCTGAGCCTGGCTGGTTGAAAATTAAAATTGGGTTGTGTGTATACTCCCTATTCCAGCATTATGGAAGTGACAAAAGGCTTAATTCACCAGAGAAATTATATATTATAATGTGTTATAGGATCAGAAAAATATCAGTCTGTAAACATTCAATGAGGAAAATAAACATGCGTTATGGATGTGACTAAAAAAGTATGCTGTGAATTAAACTGCAAAGCTTAAAGAAATCACGCTAACCAGAATAAGACTTGGCTCTCAATAGAACAAAAAGGATTGATTTTATTTGATTTGACATTTATGACGAAATATCTTCATTATGGATGTGATAACGCTCCGTTGTGGATGTGACAGATGTGAAATTGGCATTTTTGAGTATTTTTACAGTACTGTAAAATACAAGCCTACACAAAAAACCTAGAAAGGTTTCGCTATTTTGGTGAAAACTTTATTTTTTAAGGCACGGTTGACATTTGCATGGAATTGCTCAATTCACACCTGAAGCTGTGCTGAAGTGTAAGCAGAGAGGAACCCTTGATGGCCGCGTATGGACAAGCTAATGTCAGTGTTAGCCGGAGATTATGGTAATGATGATTAGATGTTTGCCTGTGAGGCAGTGAAGATATCTGAAACACGTCCTCTTGAGGGTCACTTTGCCACTTTGATAAAACATGTTGTTGATACTGACAGCTGCTTTTGGCGACAGCCGTGTTATTAACCTGCAAGTCAGGAAAATAGTGTTTAGAAGGCACTTGCATTGCAGTATGATACATTATACCCTCAAAACTTTAGGCTTTCGTTTAAATACATATTAGAAATTTTATAAGCCCCTTAAGTGTTATGTTATGCATTTCAGCCTATATGTGATATGCAATGTTTGTTTGGTGCTGTGTATGCTGTTGGTTAAAATCCCAGTGTTTGACCACTGCCATCAACAGATTGATTGATGTTTTGTAAATGAATAGAGGAAAAGTAATATCATAGCTTGTGCTGCATGATGATGATTTAAATGAAAATTGCAGGTATTAACACAGTTGTTCTAATTTGAGATTTTTTTTTCAGAATTGTTGGAGCTTTATGAAAGCATAATGAGGAGAACTTTAACTCGAGTGCAGAGGTGTTTTAACCATATGCAGTTTATTACATTTATGTGATTATTACAATATATTGTTACAATTATTATTATTATAGAATAATAGATTACATTATATTTGTTATTATTAACATGCTCTAAGAAGGTCTAACAAGCTGTAAAATCTTCAGTATTAAATTAAATTAATTATTAAATAGGTTAATTTCATTCATTCATTCATTTTCTTTTTGGCTTAGTCCCTTTATTAATCCGGGGTCGCCACAGCGGAATGAACCGCCAACTTATCCAGCATTTGTTTTACGCAGCGGATGCCCTTCCAGCCACAACCCATCTCTGGGAAACACATCCATACATTCTCATTCACATACATACACTACGGACGATTAAGCCTACCCAATTCACCTGTACCGCATGTCTTTGGACTGTGGGGGAAACCGGAGCACCCGGAGGAAACCCACCCAACCACGGGGAGAACATGCAAACTCCACACAGAAATGCCAACTGGCCCAGCCGGGGATCGAACCAGCGACCTTCTTGCTGTGAGGCGAACGTGCTAACCACTAGGCCACCGTGGCGCCCATAGGTTAATTTAAATTAAGTAATTTCTTTTAACATTTTATTTTATTGTTGTCCTACAGGGTTGGATGTTTCATTCATTCATTAATTCATTCATTCATTCATTCATTTAACTCTGTAACCAGTGTTTGAAATGAAGTTTTGGCTACAAAATGTTTATGGTCAATTTATTTAGAACATATCAATTCAAAGCAGATAAATCTGAAATCAACAGTTGATTAAAGTCACAGCTTGTATCTTAACATATGTTACAAATCTTAAACTCTGAAGCATTTAATGCCCATCTGTGTATTTACAGGTGTAAATGTTTGAAAATTTATATTTATTCAGTTTTTATATTAATTTCAGTAATAATATTGACTAATATGAAAATATTCGTATGATTTATTTACAAAACAGTTTGTAAAGTGCTACTTTCTGTCTTTTAGTAGATCTTTTATATGAGAGACTTACTTTGTTTACCAAATAAAGTGGATCTAATTGGATTTGCATTGTAAACATTCAATAAAAGCTAAAAAGGTATTACTTTTTATTTCATACATTAAGGTTTTAGTTACTATACTCCTAAAATCATTCCGCATAAATCTGCAGATTTTTAACAAAATACTCTTCAGAAATAGCAAAAAATGTCCGCAGATTCCGTCTGGCCCTACTTATAGGTTTACAGCCGTCATCATTGCTTTTCAAATAGCAAATTCATGCAGTTAAAAGGTTAAAAACACTGAGTAGAAAATATGTAAATTTATTTGGAGAATGACAGCTGTTGACATCTGGCAACCCCTAACCATAAAAGCTCACTGAGATTTTCTATTTGCCAATGCAAGATCATTCAAATGTCAAATAATCATCAATGCTTAAATAATCAAAAAAAGTAAATGTGATCAAGATTAAAATATGATTAATCGAATAGAATAATAGTTTAATTTTAGTTTAATAAAATAGTTTTCATTTGTTTCATTATTTTATTTATTTATTTATTTTTTGGTTTAGCCTGGTTTAGACGTCCAGTGTCGTACAGCTTACATTTAAAAAAATTGGTATCACTTTATTTTGATGGTCCCTTTAACACATTATGTTGAATTTAAGTTACATTGCATCTACATGCCAACTAATTCATATTAGATTATAAGTAGACTGTTAGGTTGGGGTTAGGGTTATGGATAGTGTTGACGTACTTGCAAAGTTTCTTATAGTCAGTGAAATGTCTGTAAAGTGAGCAGTGTCAGCAGATATTAAGCAGACAGTCTGCTAATACTCAAATAAGAAGTAATTGGGATGTAGTTGCAATGCAACTTTTCGGCTACAAAATGTGTAGTAGGGACCATCAAAAAATAGATTCATCCCCACTTGTTCATGACCTGAAGAACCAGAAGCGGTTGACTGTGGCATAATAAAAGTCTCGCTAATTTCATTCTGTCTTGCATTCGCCACTCTGCTGCAAATTCTTCCATATTCTCATCTGCTACCACTATAATATGTTTTGAATACTTTTGCTCATCCATGAACATGATTTGTTTCATAGGATGTAATGAAGACCACAACACCCATGATTTAACACGGCATCATCAGATTACGCCTTTGTTTTATGTGAATACGAGAGAGTATTTTATTTCAGTTCGTTTTTCAGTGACTGTTATTAGCTCTTTTTTAGGTTTTGTTTTATCTTTTTTATTGTTTATATCGTGTTTTATTTTAGTTACAATAGTTTTTGATAACACTTTATTCTGATATTCTATATTCTATATATATTCTATATTATATTCTATATTATAGACAATATTCTAGTACACCCTAGACTGTCTGCTTAACATCTGCTGATACTACACCTTCAACAGACATTTAACTGACTATAAGAAACTTTGCAAGTGCATGTCAACATACACTTACACTAACCCTAACCCCAACCTAACAGTATACTTATAATCTAGTGAGAATTAGTTAGCATGTAGATGCAGTGTAACTTAATTCAACTAATGGACAATCAAAATAAAGTGTGACCTAGTTTTTTACCAATAGTTTTAGTCCTAGGGTGTATTTACATCAGGAAAGTTTGTTAGTTGCCTAGGTCTAGATAAAACACAGTGTTGTTGTTGTTGAATTTTTTTTTGTAAATTTGGTGTGTTTACAAGGTTTTTTTTTGTGCAAGTGAACAAAAAATTGTATGATGTGATGTTTGTCGACAGTGCCATGCAATCTTCAGCTCTTGCTGTAGCTCTGAGGGACTGTTCTTTAGCATCTTTTGCTCACACAAGATTGAGAGCTATACACATTTCAGTTATAACATTAGACTATTAACTCAACAAACAAAAATAACTCAGTGGCTTTTTAAATTCATAAATTAAACTTAAATCAGACCTGAAGCTGGTGCATAGACTGGGATTTTTTTTTCATTAGAGAGTGCAGCTCATGGTTGCTTATCAACGGCAGACGCCACAGGTGCACAACTCAAACTACTTGTTCCTTATAAGGCACAGGGTTTTCTTCAAATGTATCAGATCACATTCACACCTTAAATGAACTGTACTGTAATTTGTTTGGAGTGCGATTGCTCTGTTCACACCTGCCCAAAATATTCACACCAAAAGGGGAAATTTAATAGAACCAAACAAGAAAGGTGAAAACTTTAGTTTTAGTTTACTAAAATAACCTTGTCTGACTCATTGCTATCCTTCTTTGAACAGTATGAAAGGTGTCAGTGTAGAAATAGATTTCTGAGGCACCACATAATAACACATTCAGTAGTAGGCCAAGCGGCAGGGATCTTCAGGGAGAGTGACTTTTTGGTGGTCAGGCCAATCATGTGCTCAAATAGAAACCCAGATTGTCAACATCTCTTTGAAGGATGGCTTCACTGGGAAAATATATATCCACATCCAAGTCAATCTTGCAAGGTCACACTCTTTGAAATGCAAGTATACTTATTTTTATGCATCAGTTTGGAGGATTTGACCTACAAACGTTATTTTTCAAGTGTGAAAATGATACTGAAAGATTTGACACACTCCGTTAACCTTAGCCTTGATGCCAATTTTGTCATTCAGACGTGATTAAATTGAGGATCTGAGTTCTGTGTTTCTTTAAACGGGTCACATTGTGCATATTTTACATAAGTTTTCTTATGCTTTTTAGTTTATTTGTGTCATATTCTAGTTTCTCTTGGCCCTTTTCAACCTTTCTCAACAGTAAACAGCCTGTTTTTTAAGGCTTTTCCTTTGAGAAATGTCCCCATTGCATGTGATATTAACAGCGCATTGCTTTCTCTCAATTGCCCCATCCTTTCATAACAATCTTTGACTGTATTACATTAATAATAAGTGCTGAAATATGCAACAGAAACTCTCGATAAAATGGAAATTTGATTTCTTTTATTATTATAATAATTTTTTTAAATAAACAATCTTTTTTCTTAGGATGTTGTCAGATGTTTTTTAATTCTGTATGAAGTGCATTAGTGCACACTTATTTTATCTAGTTAAACCTTTAAAATATACTATATTCTGAATACTAGTATCTTTCAAATTAACTAGAACATTATTTTGGACTGACTGTCATCGTGGCAAAGGCTAAATAAATTAGTTATTAAAAATTAGTTGTTAAATATATTATTATAACTATTAAAATAGTCGATCCATTAAACATCACCTGGGAAATATTTGAAAAAGAAATACAATTTCACAAGAAGGGAAATTATTATGTCTGTATGTATTTATTATTTTATTTTTGGCACACATTTTGACCAGTTGTCAATTTGTTCTCTGAATGACAACTTGATCAAGTGTCATCAGTTTTACACAGTAGTTTTACATGAGCACTAATTAAAATAAATTGCAATTCCAGAGAAGCTAAAAATTGAAATTGTTCTCTTAAAAAAATCTTTATCAGTTATGATCATGGCCAAACAGTATCTGCAGACTTTTTTTTTGCTATTTCTGCACAGAATTTTGTGGAATGATTTTTAAAATATTATATAAAACTAAAATCTTGACATATTAAATTAAAAACAAAACTTTGTAAGATTTCTAACGTTTATGAACGTTTACAATGCAAATCCAATTAGAACTAATGGTTTGGTAAACAAAGTCTCACATAATATATCTCCTAAAAGACAGAAAATATGACTAACTATTGTACATAAATCATCTAAACGTTTGCATATTATTAAAAAATATTGCTGAAATGAGTATAAAAACTGAAGAAATATATATTTACACACATTTACATGAAATAGACTCAATAACAGACTAATAAAGCAGCAGATTTCTCAGGGCGCAGAGTCTGTGTAGGTCTAGTTATGATTAACAATCAGTTTAGATGCAATATATTCTCTTTTTGGACTGAGGAAGCAATCTCTCAAGGTCACATTATGTTTTGAAACGACATCAAGCTTTATTATGCATTAAAGGATTAAAGGCAGTTTTATTACTGATGATTTGGCCTCTTTAGAGTCCTGCTGTGCCCTCATATGGAAGTCAAACTACTGCAATCCTCTGCAGAACTGAATGCTGTGTTGTATTATTAAGCTGCTTAAATCTTCCCATCATGCCACACAATAATCTTTAATGCATTCATGTATTTAATTACTGCTTATATACAAACACACACTGCTTCACAAGACTCGATGAATATGTATAACTCCACACTATTTTCACATGAAATTCTACATGGGGCTTTAATCACATTATGAACTTCCACACGAATTACTTAGATTTTATATCAAACTAGTTTGCTCACCATCTCAGAACCAAAGAAAATGACATGTATCAAATGGGTGATTCTTTGATTTATGCCATTAAATGTTTGTTTTGTTTGTTTTTCTATGAACATCTGTCTTTATTTGCAGGTGGAAGGTGCAGCATATGTGGGCTCATTCATGTGGAAGTCCCGCAGCATTGGCCTGTGGAATCGTCCTCGTGGGGAAAACTTGCTAGATAGCGGCGCTCCTTTCTATGATACGTACCGTACTTCTGATGGAAAACATGTGGCGGTCGGGGCCATTGAGCCTCAGTTTTATCAACAGCTTATTCAAGGTTAGTCCATTGTGTTTTTTCTTAATTATTGGCATGTATTGTCATTTACAGTAAATAATAGATATTCAAATGTTCAAAATAACATTATGAATTCATGTAAAGTTCTGTATAGCGTAATTGTAATGGAGGACGTATTTTAGGGACAATTTATTTAAATTAAACTTGTTAAAGCTCTGTAACTTTTCCCATTTGAAAATACTTTTGTCTTAGTAGATGTTTCAGAAGCAACAGACGTATGTGTGAAATTTCGGAAGTGTTTTTGACATCTTAACTGTGTAATATGCCATGTGGTGTAAAAATCATGCTGCCAAATATGCACCTGGCAACTGCAGTGACTGATTATCTGCTTAAACCGTTTTTTGTTTTAATCTCTGCAGCAATATGCTCACTGAAGCTGCTCACTTTTGTGTCTTAATGTGGAAATTGCATTTGTAAAAGAAGTGTGGATGGATCTAGTTAAGACGTGTTCCTCAGCCTTCATTCTATACATTTTGTTGTTGTAATTAGTTTTTTGGTCACACTTTATTTTGATGGTCCGTTTGTTGAATTTAAATTACATTGCAAATAATTGTCATTAGATTATAAGTGTTGGGTTGGGGTTAGTGTAAGTTGACATGTACTTGCAAAGTTTCTTATAGTCAGTTAAATGTCTGTTGAATGTCAGTATCACCATCGAAATAAAGTATTACCCTTTTTTTCGTATTACATATTCGAATTTCTGTATTCTCATTATTCTTATTCAATGCTTTTTTTATTATTATAATGTTTTTTATTTCCAAAATTTAAATTTAAATATGTTTTCATTTATTTCAAGCATTTATTATTTTGTTGTTTATGTTTGTATTGCTATTCGCACTTTTCTCATTTTCACATTTGGGTTATTTTTATTTTATTATTCATTATTTTCATCTCTTATTTTTTATTCTTATATTATTTTTTTACACCTGTGTTTTTATATGATTTTTCTGAGTCAAATTTGTGCATTTTTTTATGCTAGTTTTAAATCAAACTGAGTCAATACCTTGAAAGAAAGCTTTGCTTTAGAGCTATAAATTAAATTGTAAAAAAATAATCACACTTTTTTAATGTATTTCTTCTCAAATAAATGCAGCCCTGCCGATAAGAAGAGGCTTCTTTTAAAAACGTTCTTAATGTTACATTTTAATTGAAGCATATTGTTTGCTTTTTATTTACAATCTATATTTATTCAATTTAGTTTTTATTCCTTTTAGTCTTTATGCATATTCATATATCTTGACTTTGGTCTTGTTCTTATGCAACTTATGCTCTTATGTGATTGTGCAGTACAAGTGCACAGTGTACACTACTGGTCAAAAGTTTGGGGCTGATTTTAAATAATAAGCTCATCTTGCTCACCAAAGCTGCATTTACTTAATCAAAAGTACAGAACAAATTGTAAAATTGTAAAATGTTATTGCACCTTAAAATAAATGTTCAAAGGTTGTTTATGATTTAATTTATTAATTTAATCCAGTGATTTTAAAGATGAATTTTCAGCTTCATTACTCCAGTCATCAGTCACGTGATCCTTCAGAAATCACTCTAATATGAATTATTATTATTATTATTATTATTATTAATATTATTATTATTATTATTAATGGTAATAGTAATAAAAGCATTAATGACTGGAATAACAATTTCATTTTAAACTACATACAATAAGAAAGCAGTTATTTACAATATCAATAAATATATATATAAAAAAAGTTAAATTTAATAAGTGCTGCCTTGATGAACAATAATTTTCTTTAAAAAAAAACATGAACAAAATGGTATATACACTACTGGTCAAAAGTTTGGGGTCAGGTTTTTTTTCATGTTTTTTTTAAATATTTTTTTTAAATGAAAAATATTCTGTTCATTAAGGCGGCATTTATTACTATTAAATTGTTAAATTACCATTAATAATAATATTAATAATAATAACAATAAATTTTTGAAGGATCGTGACTCTGAAGACTGGAGAATTGAAGCTGAAAATTCATCTTTAAAATCACTGGAATAAATGATTACATTAAAATATAAACTACTTTTGAACAGTTATTTTATATATATATTATTTGCAATAACGTTTCACAATTTTACTGTGTTTTGAATTAAATAAATGCAGCCTTGGTGAGCAGGATAAGCTAATTTAAAAAAACGTTTAATAATCCTACTGACCCCAAACTTTTGGCCGGTAGTGTACGTTTGATCCAGCCGTTTTTAATTCTCCAGAAATAAACCTGTAGCCTGAAGGACATCTGAGTATAGCTGGCATGTTCAACCACAAGTCTCTCAGGGTCACCTTGATCTATTGTCGATTTTGCAAAGGCATGATATAATATAAAAGATTAGGAAGAATCCACAGGATGCTTTATTAATATGTGCTCAAGGACTCACCCTATACCCAAGTGCAAACACAGCTCACTTGATCTTGCTATAAAATCATAATGACTCAATTGCAATTCATGTTTGACCCTCAAAAGCAGCACGTCTCTGTACAAGTCACCTACTGTGGGCCAGTGTTATGTACTAATGGCTTCAGGATTCACAGCCCTCCCTGTCCTCTAAACTCCTTTATTGATTTCCTTCCTCTTTTTAATCTCCTCTTTATCTAGCTGATTCTCTCTCACCACAGGTTTGGGATTGGACGACACTGACCTGCCCTCACAAATGAGCGTATCTGATTGGCCGCAGCTCAGGCAGACTTTCACACAGGTGTTTGCCACCAAAACACAGGCAGAATGGGGTCAGATCTTCGATGGGACAGATGCCTGTGTCACTCCTGTTCTGTCTCTGGATGAGGTACTTTCTCATCCTCATAACCAGGCGAGAGGGTCTTTCTTCAAAGACTCTCAGGGGGAAATTAGCCCCCGTCCCGCACCGGTGCTGTCCCGTTCCCCCGCAGAGCCCTGTGGATCTCGTGACCCCTTCATTGGAGAACACACTCGCCCTGTGCTGAAGGAATATGGGTTTGATCAAGCGCAAATCGAGCAGCTTCTGTCTGCTGGGATCGTAGAGTGTAACGAAGCTAAAGCGCGCCTGTAAATGGAGAACTAACGGTGTATGCAGTGATGCAGAGCAGGAATCAGAGCTCTCAGACATCATTTCTGGCTCACATTTGAGAGCAGAAAGACTCTCTTGTGAATTGCTTCTTCAGTCGAGGTGGACTTAGTGATTTGGGGGCTTTTAAGTTAAAATATCCAACAATTCAGTTCTCATTTGTAAGTGCTCCAGGAGAAGTCAAGTGGGATTTAATTAAAGTCGATTGCAAATGTTGTGTAATAACCTCAGCATCCCCGTTTTTGTCAGTAGCCCCGATTGTAAAGGATGTTCAATACTGATTTATTTTTGAAGATGGGTTTGAATTTAATAACTCAAGTATTTGTAGTTTATCAAAGCGTACAACTTTTGTTGAAGAACTGAAGTGCTTGATTAATATACAGTGCCTTCAGCATGAATGTAAGTACGTGGACTAATTAATTGAGTGAAATATTTACTGTTGAATCTTCTTGTGCTAATATGTTCTGCAGCACTAATGACCTCAGATAGTCTTATTCGGATAATCCAATTAATGACTCAGCTTAAGTAAAAAAAAAAAGGAAAACTGTGTGAACACTGCCCTGGTCTTTGTTGTGATCCAAACATTTTCTCTTGATTTTAGTTTATTTTATCATGTAAGTAAACACATTCGTCGGCTGCACATCTATGATAAGAGTTCCAGCTCGTCCCAAAGGTGCTCTGTTGGATTGAGATCTGGTGAATGTCATTTGTTCAGTAAACAACTGTGAGATCATTTGAGTTGATGCACATTATTCTGCTTAAACTATCCATCACTAGATTGGATGCATTGTGGTCAAAATGAGAAGTACATTTTCAACAACAAAACTCAAGTTGGCTGTGGTATTTAAATGATTCTCAGTTGGTGCACATGGCTCCAAATTGTACCAAGAAAATAATCACCATTTTAATCCTGAAGAATTAATGCGAGTTAGAAAATACTTTCAGGTGGCACAGTGGCTCAGTGGCATTTCTGTGTGAAGTCTGCCCGTTCTTCCCATGTTAGCGTGGGTTTCCTCCTGATGCTCCAGATTCCCCTATAGTCTAAAGACATGCTCTATATGTGAATTGAATAAACTGAATTGGCCGTAGTGTATGAGTGTGCGTGAATGGGTGTTTCCCAATATCAGGTTGCGGCTGGAAGAGCATCGGCTGTGTAAAATATATGCTGGAAAAGGTGTCGGTTAATTCTGCTTCAGTGACCTCTGAAATGGAGACTAAGCCAAAGATGAAAGATTGAATGAAAAAGTACTTTCAAGTTGTTTTTACTCAATTCTGTCTCTACCATTCAAATGTTGCAACAATAATTAAGACTCATTGGACCAGGCAAATGTTCTGCAATTTTCTATTAGTCTTCGTAAAGTTACTTTAGTCTTCCTTTCATTTTGAGGTTGTCTGACTGTTCTATCTTGACCTTTGGCATCAACAATGCATTTTCACAAACTGAAATCCCTCTCACTGGATATTTTCTCCTTTTTGGAACAATTTTCTGTAAACCACAGAGGTGATTTTGTTTAAAATCCCACTAGACCAGCAGATTTTGAAACATTGACCAACCTGTAAAGCACCAACAACTATGCCACATTCAAAGTCACTTAAAGTTATGTTTAAAATGAATGAAATAATGGTTAAATTGAATAGAAAAAGTAATTCTGTCCTCTTTTTCTCCCCTTTACTTGTTTCAAGCCAGTGCGGTTTTATGTTTTGTTGAACACAAAAGAAGATGAAAGTCTGAAAAATGTTGGAAACCTGTGACCATTGAACTTTATAGGATTTATTTTTTTGCTATGGAAGTCCATGGTTACAGGTTCCCAACATTCTTTAATATATCGTGTTTTGTGCTTAACAGAACAACAACAATGAAAAAACTCAAGAGTGAGTAAATTATAACAGAATTTTTAACATTTTAATAATTAAAGTATCCTTTTAACTGCCTTTCCTCCCCATTCTGCTTTGTTTATTTTTCAGCAGATTGTATTAAGTACTTCTACATGCCTAAACGTATTGAATTGCTGCCCTGTCCATGTGATTGACTGATTAGATTCACAAGTTATAGATGTACCTAATAAAGAGGAAGCAAGTGTTTTTTAAACTGCAGTTTATTTCTGGGAGCGTGGTAATTTTTTATGAATTTCTCCAGTGTTCAGCGGTACGATCCTTCAGAAATCATTCTGATATGCTGCTCAAGAAAAGTGTATTATATTTTCTGCCAGATGTTATTTAATAATGTGGAAACTGTGATACGGATTATGGTTCTTTGGTGAAGAAAAAGTTCAAAAGAACATTTTTATCCATTTATTTCATCCTTGTGGAAAAGTGTGAAATGACCGTCCAAATTGAGAACAGAGACTGCACCAAATACAGATCAAGAATCTTTTTCTTCCTTTTGAAGATAGTGATAAAACCATAATGACTCTGTAATAGAGTAATTAAACGTCATGACTGTATCTGCCTTCAAACAGTACTGTATTCTCTTGATAGCATTCTGAATCCTCATCAATTCTTGAGACAAATCCTCTAAGGAATGTGTTACATAAACATTTTTCCTAACTACTCTAGCTTGAAATGATTCTCATTCACTTGGAGAAATGTGTGGAATGTAGCATTTTAATCCATGTGGCACCATCTGACCGGTTCCCTGTGATCCACAGCTCGGCGTCTATAGATTAAGTCCGAGAGAGAGAGTAGATGATGTTCACTGAGGAGCTCACATGATTCTCGCAGAGACTCACTGGACGTCTCATGACAGATTTGAGTAAACCCAAGCAGTCGTGTGAATGGAGAGGCAGTGTTGCGTGAGGCAGTGTGCTTTAACTCTACTATAAGTTTGTTGCTTTCTTTTTTCCAGCCCCCTTTCAAGCCGTCTGCAAAGCAATCACATGGTACGTCACTTGATTTTCCAATCCCAGTGTGCAAGACCACAAAGGAATGTTTGTTAGATCTTTACCATTTCCCCCCAAACATACTACCATTTCCATTACGTGAACTATGAATTGTTGACGTCTTGTGCTTAACTTTTAACCTATTGTTCACTCCCAACAGGAGGGGAGAGAAGAACATCTACAGATCATAATCTCAGTCACGTGCTTACAAACCAGGCTACAAAAACAGAGGCCAACTAGACCACGACCTCCTTTCCTTCTCAGCTCACAAATCTTGAGATCCACCGCTCAACTATGCACTAGGAATCAAGAGTTTCACCATCCAGAACCATGACTCTTCTCACTGAGGACCAGCCTTGCAGGTTCTCTGCACCAGACACCCCAGTTGCATCTATGGAGCAGTACCCGGTGGACTCGGAACACAAAGAGGACTGTTTGGACACCATGGAAGCGGCTGTTTTTGGAGCGGTGGAGCCTCCGAGGCGCTCCAGGGGAAGGTTGATTATGCACGGGACGGCCATGTTTGGAAGGGAATTCTGCTACGCTGTTGAGGCGGCATTTGTCACGCCGGTGTTGCTGAGCGTTGGACTTCCCAGACGTCTGTACAGTTTGGTGTGGCTCATAAGCCCTGTTTTGGGTTTTATCCTACAGCCCGTCATCGGCTCTGCGAGCGACTACTGTAGATCCTCATGGGGCCGTAGGAGACCATACATACTCCTACTGGGGATTCTGATGTTAGTGGGCATGACTTTATTTCTAAACGGAGATGCGGTCACAACAGGTGGGTGTAGGTGCAGTAAACTTGATGGATTTGACTTTATTATGAATACAGATCACAGATACAAAGGAAGTAGATAAGTTTCAGTGTTTCCACGGGTCATGGAATTTCTGGAATATCATGGAATTGTAGTCTGAATTTTTGCATTTTATTTCGTCCCAGTCATGGAATATCAGGGATTTTTGTTTTTCACTTGAAATTTTAGTTTATATTTATTGAAATGATAATTGTTATTATATCATATTTTATTATCCCATTGTTTCATGCCTGTTGTTATCCTTAGGCTATTTTCCAGCTCCATTTTATTCCTTTCATGATCATCATTTGTCAATAACCTGTTATTTAAGACTGACATGTCAGGATAATATACGTTCTAGAAATAAGGGAATTCGATATTTGGCTTAGAGTGGGAACCCTGAAGTTAGTTCATTGTTTCCTGTGCAAATACGTAAAGATTAAGTGATGAAACATTAACCTATGAAGCAAAATCACTTGTTTTCTGAAAAATAAAAATTGAGAAACTTTGTGCTTAAATATATAAGCACTGAATTTTTGCTAATGTCGTTAGAAGACTAAGTTGAAATGATGGGAAGTCCAGTTTATTTTATTTTCCCACTGGCGCATTTTTCCCTTCATTTTAAGTTTATTAAATCTTACTCATAATTAGTTTTCAGAAAACAAGACTTATCTAATTATCTTGTTATCTTTTTTGTAGCTGATATAGGAATACTTAGATATTTGTTTATGTAAAAAGAACAAAATAATACCAAGGAAGCAAGTGATTTTTTGCAGTGTTCTTGCTTCTTTTATTAGCATAAATCTTAATTAAAGTTCCTCAATAACTTGAGAAGCAAAATAATGTAAGATATTAAGTCATATTAAAAAGTAGAAAAAGCTATTTTTCCTTGAAAAAAGTAAACCTTTCTGCCAATTGATGAAGAAAATGAATGTTCCTTTTTTGTGTATTTATTTATACTTGTCTTTTTTAAGCTTTTAGTACACTTCATTTTAATACAAACAAAGCTTAATATTTCAAATCTTTTTAACTTTTCAGTTAAACATTTTGATTTGAGATTGTTCATGTATTTAACTAGAAAATAAGGAATGAATTGAAATATAGTCAAAGGATGGCCATGTCATTTTGAAAACAACTGATTATATGTACCTTCACTTGACTGTTTGTTTTAAAAAAAAAAGACGACCAGAACAAAGAAAATAAATGTATATTAGAACTGCAGATGATTGCAAAAATTTATGTTTGTTCCTCCAACTGTTTCAAATGATATCAAATACCTGTTTGAAATGACCAAAGAGAATAAGCTTTAAAATGTATTGGCGGCATTAGACACAGGGAAATAACACAGATGGACACTTCATGGAGATTTTATGCAGCATTAGATGGGTCTGTTGATTTTCTGTTCCTATTATGTTTCCTGTTTAATACTATGATTCTAGAATTTGAATCAATTAGTCAGAGCACTTTTGGTTTAGTTTTGAAAACTCTTTAATTACCATTAGCTGTCTGTGTTTCATTTAGTAAATGGCTATCTATTGTAATAAAAAAAAATACAATGAAAGTCTATGGCAACCACTTTCCAACAATCTTCAAAATATCATATTTTGTATTGAAATCAACAGGTTAGGTGTAACTAGAGGGAATTTTAATCCTGATGTGTCTTAAAGTTATATACAGAGGAATATATTAATATTACATGCATTTGATAAAACTAAACACGATGTTGTGTTTTTCTCCCCTCAGCCATAATTACAGACAGAAATTTAAAAAGGACATGGGCCATCGTGGTGGTGATGGTTGGAGTGGTTTTGTTTGACTTTGCCGCGGACTTCATTGACGGACCCATTAAAGCCTATTTGTTTGATGTGTGTTCTCATCGGGATAAAGAGCGAGGTCTTCATTACCATGCTTTACTCACGGGTAAGAACTAATAATATTCGTTTAGCTTGGCTTTCTTACACTACCATGCTTTACTCACAGGTAAGAGCTAATAATATCCGTTCAGCTTGGCTCTCTTTCTGCAGAAATGAAATATAAGCAGAAGTGATTAGGAAATAAAACATTTGTCTTTAAAGAGCTTTATTGTAACCTTGACAGTTTCAGAATATTGCTGTTGCTATAGAGATGTTTATAAGTGTTTCATATTATCCAGGTTGACATATTGATTACAATTTTTAACCAGTAGAATGCTACTGTGAAAGACTTGCGTCTATATGTAGATCCTCTTTCGCTGTTGTTTTACCTTGGTGCCACAATTCCTTCATCAGTTGTTTGTAACAATCTTCTTTATTTGATAGCATACATTGCTCTTTGATGAAGTTAAAGGGATTCATCCAAAAATGAAAAGTTCGCCATCATTTACTCCCTTGTTCAAAACCTTTTTGAGTGTCTTTTTCTGTTGAACACCAAAATAAGATATTAAAGAAAAACGCTGGTAGCTGGCAACCATTGACTTCTATAGTAACTTGATTTTTCCTACTATGGAAGTCGATGGGTCTCGACTACCAGCATTCTTCAAGCATTCACCCTTTAAAAGCGCATGAGAGTAAATGATGAGGTAATTTTCATTTTTGCTTGAACTATCCCTTTAAATCTCTTTGCTACCAATCAAATGCAAATATGATGCATATTTTTTGCTGTGTGTCATTCTGATCCTGTCAGTTCTTTCAGAAAACATGTTATTTTCTCAATGTGCAATTGCATCAAATGTACATGCTTCTCTGCAATTACCGCCACAGGAGTCGTTATGTAATGTAAAGCAGATTGACGGCATTTGTTTCAAAACATTTTCTGTAGGATCGTTTTTGACTGCATCTACTGTTAAATAATAGGTGCTTGTGTGAAATCGATTGGCACTATAGCAACAGCCTGTTCCCTTTTTTACCATCTGTAACATAGTCTGTAGAGTGCATTGATACTGTGTCACTGATGTGTTACTAAACGCTCGCTGTCTCGTCAGTATGGAAGCCTTATATGGGAGAACTAGCAAGACATCAGAAAATGTCAAGCAAAAACTGTGCTGTTGAAATCTTGATATTTTTGAAAGGATTTCTGTCCATGTGAACTTTAACAACATACAAATAAGAAAAAAATAAATCCATCTTCGATTTGTGTCTAAGTTGTTGAAAAGGAAAAGAAACAACGTTTCAGTCTGACTGCTAGAGACACGTGTGCTTTCAGTCTCGTGTGAAGACTAAAACATTTGTGTACTTTTACACCCGCTGATTTTCAGCCATGTTTTACGCTGATAGATTTGCTAGTTCACACAAAACTGAAAATTCATTTATTATTTACTCACTCTGGGCTTGTTTCAGATCCATATGCCCTTCTTTCTTTTTATTTTCCAACCACAAAGACATTTTAATAAACACCCTGGTCACCTTCAACAATATAAGTTTAAAAATAAGAGTAAATAATCACTAGCGTTAACGTTTTTTGAGAGTATTGAAGAATGGTAACAAACTGTGCATGTTACCATGTCGTCTGGGGTTATACAATAGGGTTTGGTGAAAAGCTAACTAAATTGCCTGCAAATATTATTTAAGTCTAGACATTGACCAATTGTTTTGGGCATGACTTTGCATTCATGAGACTCTGTTAGAAGCAGTACTCACTCCAGTTCACCCAGAAAAAACACACAAGTGCATCATTTTGATGAAACAAGATTAATGAATTATGGAACACAATACCCAGAAATTTAAGGAAAGTATCAGTGTTTAACAGTTTAAATAAAATGATAGAATGAAAATACACAAATGGAATTACTTTGACCTTCACGTTAAATGTTTTATTTGTTGTGCTTCGTTTGATGGTTGGATTCTTGGTAAGTTAAACTAACAATTCAAATGAATGTTTGTACAGTTGAAGTCAGAATTAGCACTACTGCATTACCCCAACCCCCCTATTTTGTTTTTAATGGAAGGATTTATTAAAACACGTTTATAAACAATAGTGTCTAACTCTAGAAAATCATTTCTAATATAATTTCTAATCATTTCTAATAACTGATTTATTATTTTTTTAAAGCTTTGAACCCCTATTTTTCCTCTGTGTGTGTGTGTGTTTTCACTTCTCATTCATGATATGTGTGTCGAATGCAGAGTTGCCAATTTTGAGTATACTTGACAATACTCCCTTCACTTTAATGCCCACTTGTCTAGTGTAGGATTAACCAGTCACAGACTTGCTTGGCTTATGGAAGTCGATTTCCCACCTTGAGATTCGACCACTTATTTTTTCATTTCATTTTCTTTTCTTTTTTTTCCCTCTTCTTTTTTTTTTTTAATATTACTTTTGCAATATTACAGTACTGTGGGCTCCTCCACTGCACACCTCTTTTTATTAGTAATAACACTGGTTGACACAACTACAAAGTATATTTTCTCTCCTCTATTTCACACTGTTATCTTTTCAGGCGAATTCTTTACGGAGTCTTTTCATCGCTCTCCATTGTTGATCATAAAGGACCATCAGTTTATTATGCGTGGCCATTCATGCTATGTTTTGCATTGACTAACTACACTGCATTGACTAACTAAACAAACAACTTACGTTGAACATTACTAAATTTGATTTGTTTGTTTGTTTAAATTCAACACATAAATTGTTGGCAACATATTTTTTTTTCTTTTTTTTCAGTGTAGCGTATAAAGCGGGCAAGTGAGACTTTTCACACGTTGTTAGTAGAGATGCAATGATTAACTGATTTTACTATTAACTGCATTTGAATTCATCATGATTAATTAATTGTAAAGACTTCTAAACAAAGCGTTTCTACACAGAACAAACTGCTGCAGCTAAACAAAGTTATGCCAAATGTGCGTTAGTTTAAAGTTCCGAGCTTGTACACTAAGGCTAATTCCCACGCACACTGGATTAACTAGGCTGAGGCTATTAACTAATAAGGGCTGTTAAAATGTTTCGTCTTTTGCGTGCGAAAGTTTATTTCTTTTCTTGCATGCATATTGGGAGAGACGTGCTCGCAGAAATGACCATTCAGCTTCATACTTTGTATTAAATATACACTGTAAAAAATAAAAAGTTGAGTTAACTTAAAATTTTAAAGCAACCAGCTGCAAAGAAATTTTGAGTTTATTGAGCTTCAGTGGTTGACCTTTAATGGACACGACAGTATAGAGTATTGACAGGAAAGCATGGGGAGCAGAGAGAGGGGAAGGATCTGCATAGGACCACGAGGCGGGAATCGAACTCAGGTCGCCGTGAACACCGGAGTGCATGTGTCGACGCACTACACCACTGGCGCCAACAAGTCAATTATACTTTACGGAAAAATTTGACACAACTTTAAACACTGAAGCTTAATAAACTTAATTTCTTTGCAGCCGATTGCTTTAATTTGAAGTTAACTCAACTTTTTATTTTTTGAAGATATGGAGAAATCAAAATTTAAAGTCTCCTCAACTGAATTTTTTACTTTCATTGAACAGACAGTTCCAAACATGCAGTTAAATCATTTTTATGAGTAAATTCAACTCTGAGCTCAAAAATCTGTCCGCCTAACTTACAATTTTAAACTGAGTTAAAAATTTGTAAGTTGGATTTTTTACAGTGTTTACATTTCTACTCCAAAAAGAAAAAAATACAAGATGAAAATACCAAACATGTTCATAATGTAGTTGACCAAAAGTGCCTTTCAGACAGAGATTCAGCAGCCTTTTACTACATTTGTTTTCTTTAAAAGGAAGACACTTGGCTAACATGATGCTTAGATTTACATTAGACAGATACTTTTTTATTTATTTATTTATTTATTCATTCATTTATTCATTCATTCATTGTTCTGTCATTTATTTTCAGTGTAAAATTATTACTAATGCCAAAAACCTTTTTTCTTCAGTTATTTTAAGTCCAAAGAGAAAAGGACTATTGTTTGTTTTTTTTATCATTATTTTGTGTTGTATTATTTGGTTACTGAGCAGCAATAAATAACAGTTTTAAAATATGAGGATTTTTCATGTGATTTTCTAAACAAGTAGTGTTTTGAAATTAACGAACGCATAATAATCGTGAAAACCGTAAAACCGTGATTGTTCCTCTGACTATAAGCGTACAACCAAAGTCTATAATCGTTGCATCCCTAATGGTCAGGTAGACTATGCATGCAGATGTGTGACGATGAATAGGGCAACTTTTAAGATTTTAGAAGTCGTCTTTATGTGCTTAAATTGCTCTTTCGGCTTTTTGTCATACGGTATGTTCCGTTTTTGAGTAGCTATTCTACATATTCTTGTAAGTAAGTAAGGCCCCATAAACTTCAGTTGTCAGATTAAAGCAACAGGTATATTTAGTTTACACCTGAAAGGATATGGATTACATTTCATGTTGTTTCAGTTTATTGTGATTTTCTCTTAACTGTTTGATTCTAGTTTGGTTTGCGTGAACCGCAGAACTAATAGTTTCATAAACATTGGCAGAAACATTGAAGGTCAGTTTTTTTTTTTTTTTTTTTTTATTATTCATCAAATTTAGGTTTGTTTTTCATCCAATCCTATCAAATATCCTCAGATCAGTTGGAAAACATAACACAAGTAAGCGGTTTAAAAAATAGCACCAGGGTGAGTAAACAAAGAGATTTGTTTCTTAGAGAACAACATCTTTGATGAAACAAGGCAAGCTATGATATTTTATTAGTTTTTATTTGACCGTCACACAAAAAATGCACCCTTAAAAATGAAGCAGGGTTTGTAAGAACATCATGGGGAGGGTTAGTTGGCTGCAGTAAATCTTGGCTGGTGGTTGCAGGTCTGGTTTTAGCCCACTGCTCTGGGCACCAAGGGCTCTGTGTGCACTCGGGGCATCCTAATCCAAACAGGCCCAGTCATGTGCTGAGATCATGGGTTGAGCTGAGAGCTTCAGAGGCACATGACTGGATCACGGCTGTGGCTCAGGGCTGCGCGTGTGTGTGTGTGTTTGTGTGTGTACTGCATATGTGCAATTGAGCATAACTTTGTGTATTCTGTGTGTCAGTTTGTGTGTGTCTGTAGTGGTTTTGGTTTATGACATATTTCTGGTGGTTTATAAGGATCATGTCTGATGTCCTCGTTATTCGAAATATTTCAAAATCATACTTAACGGTGTCTTTTGATGTTCAAATTTTGCCACATGTTTCCTGTAAGGGGTTGGATTTAGGGTTAGAGCCATATAATAAGCAATTTTTACAATATAAAACACATTACACCTATGAAGAGTCCTCATAAACCACCAACATGTGTGTGAATGTGTGCTTTTGTTGTATGTTTTGTTGTTATGTATTTTTATGTATTTAAAAAATAAGACCTGTAATATAAAAGCAGCAGATTTGCATGTTGTATTTACTAACTAGAATGTTCTTAAAATACTAATTTAATTATTATCTCTGTATTGTTATAAAAGAACTGTCTTTATTACTCGCTGTGACACCTACATTCCAAGTATATATTACACATAATAATACTTCATTCTGATCTAAAATACTGCTATGGAAGAAATTAAGACTTCAGAATTTTATGTTTATAATTTTGCAGTTATGTGTTTGAGTATGTAACTTTATAATTTTAGTTGTATTTTGTAAACTACTGATGATGTTTCTTTCTAATTTAATTAATGAAAATGTAATTTAGGGATATTTTAAAATGAAAATTTCCAAGAAAATAACAAAAAAGTTTTGTTAAAAGTACATAACTTCTGAAGAGTTAAGGAAACAATTTTAATAACCCTGTTTTTTTTTTAAGCTCACACAAAAAAGTAAACTTTTCTTTATTCTGACCAATTGTCATTTTCTTCGGGAAAATGTTCATATTTTTTATTTAAAATTTGAAAGACATTATCAAACTATTAAATAAAACCAAACTTATGTTTTATATACAATCAAAAAATACATTTGCTGTTTGTTCAAAGTACTTATTTAAAATGCGCTGATACAACACAAGTATTGATGTTTTTTTCAACAACTTAATTGTTTTGTGTTCAATGCACTTAAATTGGTAAAAACTAATAAGTTAATTTAATTTTTTCATGTTGTACCAACACATATCGATTGTGTGGAAGCCAGCATTTATTATAGTGTATTTTAATTCATGCACTTAAATTATAAATATTTTGTTTCTATACATGTATCTAAATTCGTTATATAATAGTGTAAAAAATCTATTAAACTGTTGTATAAGAATAGAATAAGAATTACTATAAATGCTTTCGAGTTTTATTTGTCAAAAGACATCTAACATATTTATATTAATACCTGTTTTTGACATAAGAAATGTTACATGTGCATCAAATCAGCATATCAGCAACTGGAGACTTCAATAATAATGGCTGAAAATTCAGCCTTTTGCCATCATTGTATTAAATTACATTTGAAATGTTCTGACAATATGTTAATAATGTTCACAGCTGTGTATTTATTGTGAGCCTAATCATAAACATTTTAAATGTACACAATAAGCAATGCATTGCAGTCTTTAGTTAAATAAAAGTCAGCCTTGTTTTGTCAGCTCAGTCACCCACAGGTGCAATTAGCAGCCCCGCTAGAAAAAAACACTCCCGCTTATTTCACACTTGCAAGACGTGCAAATGGTAATTTTGGCAGCACAGTCAGATTTCCTGTTCATTCAACAGCTTGTGCTGAAAATCATTTCGAATTATTTTGTGGTGTTAGTAAAGTAAATGCTGGAAATGTCAACTTATGTAATGTTTAACTTATTTTTTTTCCCAAATAAAACAAAACCAAATTACTTGCGTAAAATACTATTTCAGATTTTCTTCTTCAAAATGTCATAATTTAATATGTGTCTGGTTGTATGTTTTTTATATTTTCTTAAATTTACTAGCAAACATCATTTGTTCCAACATTTTAACAGATTTCTTTATAGTTATTTCCTGGTATATAATAGGGGGCACTACAGTGGCGTAGTGGGTAGCACGTTCGCCTCACAGCAAGAAGGTCGCTGGTTCGAGCCCCAGCTGGATCAGTTGGCATTTCTGTGTGGAGTTTGCATGTTCTCCCCGTGGTCATGTGGGTTTCCTCCTGGTGCTCCGGTTTCCCCCACAAGTCCAGACACATGTGGTACTGTAGGTGAAATGGCTAAATTGTCCATAGTGTATGTGTGTGAATGAGTGTGTATGGATGTTTCCCAGAGATGGGTTGCAGCTGGAAGGGCATCCGCTGCGTAAAACATATGCTGGATGAGTTGGCGGTTCATTCCACTGTGGCGACCCCAGATTAATAAAGGGACTAAGCCGAAAAGAAAATGAATGATGGAATGGAAAATACTGTATATAAGCTAAATAACTGTATAGTCTTGTTTGTTTGGACATTTATCTCATTGCACATTATTCCATTCCAAAAGGTCAGGGTGGTAAATGCTGCAACAAGAGCTAATGAATTAGAATACCTTCCATAAAACACTCTGAAGGTGATGCGTACACAGGGCAACTTTTAGAGCAATGTTGCTGGGCAACTTAGGGCAGTGATGTTACCAATGGGCAACCGAGTGAGAGACACAGGGCAACTAATTAGGGAAACCGTATTCACATGTCAGTAGGAAAGTAGCCAAGCAACATCTCTCTGCAATATTGCCCAGCAACATTGCTTAAAAGTTGCCCTATTCATCATCACTTTTAGGCCGTGTGTTTACCTGCTATTATAATGCATACTTGTTGATCCAGTCCAAAGCATTTCAAGCTTTTCAGCCATTTTTTAGAAGTAGTCAAGAGACACCATAGACTGATTTGCTTTTTAGTGATGTATTTTTTAATCATTATGAGTTTCAAAGTTTGCAGTCTAAAATTGTACTAACTGTTTTAAAAATTAAAATACAGGTTTTGGCCATCGCGGTGGCACAGATCGCCTCACAGCAAGAAGGTCGCAGGTTCGAGCCCCAGATTAATAAAGGGACTAAGCCGAAAAGATAATGAATGGAATGAATGAAAACAGCTTTTGAATTCATGTGACTAAACGCTTGTGCCTCCAAAGTGGACAAGAGAGACAGGCTAAAACATCAGGTGCAATCAAAAATATCCATTTGTGATCTGATCGACCGTGCCATTGAAATTATTTTCCACCAAACCCTTTTCTGAGTGATGTAAATGACTGTAACTGAGGGAGACTTTTGTTTACTTGAATTGCTGGTTGTGTGATAATAAAAAAAACTGTTGTTGACAGTTCTCCACACATTCTACTAACACAAAATACACCTTCGATAAAATAAACGTTTTCTCCGTCCTTGCAAAAACCCGAAACCTAAATGAAATTCTTAAAACACAATCATTAAGAACTGCATATGAGCTTGTACATGCGCTTGTAATGTGTGCAGAATGTGGTTTTCCATTGTCTTGTTGAAATATGCATGGGCATCCCCGGAAAAGAAAGCAGCATATTGTGCTCCAAAATCTTTATGCATTTTTCAGCATTAATATAGCCATCACAGAAATGCAAGTTATCTTTGCCAAAGGCACTAACACAACCCCATATCATGACAGACTTTGGCTTTTGGATTCATCTGACCACAGTTTCCACTGTGTGAAGGTCCATCCCAAATGCCTCAGAGCCCAGAGAAGTAGACTGCACTTCTGGACACTGTTAACATAAGGCTTCGCTTTGGCAATGTACAGTTTTAACTGGCGTTTGTGGATGAACTACATATTATGGTACTTGACAAAGGTTTGCCAAAGTAGTCCTGAGCCCATATGGTGATATCGCTTCTTGATGCAATGCCATCTGAGGGATCTGAGATCCCGGTTGTTCAGGCTTGAACCCTTGTCCTTTACGCATTGAAATTCCTCCAGATTCTTTGAATCTAGGACTAGATCTTTCTTGGATGTTGCTTTTGTACTTCTCTGGAAAATGACCTTCCACCTACAGTGGACAACAGACAATGAGGAACACATAATGATTTGAGGGACCATCCAGGAGTGTAAAGGTTTAGTAGGTTATAAAGATATGGAGGCGCAAGATGCTTTAAATGTTAGAAACATTATAAAAACAATGTAAAGAGTAAAGCACTGTAATCTGAAGTGAAGTACTGTAATCTGAGCAGAACGCCTGGTAAAAGTGAGAACTCGGACTGCTGAAAACACACTGCAACATTCTAATAATTTTTTAGGCAAGAAATAATAGGAATAATGTAATGAATGAGTTGGATACATGTTTGAAAACAGTCCTCTGTGTTTCCCCGCAGGTCTGGGTGGAGCGTGTGGTTACCTGATTGGAGCCATGGACTGGGGTCACTCTGCTCTTGGCTTCATTCTGGGCTCTGAGTACCAAGTCATCTATTTCTTCTCATCTCTGACCTGGGGTATTTTTCTCACCACGCACCTTTTCAGCATCCCAGAGAAGCCGCTGATGAAAGAGTCCAGCTCAGATTCCTGTGCCTCTGCCTCGTTGCTCCCAGAAGGCCCGCTTCATAATGGCTACGGCTCCGTGTGTAAAGATCCAGTGGCTCTTTCTGACGTGAGGGAGCGCTCCTTTTCTGTCCTGAGTGAAGCCAACGCTGTTACGCCCAGCGCCAAACAGCCCAACAGTGAGGTTGGTCATTTGTGTTACTCGCAATCCTTTTCATGCTTTTTCTTATTCTTGGCTCCAGTTCTGCACATTTTAATGACCCATTTCAGACTGGTATAGCGGCAGGCGTTGTGAGCTCTAATTAGGCTGGATGTTGCTCATCATGCCTCGCTCTGAAACTCGTATTTGCTGCATGAATCAAAATGAGTTCTGAAGTTTTTTTTTTTTTTTTGGTTTATTAATATTAAAGCATAACGTCTAGTTTTGTTTATGGTGTGATGGTGTAGTTATTCATTATGGGCGTATTGTTTGTGAGGGAACTGTGAAGGTCACAGATTATCATGGGTAAACAAAAAATCGACATGGTTTTCAAAGTTCACACTGTGTATTATTAGTTAATTAAGTTAAACCAGGCTCAGGTTTAGCATGTGCTATTTATAGCTGGGGATTGTAATATTCAGTGGGGGCAGAAATCTTGAGACCACTATAAATGAAAATGGTTGTGTTTTGCATTTATATTTAGATATAAAGAGATTGTATATATTAGCATAACAATGTGAGCAAAATAATAACAGTAAATATAAATTATAATAATTATTTTACATTGGTTATTTTATTATTATGTAATTATTACTATAATAAAGTAAAATATTACTTTATTATTCTATATATAGCATAATCATTTTCCTAATTGAATAATTAATATTTTGGTATTGTAATTTGTTGTTGTTTCCTCCGGGTGCTCCGGTTTCCCCCACAGTCCAAAGACATGCGGTACAGGTGAATTGGGTAAGCTAAATTGTCCATAGTGTATGTGTGTGAATGAGAATGTATGAATGTGTTTCCCAGAGATGGGTTGTGGCTGGAAGGGCATTCGCTGCGTAAAACAAATGCCGGATAAGTTGGCGGTTCATTCCGCTGTGGCGACCCCGGATTAATAAAGGGACTAAGCCAAAAAGAAAATGAATGAATGAATGAATGAATTTGTTGTTGTTATTACGTATGTATTATTCATTCATTTTCTTTTCAGCTTAGTCCCTTTGTTAATCAGGGGTCGTCACAGCGAAATGAACCGCCAACTTATCCACCATATGTTTTACACAGCTGATGCCCTTCCAAACCCAACTCAACACTGGGAAACACCCATACACACTTGCATTCACACACATACACTACGGCCAGTTTAGTTTATTAAATTCACCTATACCACATATATTTGGACTGTGGGGGAAATCAGAGCTCGGGGAGAACATGTAAAGTCCACGCAGAAATGCCAACTGACCCAGCCGGGGCTTTAACCAGCGACCTTCTTGCTGTGAGGCAATCGTGATACCCACTGCACCACCGTGTCGCCAATTATTATTATTATTATTATTATTATTAGTATTAGTAGTAGTAGTAGTAGTAGTAGTAGTATTGATATTATTATTGTTATTATTATTATTATTATTATTATTATTGATAAAAACTGTTGCCAAAATTATTATTCAATCATATAATAATATAATAATAATAATATATTCTAATTATAATCATTTTATATAATTGTATATATTTTTTATTATTTAGTGAACATTATTATTCTGTATATTGAATTAATTATTATTTTTATTATTATTAATTTATTATTATTATTAATAATAATAATAATAATAATAATAATAACAATAATATCACTTTATAATGCCAAATTATCCATCAAAATATTTATTAAATAATAATAATAATAATAATAATAATAGGAGTGAAAATAATTATTGCTATTGCTGTTGTTGTTTATATCACTAATAATATTTTTATTTTATAATATGAATACTTTTTATATAAACAATAATTCTATTTCACCTTTGTATTAATTAATATTTGTTTTAATGATAGCAGTGCTCGAGCTTGCAATTAGTTATAATGATGGCCATATTTCTCAGATTAATTTAGGAATTACCATTTCAATCAAATTAATCACCTTGCTTTTTAATTGAAGGAAGAGCATGTTCAACGTGATACATTTTCTTGTGTATGATTCATCAAAACATCTCGTCTAAAGTAAAATATCCTAATACGTTTTTTGTTTTTTGTTTTTAATCTGAAAACTTGATTTGCAATTATATTTTTAGTCATGTATTTTTAATTTGGACCCTAGAGTGTGTGTCGTCTCATCATTAGTGTCTCTCAAATCCTGTTTCATCATTAAAACGCTCCTTCTGAATCATAAGGATTGGTCGTGCTCTTGGAGAAACCTCTGCCGTGGTCCTTCACCCAGACTGCAATCTGTCATGCCAGTGAATCACACCAAGAGATGCTTTAATGCAGCTCATTTCTAGACCTGTAAAATGATTTTTCAGATGCACTAAAGCACCAGAACCCGTCTGCAGCCTGTTTAATCATAGCATGACCTTCTATTTGTGCTGAAACTTCAACAGATCGGCAGATAACATTTATTTCTTCCATCAAAATAAGATTTATTATGAGTTTACATGCAATAAGGTTTATTATGTAGATTATGTATTCATTATGTATACAGTGTAGACTACAAATAAACTAACGCAGCTATGCTGTCATTATTGTTTCTTGTGCTGTTGACAAAACAAAACTAATAATTTTACAAATGAAGTTATGTGTAATGAAATGAAATGATACAGAGAAAATGTATTGAACACATGAAGAAAGGAAGGTGTAGAAAGACCATGAAAGCCCAAACAGCTGAAATTTCTCAGTAGTTCTTCAGCAACCCTCTGCCCTCATTGTAAATGAATATTAGCTGCTTCAATCCAACACCTACATTACCAGGATGATGAAGATGAAACCAGGGTGGACATTTCAGCAAGACAATGATCCAAAGAAACTCTCAAATGCTTTCAGAGAAATAAAATTAAGCTCTGGAATGGCCCAGCCAATCACATGAATTAAATCCAATATAAAATACAAATTGAATAGTTCAGTACTTTCTCTTTGTGTTATATGGCAGCAGCGCACTAACCACTGGGCTATCAGCACCAACGCAAATATACATTACACTATTAGAACAATTCTCTTATCTTTACAGAATAGAAAAAGTCTGTTATCTGACTATATATTCATATAATAAATGTGTGTGTTTATGAATTACGCCAGTTGTGAGAGGTTGGGTTAAAATTAAATGAAATGATGAATCCAATGGTAACTTTCATCACATTATCTATACTATATGTTAGCAAAAACATTCAAAAAAGAACTTTGGAAATGTTCCCTCAAAATAAGATTTTTTTTAATGGTGTTGATATTAATCCATCAATCAGAAACCACACTGAACTGTCAATTGTTGGTAAAGCAGTCTGCTTTTATATTGTATATTTTGCCTGAATACAGCAATTTATCAATATTGGAACATATATAGTTCTTGTTAACATACAGGAGCGATGCTAGAAATGTTTCACACGCTGACAGAAATAACTCTGGCTTAATTAGATTGATAAAGGTCTCGAATGGAGCCAAATGTGTAAACACCTCAGGGAAATTTTATTCAAATTGTGGAAGACATCAGCTTCATTTCATGCATTTTAAAGGTAAATCAGGACAAGGGGCTAAAGGAAAATGCAAAACAAGAAATATGAGGCGGGATTTTGGATATAAGGATTTTAAATGAAATTATAATGGATTTTTTAAATGTCCATCTCTAGATATGCCGTGTAAATGTAATCATTTCAAATATAAGAACGTTTTGAATGATAACTTCTGTTATTTTTATTAATAAGTACCTGTGAGAATAAGTATCTTGTTTCATTTTGTATGTGATTTTTGTAGTAAATAGCAATGGAATTTTTTTAAGTATATTTTTTTATATTATTAGCACAAATTTTATAAGCTTAAAATTACAAAATATATTTAAAACATTACAGTTGAACCCTTTTTTTTTATATATGCTTTCTGTTTATATAGAATTGCTTTTTTAAATTTAATTGTGTAATGCTAGCACCAAAACAGGACTTTTATACCTTTTACATCTTTTATATACAATAAAATGTTTAAAATATAGAAGTTATTGAAGCAAATACAAATTAATAAAAGCTTTAGTATACTGTATCTCAGTGAAACAGCACTGTTTACATGCATTGCATATTTTCACATTATTATGAGTGTTCAGTGATGCATATTATGTTCTTGTTCCTCAGGGGGGGAAAAGTTTCAGTGATGAATTGGTGATATTAGCTCATTTTAAGCTTTTAATCTCCATATTCATTACAAGACCTTTAACAAATCACAGCTCGGTTCTTCAAACCCAGCCAATATATTATATCCATCTCTGATTTAATTTTAGCAACAGAAGGAAATCAAGATCAGAGATTGTCATCACCAAAGATATTACAGTAATGAACAACCCTTTGTGGATGTGGCAAGCATTAATATTTTTTTCATTATGTCTTGCATCAATAATCCTGTCACAACCATAAAAGTTTTCCTTCTATCAAATATCTAGCTTCAACTTGTATCTGTACTTTAACAACAACAACAAAAACAACGAAACATTCTCTTACCCCAGTATTATGTGCAGTTGACAAATGATTCATGCACTCAAAAAATAAAAAATAAATAAATAAAAACAATCAATCATTGGATTAAATTAAAGACACACATTTTAATTATTGTTTTAACGGAACAAGAGCTAAATAAATTTTTAACTAACAAGATCAAATCACTCTTAATTTGAGTCTTGTCTTATTCAACCAGTCATGTTAACTTTAACAGTTAATATCGAACAACTCATTTAATAACGTTTGCTATTTTACTGTGTACCATGTATTGGGCAATTAAAAAGAGACTGGTATAGCAGATATTGCTCATTGAGTAAAGCAATAAACATTGTTGTCAATAAAGCATGAGCGCTGTTCTTCAGCACAGTGATCACCTCAAAACCTTGACTGAAATGCTTCTAAATCTACAAAATAAGTGACGCCGATGAAACTAGTCTTCCTCTTCGCTTAAAAAAAGTACATATTGTTAACACTTTTAGCTCCCAATGCCACCACATAACCCATTTAGTTATACCAACAAAATGATTCGTGTAGTCCCAAAAAAAAATTCTGAAGTTAATTTAAGTTTTTTGTATTATTGTGTTTCGTTTTATTTCATAGCTCACTCAATAATAATAATACTACTAGAAATGTACTACTACTAGAATAAGACTAGTATAAGGCATGCTAGTAAAAGACTGTACCGAATAAAACTTATATATCATATTATATTTACATTAGAAGCTTCTAATGAGATTTTTTAATTAACCCTGGCTGGGTCAGTTAACATTTCTGTTTGAAGTTTGCGTGTTCTCCTCGTGTTGGTGTGGGTTTTCTCCAGGTGTGGGTTTTCTCCAGGTGTTTTCCCCACAGTCCAAAGACATGTGGTACACGTGAATTGAGCTAAATTGGCTGTAGTGTATTTGTGTGAATGCAAGAGTGTATGTTTCCCAGTGTTGGGTTGTGGCTGGAAGGGCATTCACTGCCTATGCTGGATAAGTTGGCGGTTCATTCCCTTGTGGTGACCTCTGATTATTAAAGCCAGAAAGAAAATGAATGGATGAATGTCTATCTTCACATTTTTCTGAAGTCAATACCCTAAAAATATGATCTTATTTGTTATATAGCCTGTAACTGTGTGAGATACTAGTCCACAAGGTGTGTTAATCACTTTGTCCAGCAAGTGTTGCTTTTTTTTTTTTTACCAAAGGAACTTTGTCTTTTTTATTATCCGTTTGAAAGGCATGCCTGAACTATAGTGAAGATTTTGCTATCAGAAAGTTATGGTTTTGTTAACCAAAAGTTGCTAGGCAACAGACGCATGCATTTTCAAAGTCACTGGAAAAAGTAGCCGATGCTGTAATGCATGAGGTCAGTTTGAACCTTATGGCCATTCAAGGTGGATGATTGTTCAGTGTGACACTTGAGAATGTAGGCTTTTGAGTTTTGAGCTCGTGAACCTGTCAGAAGGCGTTATTAACCTGTGTGTGCAACTGTGTTTCAGGTACAGAAGCGGATGACCCTGAAATCTCTCCTGTCAGCTATGGTTAGCATGCCTAGCCATTACCGCTGTCTGTGCATGACTCATCTGTTGGGCTGGACAGCCTTCCTCTGCAACATGCTCTTCTTCACTGATTTCATGGGGCAGGTGAGCAAATTTTATATTCTTTGTTTATTTTTATTTAATTGTAGAATAAATGAATTAGTCTCTCAGTTGTGCTTGGAGAGCACATCCCTATCTATAAATGGAAAAATACACATACTGACTCTCCTGATGTTGTTATATGACTTGCCGGTTTAAAGTGCAGTCAAGCCTGAAACTGAAAGACAGCCATCACTTGATACATCTTGGGTGTAAAATCATAAATGTTGGTTTTGATTTGATATTCAAGGCAAGGCCAGTTCATTTATCTAGCACATTTCATGCACAATGGTAATTCAAAATGCTTTACATGAATGAAAAAAAAAAGAAACATGAAGTAAATGATTAAATACAGGTCACGATGTGTTAAAACAGGTTTTTAAAGAAATCAAAAGGAAGAGAAAGACTTAATAGTGCGATCTGTTGGATGTACTGTAGCACAGTGCTCATTCAGTAAAGCACAGCTGAACAAAAGTCTTGATTTGAATGTGTCTAATGTTGGAGCACATCTGATCATTTGATCATGCTTAAGAGACAGTTCTGTTAAACTCACACTAAGGTCATTTACAATACTTGTTTTCTTCAGTAGAGCATTAAAGGAGATTTTTTTTTTGCTGAAACCATTATCAAAAATGATTCAAGAAATGTGATCTTCAGCTACCAACAAGGTTTTAATAACAGGGTTGTTATGGGGGGGTTGACCCCTCTCTGAAGCATGTCAAAACCAGATGTGTTAGGGAGCCTGTTTTTTATTCATTAATTCGTTTTCTTTTCAGCTTAGTCCATTTATTAATCAGGGCTCGCCACAGCAGAATGAGCCGCCAACTTATCCAGCATTTGTTTTACGCAGCGGATGCTCTTCCAGCTGCAACTCATCACTGGGAAACACCCATACATTCTAATTCACACACATAGACTACGGACAATTTAGCTTACCCAATTCACCCCTACCGCATGTCTTTGGACTTGTCGGGGGAACCGGAGCACCCGGAGGAAACCCATGTGATCACAGGGAGAACATGCAAACTCCACACAGAAATGCCAACTGACTCCGCCGAGGCTCGAACCAACGACCTTCTTGATGTGCGGCGACAGCGTTACCCCCTGTACCACTGTGTTGTCCTGCCTGTTATTCATATAGTGAAAAGTAGTTCATGCTGATCTGTATATTAAATAATATGAATAATAAAAATGACAGATAATATAACTATACCCCTATAATGGTTTGTTCCATTGAGTAGCAGCCTGAACACTGGCAGATCTAGCCTACTAATAGTCATCTAAATATAGCATCTAATATAATGCATCTAAATATAGCCTAAAAGTAAAGTAAAATAAGACTTTTAGTATGTATTTTATTAGACGCCTGTGCTCGCACATGGAAGCTGAACAATAAAACAGGCATTTTTTTTTTGCTTTTATAGTAATTTATCTTACTAAATAGTTAACTTTTTAAATAAAATAAAATAAAATAGCGCAAAATGAAAACTATGTGCATGTAGCATGGTCTAATTGTGTGTTTTTTTTATAATTTTGTGCCCTTTGAAATTAAAATAAACATCATTTTTAGATGAAAGATACATGGAAGAGTGTAAATGTAAGAAATTCAATGTTTGGCTCGGGCCAATCAGGTCATCAAAAATTGTCCTGAGAATATTATACTATAGAATACAATAACAAATCGCATCTTGTATACAGTAATGTGAAGAAGTTTGCATACACTGTAAAGAAAATCTTGCTGTTTCAGATTTTTGAGTTGAATCAACTTAACTTTTTCTAGTAATCTCAACTTATATCAATAAAACTGGCTAAAAAGATTAAGTTAAAATTTAAACATTTGCTGTCATGACTTTTTGTCATATTTTTTGGTCACTATTTTGATGGTCCGTTTGTTGAATTTAAGTTACATTGCAACTAATTCTCATTAGATTATAAGTAGACTGTTAGGTTGGGGTTAGGTTTGGGGTTAGGGGTAGGGTTAGTGTAAGTTGACATGTACTTGCGTTTCTTATAGTCAGTTAAATGTCTGTTGAATGTCAGTATCAACAGATATTAAGTAGACAGTCTACTAATACTCAGATTGGCCATCAAAATAAAGTGTTTTTTTTTTACATTGTATGTACCTAATGCATATGTTAATATGTAATTTACCACATTTGTGCTAAATAAAGTTTGAAAATGCACATGGAAAGTACTTAAATTTGACTTCAGAAAAGGTGCAAGGTGCTTCCTTTGTTCTGCTGCAGAAAATAAGTAAACTTCAACTTGAATGTCCTCAGAGTGAGCAAATAAACAGCAAATGTTCATTTTCAGGTGGACAATGGCTTTAATTTATTCACCATGTCAATAGATTTCAATTTGGCACTCCTGAAAGAATAGCGTTTCAATCCTTGCACTAAAACATAGATCAATAGATGCTTTGAGTTGTGGCTAAAAGGTAGCGTTTTCTTTATCTTCTTTCCCCTCGCAGTGCTGAATTGAGATAAATGAGCGCGTCTCCTTGTGGGCGGCCAAAGTGTGAAGAAAGTTGTACTGCTGACCTCAACTAAGCAGAAAAACATTCCGTGCGACAACTGACCATTTCCCAGCTGATGCCCAAAATAGACACACTCCTAACAAGCTTCGAGAGACAATCATTAGATCCTCGCTGTTCCTTTGCTTTAACAGAGAAGCACATGCCTTTCCTTGAAAGCTAGCGGTCATCGCAAGAACACTTTGATCCTTCTCACCTGAATGAAAGCACACATGAACTTTATCAAAGGCTAGTTTGAGGTGAAACTTATAAAACTCTCAGTGGCCTCCAAAACAACCCACAGAGATGATAGGAGAGCGCAGCATGTTGCTTACTTTCAGTCCCTTTTATTTGCCATGTGATTTCCAAGCAAGTTCAATTAAGTAGCATAATGGAGGCAGAGATGCCTGTTGAGAGGTTTTCAAGTATTTTTTACCCCGTTTGCCCAATGGATCACCTCAGAATGTGATGGTTTTATCTTATGGGATATGTGTATACTCTTGCAGATTGTATATAAGGGGAACCCATATGCCGAACACAATTCCACCGCCTATGCGACCTATGAGAGAGGGGTTGAAGTGGGCTGTTGGGGTCTATGCATCAACGCCGTCTCCTCTGCGCTCTATTCATGTAAGTAATACTGAGCTGTGACTCAACAGCTCATTCTTTCTGGCTTTATTAGATTTGCACCCTCTCTCTAATGCATCCAGACAAAAGAAGACTGTTCAATTACTGCCACAGCCCTTCCAAGTCAGTCTGGGGTGAAAATTGGATAATACATTTTTTTTTCTAGAGTTATTAATTTGTTTTGATGAGAAAATCACAGTCAATTTCCATGGACTGTCATTTCTAATTAGGACTGGAAGACGTGTGTCGGTATAAAAGCCATTTTAGAGAGCTTTATGAGTCAAGATGTTTTATCAGTGATATGAATGGGAATGATCAGTTAATCTGTGTTGCTATTCATCCCTTTGTTCAGCAATAAAGGTCATTGTTACAGCCTGCTTAAATGATTTCCATGTGTGTCCATCCAGATGTGCAGAGGCTGCTCTTGCCATATATTGGCCTGAAGGGACTGTACTTCCTAGGCTACTTCATGTTTGGTTTGGGAACCGGTCTGATTGGCTTGTTTCCAAACATTGTGGCCACGCTGACGCTGTGCTGTGTGTTTGGAGTCATGTCTAGCACTCTCTACACCATCCCATTCAACCTCATCTCAGAGTACCACAAGGCAGAAGAGGTCAGTTTTCGGATCAATGGGAAAAATCAAGTCATTTTAAACAGAATTTGGTCCATTTTTTTAGCGATACCACTAAAGAACTTTCCCCACTGAAAAGTTTCTTGTGTGGAACATTTTAATGATCTAAGGCTGGGGTGCCCAAACTCGGTTCTGCAGGGCTGATGTCCTGCATGTTTTAGTTCCAACCCCAATTAAACACAGCTAAACCAGCTAATTAAGCTCTTTCTGGCTGTACTAGAAAGCTCCAGGCAGGTGTGTGGAAGGAAGATGGAGTTAAACTATGCAGGACACCGGCCCTCCAGGACACCCCTGATCTAAAGAAACTTTTTCTAGTATAAAAAAAAAACCTTTTGTGGAATTAAAACTTTTTTTAATGGAGCCATAGATGCCAATAAAGAACCTTTATGTTTAAATCACCAACTATTCCAGCATATGTTTTACATAGCAGATACCTTTCCAGCTGCTACCCACTACTGGAAAACATTAACAGAGTAAACCCATTGCCTTAAAAGTGTTAAATAAGTTTAAATCTAGTCTAATTAATAGATTCAAGTTGCAATGGGTTTACTCACTTTTAGGAAAATAGCTCATTCCTTTTTGCAGTGGGCTATAATGATAACACACGATCTATGTGAACTTTTTTAATGGAACCAAAGATGCCAATAAAGAACCTTCGCTTTTAGAGTATACTGACATTTGTAAACCGTTTGTAAAATTACAACTGTTCAGTTTGACTTGGACATTTTTTTTATTATTATAGTTGCTGGTTGTTTTCATTAACAATCACGAATGAACATATAAAGTCTTGGCACTCTCATGTATTGTAAAATGGGCTACAAGATTTCTATTACTTTAGTTATGTTTGCGTTGATCCTGCTGATATTAGGGTTGAAGACAGATGCACAGAAAGAACAAAAACAAACTAAAAGTGTTTATGTTTGCATTTACAGTTATGCATTTCGCAGATCCTACGATCCAAAGATGTTTTAAACTTTTTTTAGCAGTTCATGCAAGTGTGAATTTAGCTGGAAATTGAACATTGATCTTAAGCTACATCTACACAACAACAAAGTATTTTTCTTGTTTTTTTAAAAAATGTTAATGTTTACATATCAAAGTTTTCAAAACAATCTGCATTTACGCATCTGCAAAAACAGCCAAAACTGCTGTATTAAGTTTGCCAGGCCTGTATTTGGTGCTGTCACATTGTTAGTAAACAGTACCTGTAAGGAAATGACTGCATGCCATCTGTAGCTATGTTTCCATTTACAGTACATAAAAATTGGTTGATGGAAGCGCCATGATGCACATAAATTCTGAAAATGTCCATAAAAAACTATGGACTTAGCTGAGTAGGATAAACGTTTTATTTGATTGTAAAAGATGCGCATAAACTACGACAGAAACACCTTTACCACACAGATTCCGTATGTGCGTTAAAAGTAATGGGATTTTGTTATAAGAGATCATGTGACGATAAAATGTGTGTGAATGGACAAACCAGCCGGCTGACCTCATTGTAAACATCTGAAATGTTGTTTTGGTCATTCTGAAATGCCTTAACCATTTCAGTATTTGTGTTATTACATTATTTATTGCCTCCAGAATCAAGAGAATCTGTGCTCAGCGTCTCACGCCTTCAAACGCATTCATTGCTCATCGGCATTTGTTTTCTGAGGCGCAAGTCTTTCAATAAATAAAGAAAGGATTCACTCAGCTCATTTCGCAGCAAATTACATTCTTATTGTTGTTATTTGGTGCCAGTTAATCAGGAAGTGACTATTTTGTTCTCTTTGACTCATTGGATGGAAACGCTGCTTTATTTGCACATCTTTTATGCGATATTCCAGTGTGCACGTAAATTTAATTAGCATCTTTGGATAAACATAGCTGGTGTTTACGCTGTGTAAAGTTTATGGTGTATGTTTCTATCCATTTCTGCTTTTGGTTGTAATATTGCATAAATCCACACTCTGCTAATGAACTGATAGCAAACACTTGAGCAACAACAACTCATTGGAAAAACTTAATGGAAAAATCCCTGGAGTGTTACCAGGGGTTATTACAAGACTTTTATTACTTAAAAATTATATTATATTCAGTGTCAATGAAAGTGGTCATTTGCCTGTTAAAGAGTTAATTCTGTTTAAAATGTATAATTACACATTTTTTAAGTCCATGGTCCCCTTTAATCAAAGTACTCTTATTTTTTTTAGTCTCCTTTGGCTTGGTCCCTTTATTTATCAGGGGTTGCCACATAGAAATCAACCACCACCTTATTCCTCATATGTTTTACTCAGCGGCTGCACTGGGAAATACCCATAAACTCTGGTCACATATACGCTGGTCAATTTAGCTTATTAAATTCGGTAACACTTTATTTTGGTGGTCCATTTGAGTATCAGTAGACTGTCTTACTTAATATCTGTTGATACTGACATTGAACAGACATTTAACTGACTATAAGAAACTTTGCAAATACATGTCAACTTACACTAACCCTACCCCTAACTCCAACCTAACAATCTACTTAGAATCTAATGAGAATTAGTAGCAATGTAACTTAAATTCAACAAACGGACCATCAAAATATAGTATGACCTTCAATTCACTTATTGCGCATGTCTTTGGACTCTGGGGGAAACTGAAGCACCCGCAGGAAACCCACACGAACACAGGGAGAACATGCAAACTCTACACAGAAACGCCAACTGACCCAGCCGAGGCTTGAACCGGCGACCTTCATGCTGTGAGGCGACAGCGCTAACCACTGTCAAAAGCTAAAAGCGTAGTGCATGGATCCATACAAATAAACTAGAATTTAATTGAATGGAGAGAAACAATGTCCATCTTAAGCAGTCATTTATATCAGATTAGCACAGATGATCGGAGTGTTAAATGGATATAAATAATGATCCGCCACTGCTACACAACAGACTGAGAGTTTTGCACTGACTGTAGAAGAAAACAAGCTGTTTACCCAAGAACATTTGCTAATTGAAGATACAGTATCTCAGATATTGATTAGTTTAGCTTCCATCTTAAATCCCAGTCACATTAAAACATTAACGCATCACAAAATCGAATTACGAATCGAAATCCCTCACCGCAACTCGGGCTGAATTATAATTGATGTGTTCATTAAACCCTGCTGGAGTTCGACTTGGAATGTTACTTGCGTTTGACTTGTTTCTACTGCAAAACTTCCAGATCTGTAGGCCCACAGTTTTCGGCTCATTATAAAGTCACTTCACATCTTCAGAAACGACTTTACGCAACGCTGCATAGACGTTTTCTGATATCTCAGGAAAGCAAGTGCAAAATCTGATCAGATTGTAGGCTGTATCTTAAGCAAAGCCTCTCTTTCTGTCGCAGGAGCAAAGGAAATTAGGCAGAGATGGAGTGGTTCCTGAAAGCCGCGGGACAGGGATGGACTGCGCCGCTCTTACCTGTATGGTTCAGTTGGCTCAGGTCATTGTTGGAGCTGGACTGGGAGCACTGGTCAATCTAGCGGGCAGCGTGATTGTAGTAGTGCTGTCTGCCTCAACAGTGTCCCTAATCGGCTGCCTCTTTATTGCTATCTTCATGTGATGTACAGATTAAGCCTCAAATAAATACCCTTTCTCTATTTCATTTGGTTAGTCTCCTCTATTCACTGAGACGTTTTGGGATGCATCAGCCTGAATGTTTGCTGGTTCCATTAAGTTTTTTCGATGTGCTTCTATTCACTTGCCACATTCGTAAATAACAGTGTGTGAAGTTGAAAGAAAGATTACATGCACTCAAGGAAGAGTTGACAAGAAATGTTTGGATGGATGGTTTATGCAGTTTTGTTGTTGTCTCTTTTTTTTTTTTTTCAAAAATAAAACGAATAGCTCTGTTAAAACCCCATTTAAACATTTACTTTAACAAAACAATGACTGGGTTAAGAAATACAAACATTTCAGATGCTTCTCGTACTTTTATTTCAGTATGATTAATGAATTGTTGGCTTGGATGAAACGTGTTTCAGCTTATACTTGTTTTATTTCTGCCTTTTTTACATTCAGGACAAACATCTTTATGAAGGTGGTGATGAGTATTTTGTATTCTGCCGATGAAGTTGGACAGATCAGTCAAATGCATAATAATTTACCAAATTTACATCATTACTATTCATGTGTACACTGTAAAAGTGATTAGTTCATTCATTTTCCTTCAGCTTAATCCCTCGTTTATCAGAGGTCGCCACAGCAGAACGAACCGCCAACTATTCCAGCGTATGTTTTACACAGCGGATACCCTTCCAGCTGCAACCCAGTCCTAGGAAAAAGGCGATTAGTTTACTTTACTTAAAGTAACAGAGTAAACCCATTGCCTTAAAATTATTAAGTTGAGTCTAATGAACTGATTGCAATGTGTTTACTCACTTTTAGGAAGGTAACTAATCCCTTTTTACTGTGCTATAATGATGACACACAATCTTTGTGATCCACTTGATCTTTACCCTGTTTAAAAGACATGTTAAATCAGCCCATGGTGGTTTACTTGTTACTTACACCCTGACCAGAGTAACAAATTGACAGGTTTTGGAGGATTTGTTTACATTTTAATCTTAGTTTAATGTAAAACTAGTAGGTTTAATTAGTAGGTAAACCTAAATCAAGCATTATTGACTCATTCATGGTAATAATCACTGCAAATAATTTTTCTTTGTAAACCAACTGATGTGAAAATATATGCATCCATGCGTTGTGGATCAGATGCTACTCTAATGAATACTACGCAACACTCTTGTAATTTGATTGTTTCACAGTTCCAGATAAGAGTGTGTGAGCAATGCTAGTGGAGGTTAAATAATGCGTTTGAATGTGATTTTGAGCTTTCTCTTCTTGCTTGGTGATTGATTGGAAAAGGTTTCTGTCACTAGGGGGAGTGTGAAATGTAAAACATGGAGTGGATTCACACTTGTAGCTTGGTTATCCTGATTTGTTCACACTCTTCTTTTTAAAGGTGCTATATGAAGGATTGACACCCAGTGGTTTTGCAGTACAAATTCAATTTTGCGCGTAGCAAAATTCATTTTTTTTAACTAGCCCATCCTCTGCATATGCATGGTTGCCAGATTGATGACAACAGCAGGAATAATTGTTTCTGGTAAGCTAATGTTTACATTAGTATTCTTTGTATTGTTTGCTAGTTGATTGGATTTTTATAACTCAATCTGCTTCTCATTTCAGAATCTGCTACTGTCCTCTGGAGGTTACATTTTTGGCCGTGCTCGTGTACATTGAGGACACCGAGATTGAAATGAAATAGGTTGTGTTTTCCATCAAGGCCACCCAGGGTGTTGAAATGTAATCGGGTAAACGGGCAGTAAGTAAAGTTATTCAGACTAAAACAAAGGTAGACACTCCGACGAGGAATGCACATTTTCAAAGCAGAGTTACTGACTTTAGCATTGTGTTTTTCAGATATGTTAACTTAGCGTGTTTTCTAAATATCTGTAAACATATTATGTATTTAAATGCGTTAGAAGAGACAAAAACGCACATACAGCACCTTTAAAACAAATACAGCTTTGGCGAAAACATAATGAGAGCACTAGAACATTCTCAGTTTCTCTGGATTTATGATATGCAGTTATGCAGTTAGTTTTTGAGCAAAATTATTATTTTTTGTTTTGTTTTGTAAACTTCTACAGATATTTATTCTGAATTTAAAATACAAAATGTTGTTATTTTTAGGTATATTTATATAAAATAAATAATTAAAGGGCCATGTTGTCACAAGTTCCTATTAGTGTTTTAAAAACATAATACCAGTGTTTTAATATCTGAATAGATTTTAAAAAATCAATTTTTGGAAACCCTGATTATCATTTTCTTTTTTCTTTTCTTTTTTTTTTTACAAACTGGGCCTTTCTGAAAATATATTTTTAAATGCTCTAAACGATTATATTGATATCTGGAATTAGAAAGAAATGTTATCAAACGTTTCTAGAATAAAACAATTATATTTTACTCAAACCCATACCTAATAAGCCCAGTAAAGTTTAGAGTACTAATTTGTGCTACCAGTACCACACACGTACCAAACGATGGTGGGTACCGGTGCACTTGTTCAATTGTTTAATGTTCAATTGATCTATATATCAGTTAAGAACTCAAGACCTTATAATATATGTAAATGGCATACACTATTGCATATTCATTGCATACACAAAGATCCGGTGTAAGAAGATGGCTTTTTCCAAAGTCTTTACTGAACGGATGATTCGACATAATGAAAAAAGGTGTGCTTTAGCATTATATCATTTGTAGAATATTTTTTGTTATTGTTCATTCATTAGATGTCTCTTGGCCAGATTGCATTAGTTTCGATTAACTACACCAAAGTTGGTTTGCAAGTGGACCATGGCTTAACTTCGGTTTTCGGTCTGCTTGTTTGGTGCACTGCGCACACTATGGTTCAGATCATGACTTATTCAAATGAACCACAGAGTTCTTTAATCACCTCTCAAGTGTGATCTCAAGGAAACGCATAATTTTCGAGTGACAAGCACCCGTCCATTTCAATATGCCGTCCAGACCGGATTTTACTTCGCGCGGTGACTTCTTTGACAGCAACTTTAGTTATTTGGCAATGAAACAAAGTTTTGTCTGCAGTCTGAATCCTGCTCATTAACTTCTCATTATGTGCTGTTAGGCAGAAGGTCGTTTCTTCCGTTATAAATGACAACCCCTGGAGGATAGAAGACGAGCGCGGGCTCCGCGGGACTGAGGGGAATCAGCGCGGGCGCCTGCTCGTCGTGCTCGGGCTTCGTAGAGGCGGTAAAAGGTCTCATGTTCGTCACAGAAGGTGATGTGATTTGCCAAAACAGCTTTTTCAACGCCTTTCTGAATTCTCTCCTCATCAAACAGTACAGAATGGGATTGAGACAACTGTTTGAATGTGCCAAACACACAGTGACCGGGAAAATATACACCTGTGTGGTATAATACTCATAGCTGAAGTGCACCACGTTGAGTTTTATCAAAATACCCCATGCGGTTAACGCCTGATTCGGCAGCCAGCACAGGAAAAAAGACAGAACCACGATTGTCACAGACCTGGTCACTTTGGACCTTCTTTTAGCGCTGGAAGTGTTGATGTTTTTGTTAGTTATGAAGCGCAGGAGAAGCAGGTAGCAGATGCTGATTATTCCGAACGGAATGAGGAAACCCAAAAGTACTTTTTGCGCGTGATATAAACCCAGCCAAAACTGCGCGTCTCCGCTCCGGTCAGGGAATTTCACCAGGCACAGTTCCTCGTTAGAAACCGTGGCTGTGGTTGAAAAAATCGCGTTTGGCAGAGCGGCACCAACCGCGGCTATCCAGATGATGACAGTCATCCACTGCGCGGAGAAACGCAGCCGACGTCTCTTACTTTTCAACGCCGAAGCCACTGAGCAGTATCTTGCGACGCTCATTGCCGTGAGGAAAAACACGCTGGCGTACATGTTCGTAGCCGTGACATAAGAAACTATCTTACACATCGCCTTCCCAAACAGCCACGTAAAATCCATAGCGTTCTCCACAGCCCAAAAGGGAAGCGTCAAAACAAACTGAAAGTCCGTGACCGCCAAACTGGTCACAAACAGGTTGATGGAGGACTTTTTCCATGCCTGTTTGGTCTTCATGAGGTACAGGACGAGAATGTTTCCGATTAAACCGAGAGCGCACACCACCGAGTAAATGATAGAGATGATTATTCTCAGCACTGCCGAGCCGTCTCCCATAAAGTCGGGTTTATCCAGATCGGCGAGATCCTGAAAGTCAGTCCACGAAAGATTAGTCCTGTTCACCGCGAAGCTCGCGTTGTATTCAGTTAACGAGAGACTTCCAGACGAGTACTCGGCGCGCTCGATGTCAGAAGTCTTTTCCATTGCTGCTGTTTATTGTAGATTGTTCATGCTGGTTTAGTTAATCACTCGGGAGGCTCAATATTCCTGCTTCTCCCTTCTCCACTGTATGTCATTGTCATCATAGTCCTCCTTGGATAAAATAGTCGCTCTTTGCGCGCGCATTGCAACGGCGATATAGACCGTTTTAACACCAAATGTATCTTAAATCTAAACGGAGGTACTTTCACATTTCGTTTTAATGATATTTATCTGACAAATCTCTTGTCTGTCCTTAGCTTCACGCACACTGACAGCTCGCTGCGTTTTTTATACAGCCAAGTGTCAATGGATTGGATGGCGTGCGCTTTTACGCAGCACAAGAGAGAGGCGCTCCTTGTGATGCGCTGCTCTGAATGCTTGAATAGAGTACAGATGTGGATTGCTTTCAGTATAGTTTTATGATAGCAGTCTTTAGGACAAAATTAAGCGAAACATATGAATAAATTAATGTGGATGTTTTCATTTTAACAAACTGAAAAAACTGTATGTAAATAGTCAAAAAGGCAAAAGTCTAAACATTTTCAGCTTCATAAAAGCAGTTTTTGCCTGCAGTGTTTTGCTTTTATCACTGTGTAAACATACAAACAATGTATTTTATACATTAATTAGTTTATTCAAAATGCATAATTGTCTAATACGACAGGTCCCCATTGTGAAGAAAATTCAATGTGTGTTCAAAGTGAGCTGTAAGTTCTTTTCCCTGAACAACGGTGGAAATGAAACCTTTTTTTAACAGTTTGTTTTGGAAGCTAAGACTTTAAGTATACAGAAGCTGACAGAAATAAATCAGAAAATAATCTAGAAACCTATAAATATATTAGTGGGAAAAAAGTTGTAACTATTACAGTTTCAGTTAACTTTTGTTTCCAAACTGTGTACTTAGGGCAGAAAAGATGAAACAGATTTGCATATAAATGGGTTTGTTTTTGAAATATTGCTTTCAATATGAAATAGAGGTCTCTTTTATCTTGATTGACAGGCTGAAATATATGATTCTCTCACCGAGTTCAGTATTTATTTGATTAAACGGAATGTGTACTGTATGTTTTTACTTAATGGCATCTTACGGATGACAGATACATGACCACACTAGTAAAACTATATTCCCTAATGCATAAGTTGCAGCTGACAGTTTATTAGCAGCATGCACTTTTAAAAGTTTGATCATGTTGCCTTCTAGAAAGCGACTGAGGGTTGATTAGTGCATAAGCTGCAGTATCGGGTCAGATTTAATGAAGTGATCTCTGGCCCTCTGCAAATCCTTCTCATCGGCCTGTAATGGTGCACAGAAACTCTTTAATGAAGCTCTGGGGTGCCTGTGGGATTAATCATTCAGTTCTGGTTAAGCGGAGAAAAAAATATATGCTATAAATGTGTTATTACAGTGTTATTAAGCTTTTGTTTTTAAATAATAATAATAACTAAATGACAGACCAATAATCTAGATAATTCATGCTGACTAGAGCCATTCCACTGCATGGTTTCTGTCTCGTGCTCTTGTCCATCCTCAAGTAATAGGACTGCGCTTCAAACAGCAGCCCACCTGGCAAAACAGTTTCTTGGCAACCATGTTACGTCAAGTATTGTCACAACTTCAAAGGTCAGCTGAAATCAGACTCTTCATAATATAGAAGAGCTCAATTTCTGCCTTCTGTGCCATTGGCGGACCACAACTTTAACTGAGAAAATGAGGAGTGTAAGCTCCAGAAATTGGATAGAAGAAACAGAATTGGAATATACCCCTATACAGTACTGTATGTGTGTGACCCTGGACCACAAAATCAGTAATAAAATTAAATGAAATTGAGATTCATACATCATCCGAAATCAGAATAAACATGCTTTCCATTAACATGTGATACCAAAATATTTGGTCGAGATCCAACTATTTGATTTGAATCTGGGGCTTTCAAAAAAACTAAACATTGAGAAAATCTATTAAAGCTGTCTATACTGTGAAAAAAATCTCACTGCTTTAAATTTAGTTTAATCAAATAAAAATTTCTAGTCATCTCAACTTACACTCAAGTTAAACCTTGTATAACTAAAACTATTTTGTTGAAACCTGATTAACCTATTAAAATAAGTTAAAGCAACATAAAAACATTTGTTGTCATGACTTTTTGTCATATCACTTTTTACTATGTAAATAAAGTGCTTAATGCACATTACTAATCAAAAATTAAGCGATTAAGTGAAATTATGATAGGAAATTTACTAAATTTCTTTATGGTATATGAACTTAGTTTAATATTGTAACGTTTTTTTGGCATAAAAGAAAAATCTAATTATGACCCATACACTGTATAGGGTTTTTGGCTATATGTTATGTTATGTTATGTTATGTTATGTTATGTTATGTTATGTTATGTTATGTTATGTTATGTTATGTTATGTTATGTTATGTTATGTTATGTTATGT
>CAIGQQ010038251.1:3696696-3715505 GCA_903798035.1 Danio albolineatus
CACACACACACACACACACACACACACACACACACACACACACACACCAACACAACACACACCTTTTGATGTAGTGGCTAAGTTGTGTAAATTTGTACAATTTCATTCATACAATTCAGTACGACTTGCTCATCTCCCAATAATGGGTTCATGGTTCGGTTTAGGAAGGTTGGGGTGGGGTGATTGGGTGTAATGCCTCCTTTATAAAATCGAACATTTTCATATGACTGAACTTGTACCAATTAATATAAATTAGCCGCTAAACTGGCAAAACGTAACATAGTCGTTTCCTATTGATACCAGGCTGCAACACACACACTCTTATATTTAAGTCATATGTATATGTATATGTATATATGTATATGATTCTTATGTGTGTGGACCATTGAATTGTTGGTTCACCTCATTTGTTCAAAATGCAGATTCCTTCAAAAAAGGAACGCGGCATAGCGGATTAAATAAATCAACTCATTCTGTCAATATACATATTTTGAAAACATAATTTTTTGACAAATACTTTTTAAATGTGTCGTTGTTTTGACTTTCTTGGTATAAACAGCAACAGATGAACCATTCATTAAAATGTTTCCCTATGTGTTTCACAGAAAGAAAGTCAAAGAGGTTTGGAAGGACATGAGGGTGAGCAAATGGTTTTATTATTTTATCACCCAATTTTTGGGTGAACTAAAAGTCTCCTGAGTCATAAAAAATGGCTGTCTCAAAGGCCTTTCCACCAGCCTCCATTAAATAAATCACTTAAGGATCAATAAATAAAACAAACATAGAAATAAATGTGTTGGGGCGGTCTAAAATATGTCATGGAATAGCCTTTAGTAATGACTCGCATGCCAAAGGCGTGAATTAGATAAAGCCTCTCAGATCTCTCAGATGTCCATGAATAAACACGCTGAAGGTGCTTGAGCTCTGTAATTATGCCTTCGAGTGCAAGAATTCCTTGATGAAAAAGACGCCACACGGTTTGCATCAAGGGCATTTTTTTGAAGCTATTTATTCAGAATTACTCTGCCAAAGCATGAGCACAGTTTAATCGGCTGAATAAAGACACAAACCATAGTTTTTTAGGACACATTGTGATATATTATCATTCAAAAGTACCATTCAGTTCATTTTCCTTTCATTTTGTTCATCAAGGACACATTTCATTAATCAATAGTGACTGAAAAAGACATTTATATGTTACAAAAGATAACGATGATAAAGATAAAGATAAAGATTGGCTCTCACTTCATATTTAATGGCCTTAAGTATTTTCTTGGATCAAAGAATTAAAGACACTGCAGAACATTCGCAGTGTTCTTGAGGGGGGATACAAGCCGGCACAGGTTTGGTGGTTTGAGTGGGTTAAGGTGTAAGGGTTGGTCAACAATGTAATTAAAGATGTAATTGCAGATGTTAATTACAGATGTAATTGCATGCATGGTGGCTCAGTAGTCAGCAATGTAGAGTTCGAGTCCAAGCTGGGTCAGCTGGCATTTCTGTGTGGAGTTTGCATGTTCTCCCTGTGTTGGCGTGGGTTTCCTCTGGGTGCTTCGGTTTCCCCCACAGTCCAAAGACATGCGGTACAGGTGAATTGGATGAATTGAATTTGCCAGTTTGTGTGTGAGTGCGTGCGTGCGTGCGTGCGTGTGTGTGTGTGTGTGTGTGTTTGTGTGTTTGTTTGTTTGTTTGTGTGTGTGTGTGAGTGTGAATGTGAGAGTGTTTGCGTGTTTCTTAGTACTGCGTTGCGGCTGGAAGGGTATGCGCTGCTTGGTGGTTCATTCTGCTGTGGTGACCCCTGATAAATAGTTTTTTTTTTTTTTATCAATCGTAAGTACAGTGTAACATGTATGTATCACACCAGTATATTTTAACAAATTATTAGTTAGGGCCACTTAATATAAAGAAGGACCAATGATTTTATATGAGGTTATTTTAAATAATTATCAAATCTAATTTTTTTTTTTTACCATATCACAGTTTACAAATACAAAGCACACATAAAAAGAATGATTTAATCAATGAAAATATTAGAATTAGTCATTTATCATAATAGAGGAGTAAATGTGAGATTGAAGACATGAGGGATGTTGCTGAAAATTCTTTAAATCGCTATTTTCACATATAAAATTATAATCTAAATTTGAAAAGATAATATTTCGAAATATTGCTTTTTATTGTAAAAAGATAGAGGGCGTCATGTTGGCACAGTGGGTAGAAAAATCACCTCACAGTAAAAAGGTCACTGGTTCAAGCCTCAGCTGGGTCAGTTGGCATTTCTGTGTGGTTTGCATGTTCTCCCCATGTTTGTGTGGGTTTCCTCTGGGTGCTCCGGTTTCCCCCCACAAGTCTGTGACGACCCCAGATTAATAAAGGCACTAAGCCGAAAAGAAAATGAATAAATGAGCAGATATATTTCTTTCCAAAAAGTTTCCAAACTTTCACAGCAAAAATCAATGAGTTGTCTAAGAGTCCAAAACATGTATAATTTGGTTATAAGTTTCCAGAAGGAATGTAATAACCTATCGCATATGATCACAGATTATGTTTGTATGTGTATTAACTAAATGTTACCGGTTTTTAAACTACAATAACTTTCTTGTTATCTGTGAAAAATCATCTGCTAAAACAGTAGATATACAGTACACACTGTAAAAAATTAGTCGACTTTACTTAAAATAATTGAGTAAACCTGTTGCTTTTAAAGCAATTAATTGTCTTTACTTAAAAATTGAGTTAACCCGTTTCCTTGCACTATGAACTATGTGCATAATTATATATAAAAAAGTTAAATCAACTGAACAATCCCAAGTTAAAATGGGTTTGCTTACTTGTTTAAGTAAAGTAAACTGGTCCTTTTTAAGGCAGTTTACTTTCTTTTGATGTAAAATAATAACTGTTAACAGTGCATACAGATGTAAAATAACAGTGGCTCTTGCATATACTTTGGCCCTAAAGAGAGGTGGAGAAATGAGTTTGTGAGTGACTAAAGCATGTTATTCGTGAACATTATTATGAGCCTCCATCTTAACAATAGCATCTGTGCAGTACATTTGTCAAAACTGATCAGAATCGTTGATTGTCCGCTCTCTATGACGCACAACTACAAGGGAATTCTAGAAAAATCCACAGTCGAAGGACTTTTTGTGTTTGTGTGGCAGCGGCTTATGTGTGGGTTTTGGTTGCTCATTAAGATCAGTTCTGTTTACTGGAGATTACAGTCCCATCATTTGGCTCTAATAGCCATTTATCGCTGGTGTAACTTTTTTGGAGCTTTTGAAGTCCGTCCCATCCAATAGTGCCTTTGAAATAAAGTGTTGCCAGCCGTTATGTCATGACAGAAAGGCAATGCAGTCTGAATATGTGACAAACCCTGAGGATCTGCTGTCAGATTCTGAGTTTGAATTCCATAGGTGTCCCTGTGCTGGCAGAAAGTCTGTGCAGTGCTTAAAATCTATTTTGGATTAGATATGTAGAAATCGATTAGCAAGAGAAGTTCAGCATGATGGCAATTTTTCTTTGTAAAAAATAAAGCTACAATAAAAAAAATATATATTATATAAATATATATTAAAGCTAAAAATATATATATATATATTTTAAAGAAATTCTCATTCCTAATGCTTCTATTTAAAGCATTGCATATCCATTTGATAACTGGTTATAAATGCTGAAATATAAAATAAAATGTTTCTCTGTGAGTTTAATTTAACACTCTTTATTACACAATGTACTAAATAATAACGGTAACACTTTACAGAAAGGTTGTATTAGTTAATGTTAGTTAATGCACTTATTAACATGAACAAACAATGAACAATACATTTATTACATTATCTGTTCATGTTTGTTAATGTTAGTTAATGAAAGACTCAGTGCATTAACCACAGTAATTTCAACAGATATTAATTTATATTTAATAATGCATTAATAAATGTTGAACCATCATTAACAAATGCTGCTCCTTTTTAGTTCATTTTAATAAATCCATTAACTAACATTAACTAATGAAACCTCATTGTAAATTGTAACCAAAAGTATTATAAACTCATTCTAAACACCACCTAATGCAGTATATGAAAACAAAAAATGAAATATGGAACCCTCAAATACTTTTTTGTTTTACTTGTCATGGTGATATTTTGTTGTATATTTTGCTTATTTTGGCGATCTTAAGCAGGTGTTTGAAAATATGATCACACATCTGGATGAATGTACCAGTTTGTTTATTCACAAGATCACAGTTTAAGCAGCACTTTGTTTTCTGTGCTAAAAGAAAGCTGCGATTTCACAAAGTTCCCCTTAGCTGCTTGTGGCATTCGTGGTCATCGTTATGATTGTTTTCCTCCCTCTGCATATTATCTAACTTACTGCAAACGCTTTGAAAATAGAACATTTTGCTTACCCCAATGGCAGACTATTTAGCCCTTTATAAGGAAAAAAACCACTTAATTTTGATTTATTTTTGCTTACAACAAGACAATTTTTTGCTTGTCTAGAAAATGCTCCTTTATTTAAGAATTGTAGATATTTGTACTAGAAACAAGACAAAAGCTCCAAGTAAAGAAAAGCATTGTTTGTTTCTTTTTGCAATGAAATATATAATTTCATAAAATGTTCATTTTCTCTCTATAGATCTTTGTCACTTCATCATCTTAGAATTTTAAGGTTTTATCTGACATTTTTGTCAAAATGGAGTTTTTGACATATGCTTATTAATTGACAGCATATTTACATTATGGGATGTTTTTTATAAGTTGTTTACATTTTAGGCAAAAACTTTGAAGCTCAATATCTCAAAATCATTCAGAATGCAGATGGAACTTTATAATTCCAAGGTGATGACTTTATTGTATTGCAATACATCTGCACAATAACAGAAAAAAGTACAGGAAGTTCATTTATCAGTGTTACAATTTTACAGATTTGTACGTTTTAGGGAGGTTTTGTCCCAGTCAGCAAACACCACACACATTTTGAAGAAGTCTTTTTCGATTGATTGATTGATTGATTGATTGATTGATTGATCGATCAGTCGATTGATTGATTGATTGATTGATTGATTGATTGATTGATTGGAAGCAAAATAACCTTAAGAGGGGATCAGGTCAGAACAACAAACAAAGTAAAGTAAAAGTTGGGAAGAACAATCTAACTTACCTGAATAAAAGAAAATCAAATAAATATTTTCCTCACTCCCTAACTAGAAACAGGAGAAAACGCTTATCAGAAGAAAATTGCATCCTCCTCTTTAAAGTTTCCACAAGCTTAACAAAAGAATTAACAACAAAATTAAAGGTGCAGTAGGTGTGAACAATGTGAACTGTGAACAATGTTGTGTTTTATAGTCATTGGCGGATTGTATGATTTCACTATTTAGAATTTCCTGATGAATGACATGAACTAGTGTAATATCTATTAGATGCACGTTCGCGTGTTCATGACTTAAGGAGACGTGGCTTTGGACTGCAGGGGAGGGATGAATAAATTCTAAGCTATTATGCTAATGCTAGCATTCTGGCAGATCACCTAGTGCACCTTTAAACTCTGAAATCAGACTGAAATCAGAAAACTGTACAAGCAAAGGAATCATAAAATCAAGCAATTCAGCATTCACTTATCCACCAGCTCAACTCATAAACCAATCAAGTCACGTCCAGGTATTTTATGCTAATTAGGCACAGCTGATGTCAACGCCTGATGGGATGACAGAGACAGAGAGGGAGAGAGAAAACAATGAAAGAGTACAAAAATAACTCAAATAAAGCACAGCCACATAACACAAAATAAACAAACACTCAAATACATCAAATATGTAACTAGATTTTAAAACATAGGTCACAATTCACTCTAAATATTGGCTAATTACCTGCATATTATTAAGTTATTGACTGTTCATTAGTAGTTATAAAGTATAGATCTTATTCTGCTTTCCTAATCCTACCCAAAACCCAAACCCAACTTCTATCTTACTAACTATTAATAAGCAGCTAATTAGTCATTTATTAAGCTAGTATGTGTTACATAGTTAATACAGTTAATTGTGATCTAAACTGAAGTGTTACCAACATAAGAAACCCGTACTGAGACGTAACAGCAGGTTTTTGCACCAAAGCTTATATGACCAAACAAGACAATTAATAATTTCAAACTACTATAAATGACAATGAAAGTCACTTTATTAAACTTATCAGCATCATATACCTTCAGAAATAATTATTTAGCTTTTTTTTTCAAACTACTTATTTAAAATATTAGATAAATTAGATAAATGTACACAATTCTTGATTTTTTGTTTTGTTTTGTTTTTTGTAATTTGTAAAAACAATAAACTTAATCCCTTCAGACCGGAATTATGTTCCTAGCTTCTGAAAAATGTAAAAGTATGTTTTCACTGTTCTTGAAGCTCCTATATATGAGACCAAATATTAATAATAAAAATTCAATTATATATACAATTATAAGTATATATATATGGCGCCACGGTGGCGTAGTGGGTAGCACAATCGTGTCATAGCAAGAAGGTCTCTGGTTTGAGCCCCGGCTGGGTCAGTTGGCATTTCTGTGTGGAGTTTGCATGTTCTCCCCGTGGTTGCGTGGGTTTCCACCGGGTGCTCCGGTTTCCCCCACAGTCCAAAGACATACGCTAGGTGAATTGGGTGAGCTAATTTGTCCGTAGTGTATCAGTGTGAACGAGTATGTATGGATATTTCCGAGAGATGGGTTGTGGCTGGAAGGGCATCTGCTGTGTAAAACATATGTTGGATAAGTTGGCGGTTCATTCTGCTGTGGTGACCCTGGATTAATAAAGGGACTAAGCCAAAAAGAAAATGAATGAACGAATAAGTATATATATATATTTTTTTCACTTCAATGGACATCAGATCAGAACAGTTGTACTTTCCGAACATTACACCACCATAAAATAAAATAAAAGCATACATGATTGCTTTTATAATCTTCAAATTTGTTTTCAGTCACAAACATTAAGATTGTAACATTTTTCCTTTAATTTTGAGGTTTTTGTTGTATAGACTGCACCTTGTTTAGAACAGTCTTCATCTTCTTCATCACTCCATCATGCCCACATCTGAGGTATTTCCGTCTGCTTTATGCTCAAGAACTTCAAGATCTGAATATTCTCCAGATGAAATTGTTTCAGCAATGAATCAGTACATCAATATAGCTTTTTTTATATAAAAGAGTTCAATCAGCATTACTGGGTTTTAATTTGGGTAACAAACCTTGAACCAGTTGTACTGTACATCGTAATGGACAGACATATTTGAAAAAATGTTGATCTAAAGTTTGCAGTGTTACAAAAGATATTAAACTTTAATTAGTGAGTGCAATCCCTCTTTTTTACATACAATCTATGAAATATTGCTAGTTATATCAATAAATCTGAATAAAAACGTTGTAAATGTGGCTTATGTCTGTGTTTGGAAGTGATGCCATTCTGCTTTTCAGTGTAGTGGATTTTATTCAAACTACGACATGCCAAGCCTTATTGCCATTTCATTGGATGACAATCGTCCACTCTCATGGACTGCAGGCTTTAAATTAGATAGAGTGCTCAGGAACAACAAAAAAACATGGGCTGAACTGTGATGTCCTTTGTTATAGACACAGGGTCCAAAGGGGTTAATCGATTTGCGTTGAAATTGTGTGGAACCCAGCATTTTTTACAGTGTAGTGTGCTACAGATCATATTAGATATTTTAATGATACACAACATGAATTTTCTCAAAAAGCTCTGTATAAAGTATCATATGTTAAAAGTTATACAGTATATGTTTTATTTCCTCTTGCTTGACATGGAGCTGAATAAAAGGCTGCGTCTCTTGATCTGAATCTCCAGCTGTGATTCACAGGTTTGTAAGTTTTGCGCAGCAGGAGGCTGTATCCGCACATTCAGCTTTGAAGCTTCTGCTTCGCTTCTGAAGGTGTGAAAAACCGTTAGTCACTTTAGCTCAGCACGAATCTTTCAGCGAGGGCTACGCGTCCCCTGATGAGACTTCTTCTTTCAAGACACAGCCGTGAACTTGTGTCACCCCGAGCCCCTTATAGACACAAACATCACAAAGATCTGCTGCAGGGCTCTTGTGTACTGTAAATGATGCTGTACTTGAACTCAATGTTCGATCTATACTGTTGATTACTGCAGGAAAGATGAGCTGCTTTCATAGTTGGACACTTTATTAAGGAGGTCTTGAGGGACAGTAGTTGTTTATTGATTGTCCCATTGAATTTTGTTTGTGCTTGCTTTTCTGTTAATGTAAATTGAGTTTATGTCTCTCATGTACCTTTAAAAGAATTAATTATTTTGGGCTAAAATAAAAGTTTATGTGGAGTTTTAATCTGTTTTATCAACATGTTATTCATCTAAAGAGCCATGAAATACTTGTTAAATATAGTAAGGAAAGTGGTTGTGTACAGCTATGTTTAGGTGGTAGTGTCCAACTGGGAAAGATGGAAAAGTTTGCATGAAAAGGGGAGTTCATTATGTGTGTCCGACAACCCAAACACAGGAGAGATGGACAGTGATTTGGAGAGCAGTTCAATTCAATTCAATTCACCTTTATTTGTATAGCGCTTTTACAATGTAGATTGTGTCGAAGCAGCTTCACATAGAAGGTTGTAGTAAATTGAAAATGTCAGTTTAGTTATTAATGTGTTTACAGCAGATCTGAGAGCTGTGTAAATAAAGTGCAGGATTTCTCTCCAACAGATTGCCCTCAGTCACATCATCTGGTTGATGACGGTGCAGGTTCACTTATCATTTTTAACCTTTCAACCTAAACACCTGTGAATGCAGGAGAAAGTGAAGATGCTTCTGACGCGGTGAATATTGAAGTCTCACAATAGTAATTATTTTTCCCAAATGCATTTGTTGAAATAAACTAATAAGTAATAAATACACCATTGTGCCTGCCACAAATACTGCACTGCACTGAAAAAGTGGACTGTTGTAATCTAAATTGTATCTGTTTTAATCTAGCATGCTACATCTGTTGTGTAAACATCGGTCTGACACCCCACCTCACACTGCACTTCGGGTTCAGAAGGCAGATGTAATAGTTGTATAACCGTTTAAAAAGACAACGACCAAAACATTTTCAGCCCGTAATATTACTGTAAACTACTTACTGTAGTAACTTCAGTCATTTCACTTCAAGTAATGTCTTCAAAAACTGAAAGAGTACTGATGACGGTACTAACTAACTTTGCCATCTGGAGAAACATAAACAACGAATACTGATCGCACATGTCCTTTTAAATATCATTGCTTTTTGTACTAATTAAATTAAATTAGCCACTTTTCTGCCAAAACATGGACTATTGTGTGGCTGTTGTTAAATAGTATCATTAATTAGTTGAATCTTTCTAAAGTATAGTATAATCTTTCAGGAGAAATCTACTGTAAATTGTTAAAAACAACTATGGTTGAAAGTTAAAAGTAGTAAATTAAAATCAATATATATAAACTAAAATTATGTATAAATGATAGCAAAATGCCATTGGTTAAAGCTTGTCTTTCAAAGAGCTTTGATTTTTATGTTAGCCTATGTAATATTTACACCATTTAAATTTATGACAGTAGGCTAGTATTATCAAACTAAAATCACTTCAATATGAACCTGTGAAAATGTGCAAAAACCGATGCATCATCTTGCATGCAAAACCTCCTACATAAACACACCTACCTGATTCTGCTCTGACCACAAAAATTAACCAAGACGTGCGTTTAAGTTTTGCTACTTCCTCCTTGCTCTCACATTTAAGGTTGTTGGATGCCTGAGGAAACACACTTTTGACTGAAAGAACGGACCACACAATGGATATCTGCAGACATTTGATTGCGTTTCACTTCTTGGTGTTCACCTTTTTCAAAGCGACAGGTAATGATTGTTTTTCTGTAAACAAAATTGATTAAAAACGTTTTTCAAAAGTGTTCCTTTGTTCAATCTGTAACCTTTTTTTTTTCTCCTCCAGTTTGCTCTGACGTGTCAATTGTAGGAGGCAAAGATGTGAAAAAAGCTCTAACGTGGATGGTGTCCATTCAGATAGACCAGATCCATAGTTGTGGAGGAATCCTGATTCACAAGCAGTGGGTTTTAACTTCAGCACAATGTAAAGAGTAAGGAAACTATGTTAAATTTATACTTGTGCAAACTATATGAAGTGTAATATACTGATGTTTCAGGAGTGAATATACAGTAAATCGATAGATAAGGGCAAGTATAGTACTTTGATCAGAGTCATCTATAAAGAGTCAAAAATCAAACTTTATAAATAGACCAGACTATTGATGTACATTTGAAGTCTTTGAGTTTTTCTTCTTCGAAGTTTCACATTTCTTCTTTGTAATATTTTGTGAGATGTATGATCCTTTTTTATTGTGCATAGATGTTTTAAACGTTTTATTCCTTATTTCATTGAAATCTATCATTTACTGTTGTACTACTTTAGAGTGTACTATTAAAAGAGGTAAAATCCCCTTTTTAAAAACCTTTGAATTTAATATGAAAATGATTTAATATTTTTAACCTGGTTCCATAAAATGTTTACATTATTGTGGTATAAATTAATGTAAATTAGATAATATCATGATAACTTTATAAAACTTGTAGAACTTTTTATTTTCTTGCAATTCTTAACTGAGGGAGTATGATTTTTTACTCACTGCAGTGTCGTACCTTAATGTGCTCACCACGAGGTACTTAAGCATACTTACGTCAGTTTTCTATTTCAGAGACTCTCTTTCATCAGTGACGGTTCTCATAGGATCTCTATCTCTGAGTAAAAGCTCTCAGCGTATTGGCATCCTCAGTTACGAAATCCCTAAAACATTCAATGAAGAGACTAAACAAGATGACATCATGCTCATTAAGGTTAACTGACTGTCATTTATTCATAATAAACTCTTTTGCTGCTTTTACACAACATGCATTTGAGCATTGCCTTATCTTTTTCAGCTAAACAAAAAAGTGAAAGCGAAACCCTACAAAATCCCTAAAAAGGAAAAAGACGTTCCACCCGGAACAAAATGTGTTGTGAGAGGTTGGGGAACCACTGATAATAAGGTCCGGAAAGCTTCTGATACACTGCAAATGTTGGAAGTGTTGGTGGTGGACAGAGATCTGTGCAACCGCTACTATAACAGAAATCCTGTCATCACCAAAGACATGTTGTGTGCAGGAAATACACAGCAGCACAGAGGCACCTGTTGGGTGGGTTTAAGCTTTACACATGCTGATTTCTACTGTTTGCAAACATTTCTTCCCATGTCTGAAGGATGAAGATCTTGATTTGTTTTTCAGGGAGATTCCGGTGGCCCTCTGGAGTGTAAGAAAAGCTTGGTTGGAGTCATTTCAGGCTCAAAAGGATGTGGGAATCCTAAGAAACCCACAGTGTACACGCTTCTGTCCAAAAAACACATCTCTTGGATCAATGGCATACTTAAAAAGCAATTCAACAGCACAGGCTTTTAAGAAACGAAACATTTCCAGCTTATATAGCAGATTAATCAACATTTATTCTGTTTACAATGTTTATTTTGTTAGAACACATTGGTAGGTGAACAATAAAAAGAAAAAAGTTTGTTTTTGTAATCTCCAATAAAATAATTCAATCAGAATCTATTTTCTTTTCCATTTGAAGTGTCCGTCATTTTCTGTTAATGTCAGTTTGACGGCTTCACCCACAATATTCTTAACACGCCTCTTTTACCATTAGTTTTCAAAGAGGGAATGAGAGACAAAAAGAAAGCCCTGTCTCAGTCAATATAACTTAACTTTCTCAACCATTAATATTCACCCTAGAAGGAACATTTGCTGTTGATTTACTTATTCTCAGGCCATGTTAGATCACTTTTTTTTCCAGTAGAATAATAAAAAAAAATTTTTCTGTGATCCTTGTTTATTCATCAAATGCAAGTCAGCGGCTAATGGCACATTTAGGGCCCTATCATACACCTGACGCAAAAAGGCACAAGACATGTTTGGCGTGATTTGTTGCTATTTTCAGACCAGCGCAACTCTAATTTTCACATTTTGCACCACGTTGTTTAAATAGCAAATCTATTTGCGCCACTTTGTGGACTCATGGGCATGCTGGTATAAAATAGAGGTGTATTAAGATGCATACTGTAGTTGGCGCATTGCTATTTTTCATTCATTCATTTTCTTGTTGACTTAGTCCCTTTATTAATCCGGGGTCGCCACCGCAGAATGATCCGCCAACTTATCCAGCATTTGTTTTACACAGTGGATGCCCTTCCAGCATTCTCATTCACACACATACACTACGGACAATTTAGCTTACCCAATTCACCTGTACTGCATATCTTTGGACTTGTGGGGGAAACTGGAGCACCCGGAGGAAACCCACGCAACCACAGGGAGGACATGCAAACTCCACACAGAAATGCCAACTGACCCAGCCGAGGCTCGAACCAGCGACCTTCTTGCTGTGAGGCGAACGTGCTACTCACTACGCCACCGTGGCACCTGCATTGCTATTTTGTAAAACTGCAATAGACTGCGCGATTGACCAACTAAAAGCTGGACTAAATCCAGCACAGAGCGCATTAGTTATGCACCTATGTGGGTTCAAACGCTTATATCGTTGTTTAAAACACACAGGATGTACAGCAATACATAAATATCTTTACATATGAAAACAAATTTAAATGTTTCAAAAATAGTTTTCTACATAAATATAAAAACCACTAGCCCCATGCCTCATTTCTAGGGGCTTTCTCCACGAAAGTAAAGGAGTACAAAGTAAAAGTAAAGAGAAAGTAGAGGCTGAATGGAGGAGGCTTGTTCTTTAACCTTGTGCTGCATATGGTCTGTTTAACTGTTTTCTCGCTAGTGAAGCTTTCAGTTTTTCCTCTTTACAAATTCCGCCGTGTAAATAGGATTCTTAAAGGGAATGGGAGATGATACTCTGATTGGTTTAATGCAAATTATGCTCAAAACACACCCATAACTCATTAAGAGAATAAGCACTACCCTGTTAGACCATGCGTCAGTGCGTAGAGCGTATTTTTCCGTCCTTAAAATAGCAAAAGTGGACATGCTTTTGCGCCATGTGCTTTAGACTTTGCACATAGATCGATAAAATAGAGCCCTTGGAGTCAAACAAACATATAAAAGCAACACAAAATTAATACCCATGTATTCCAATGATGCATTAAAGTCTTATGTAGTGTAATAATAGCCACTTTTCCACTATCAAACCAAACTGTTCTATGAACAATCAGTTATGGTTCCAGATGCGTTTCCACATGAACCTGGAATGCTGCAGCATGATTACAAACCATACTACTAATTGTAGGCACGGTAAGACTGAGCACATGGCTAGATGGAAGTAGTCCCAAAAACAGAAATATCTAATCATTGTCCACATCACTGTTTGCATTACATTTAAGCTAGCAAGGCAACAATTTGTATTACATTACAAAGATTAAACTGTTCCCATGCTGACTGGACCAGATCAGCACCGAATGGAACGGTTAAGCAAACAGAATCGTTCACCCCAATTGTGGAAATAGTGAATCTGTTGTCAATGTGCTCAGGAGAATTTGCTAAGGCGAAAATGTGTTCTTGCACATAAAGACACCACTTTATAAGACATCAATGTATTATCAAGAAACAGATAGTAATTTAGTTTTTCCTGTAAATTTTTTTTGACTGTTAAAGTCTATAATAACCTACTAATAACCTACATTTGAGGAGTTCACACTTAGCTGATGATTGATTATAAAACTTGTTTGGCATGCTGTCCCAGGAGAGAGCCCTGAGCTCATAAGATCCTCGAGCCCGGGGCTCCCTCCTGTTTCCAAGGCGAGAGGAGAGTTTGAGCTCAGGTAGATCTCGAGAACTCCCCTGTTGTAGTAGCTAATGAACAGATAGTGATAACTACTTGCTAGGAGCATGTCTATGGTGCGGATTTGAATTAGTCAATTAACTTATGTTGCATGTTTTTGAACGGTGGGAGGAAACCGGGGATCCTTGGGGAAACCCACGTGAGCACGGGGAGAACGTGTAAACTCCACACAGAAATGTCAGCTGGCTTGGTAAGGACTAGAACCAGTGATGTTCTTGCTGTGAGGCAACAGTGCTAACCACTGGGCCACCGTACCACCCATCTAGCAAAGGAGGAGGAGTAGGGGTGTAAGGGGGGATTCTTCAGAATGAAGATGGCTGTGATATAGAACTTAGGGTATTTATAGTGGCTTAGGAATCATCTGATTGGTGAATTATAAATTGAATAATGCGGTACCAGCAGCAAGCGATCACCTGCATGTGGTCTTCTCGAAATTAGTTTATAAATAAACTTCACTTAATGAACCAAGATATTAACGAACACAATATTTTAAGCTTAATAAAAGCACTTCTTTAATGTTTGACTGAACAAAAAGCCTGAGGGTGAGTAATCAAACATAAACTTTTAGCCTACCTGTTTGTCAAGAAGGGACAAAGAGATGAACTAAAACATCAGGTGTTAATGGAAATGTGTCTCACACATCTGACGAAAACACATCTTAATACCTGGTGTAAACAGGGCCTTGTGCTAGACGGATGTTGTTAAATATTGTGCTCAGTCACAGTTCACTGAAAGCTGATATATGGTCCCTTTGGATCCTGCTTTCAAACTGCATCCGTTTACTTCAGTCCTGCTCTTCTGGGCCACTTCCTTCACTCTATCAATTTTTGAAGGCTTTGGATCCTTTGCTGCCTCCGATATCCCACAACATTGTGTATTTAATATCGTGGCAGAAAGAGCTAACATATAAAAGTGGGATCTGAAATCTCTGATTGGCAGTCATTTTGGCCCTTTTTACACCTATCATGCCCCTTTTTTGCATGATGTAATTTGTGTCTTTGGTGTAGCCAGGAAAGTTTCAGGTCAAAATACCCAACAAGTCATATATCATTCCCTGCTGAAAATATCAACTTTAGGGTGAAATTAAAAATGAATTGATCTTGTGGATGTGCCTTTAAATGTAAATGTCCTAGTTTTGTTAAGGGAGAGTAAATGATTGTCATTTTTAGGTGAACTATGTGTAACCTGAATGTAATCTAGATTGAACATACAGAACTGTTCTGTTTACTTTTCTGCATTCATGGTTGAACTGTCCAACACAGCACATTATTTAAAAAAAAAAAAATATTTTCAAAGATTATACTGTACTGTATATAGGCCACTTACTTTTGGATGTGTGACTAGATCACAAAAAGGGAGGGATGTAGCGATTCACCGTGAGCCGGTTGAAAATCGATTCAAATATGTACAGTAATGATGCAAATCGGTAAATGTTGAATGAATCGATATATGTTTTAAACAGACCACCTCTGTACACACTGCTGTCTGGTTTAGGAAAGGCTTTCCACACCAGCCATCTCAGTCCAAAGTGAAGGAGTTTTTTCATCAGCAGGGTACATTGTACATGTACAAAGATCTTAGCTTATACATGAAAACATCCCAGCACAGTCACAGGTTTAGTTTTTTGTATTAAAGAGCCTTCTTTAATTTGTATTGTTCATTTTTTGTTTGAAATTCATTTTAAATTTGCAATTTAGCTGCACAGTCAAAGTTTTAGTTTGTTTATAATAAAGAGTCTTCTTTAGATTGTATTATTCACTTTTTATTTAGATTTTTTAAATTGCAATTTAGCTATTGCAAAAAATATTTATTTTGTAAAAAAATATTGTGCAGCATTTGAAAAAAAAAATGAAAGGGCTCTTGTTCACCTTAATTTTGTCTAAAATAATTTTGTTTAAAAATCATGATAAAATCGTGAATTGTGAGATTAGTATCATGAATCATATCCCATCGTTAGTCAGGTGAATCACAAACAGGTGGTTCTGTTAAATCCTGCAGGAGAAACTTTTCAGTAAAATCAGCTCTGACCCTCATTTACAAAGCAGTCTGATTAGCAAAGAGTAGCAGGAGCAATCCCTTCATAAACAAAAGGAATTCACTGTGACTTCAGCAACTCAAATCACAGGAGTAAATGGAGATCGTTCTGTTCATTCATGCATCCAACTACATTTTTGTCAGTACAGCAGTTGCTGTTCTATGTTAATTCTGGAGGGTCTTCTAACAGTTGTCGGCGGGGGCAGTGGATTGTCATGTCACAATCTTCTGTTCCTTCAAACAGCTTGTCTGAGAGACTGATTTTGATTTATTGGGATAAAATAAAAAGTATAGGGTGAAATTTGAAATCTATATTTGAAATCAAAAGTGGGTGGCTGTGCACACTTATGTATAAACAACTCATAAATGTAAAGTCTGTACAATAGGTGCCCTTTAAAATGCATTACTGTTGATCTGATTACAGCAGGACAATGCCTTATACTGGGCTAAAGAGGCATTGAAGTGCTTTGAGCATTTGACCACTTCCAGATTTAGCTTTAAAAAGGCCTTTAGCTGGATTGCTTTTATAGTGTAAATAGCTATTTGTCAGAATACATTTGAGCAACCACAAAAGGCTTCCTAATGTCTTACTGAGCATGAACATTATTGCATGTTAACTAGACTGGGTTAAAACCTTGCTGTCTGAAAATACAAGTTTGCTTTAAAGGCCAAAAGAAATAATCCTGATTCTAGCACAAGGCATTTGGTTTGGCTATTAGAGCAGAAATTAAACCTGCTTCTCTCTGTCCTTTTCTGCTCTCTTCTTTTGCATTCATTTGTAAATTGAGTTTATTTTGTAATATTAGATCAAAAGTTCAAAAGAGAATCATACATACAGAACACCCACCTAGAGGTTCTGCTTATAGAAATCAGAAACATGATCAAAAATGTCCCAGTGATGGGTTGCAGCTGGAAAGGCATCCGCTGCATAAAATACATGCTGGATAAATTGGCGGTTCATTCCGCTGTAGCGACCCCAGATTAATAAGGGACTAAGCCGACAAGAAAATGAATGAATGAATGATCAAAAATGACCTCATAAGACCAGATATAAACAGGGCCCTTGTGGGTAAACGCATGCTTTTGGCAAACTCCACTTTTAATGTCATTTCTAGCAAGAGATTATTCTCAAATCACAAAAGCTCTGTCTGTTTTGTTGTGCATCATTACAGTTTTGTGTAGTCTCAGAAGTCGTGCGGATTCTCGATTTGTCATGTATTCTTTACGCACTTCACATTAACACCAAAGCACATCAAATAAACTCCCATTGGCTTTTTAATATTCTTTGTGTTCAGGCACTTCCTCTAAATAATTCAAAGTTTCAAAACAAACAGAGACCTACTGGTGAGGACATACAACGCAACTCATTCCAAGTGGAGAACAAAACAATTCAATAAATAAAAACAGGATCAAATGATAGAATGGTAGAATCTTTTTGTTTAAATAGAAATTTTTATAGTTTTATAAAATGCAAACTCCACACAGAAAAGCCAACTGACCTAGCCGGGGCTTAAACCAGAGACCTTCTTGCTGTGAGGCGATTGTACAACCTATTGTGCCACCGTGATGCCCAGGTTCAAATTAATTAATTCAATATATTTGGAGCATATATAGGATAAAATGTACAGTAAATCTATAAAGAGCAAGTATGAGCAGTTCTCTTTAATTTATAAGCTGAATAAAATTAACCCTGGACTGTAAAAAATCCAACTTACAAATCGTTAACTCAGTTTAAAATCGTAAGTTAAGTGGACATATTTTTGAGCTCAGAGTTGAATTTACTCATAAAAATGATTTAACTGCATGTTTGGAATTGTTTGTTCAATAAAAGTAAAAAATTCAGTTGAGGAGACTTTAAATTTGGATTTCTCCATATCTTCAAAAAATAAAAAGTTGAGTTAACTTAAAAGTTTAAAGCAACCAGCTGCAAAGAAATTGAGTTTATTAAGCTTCAATGGTTGAAGTTGTGCCAAATTTTTCCGTGAAGTATCCTTGACTTAAACCAGCCTTTTTAGTCAACTTAAAAAATTAATTTGGCACAACTTCATCCACTGAAGCTTAATAAACTCAAAATTTCTTTGCAGCCGGTTGCTTTACAAATTTAAGTTAACTCAATTTTTTTATTTTTTACAGTGTACAAGCCATTTTAACTGAAATAAAAATAAGTTGAGACATAGTTAGTCACAGAAAAAGAGCAGGATCAGACTGGTGAGTCTATGAAAAGTTTATTATATTTTGGATGGCAGTTGAGACTGAGACACAAGAAATAGTTGCAGAATTAAGAGACAGGGAACCGGGAACACAGAATAGCCAGACACAGAGACTTGACGACTACCAGACATGGAACCAGGAACGAGGAGGATCAGACATGGGGACTAGATTGTGACCAGACAGGAAACCAGAGGGAATCCACGCTAGGATAGAGACGCAGACCTGGGAGATCCCAAAGAGCAGGGAGAGGTGAGTAAACTTAAAAAATAGTATTAAACTGACCGTAAGGAGTGTTCAGTCCTTCGTTAAAGCAGATGCAGGACTCTGGGTGCAGTGGATTTTATGGTGATGAGTGGTGATGACGTGCAGGGCTAATATAGACTTCAGGTGAGGGCGATTGAGTACGTTCACATGGACACCAATAATTCAATTTTAATATGATTAAGACAATACTTTGATTAAGAGTCTACCATGTAAACTGATTTTCTATTTATTTAATCCGATTATGGTCATAATCAAACTAAATAGAAATCGAATTAAGACGTGGAGTATGCTGATTTTAGTCACATTATTAAAGTGCAGTACAGACATGTAAACACCTTTATCAGACTATTACTGTCATGTTGTCACGGATTGGTCAGGCTCTCACGTCCCACAATCACAGCGATCAC
>CAIGQQ010038251.1:3715515-3754729 GCA_903798035.1 Danio albolineatus
ACCCACTTTACGTGCACTTACCTCTGTCTCCTGTCCGCTTCATAACACATGTAGGATTTTCGCCGCATTTTGCTAAAGGATAGTCTATACAAACACACGCTGTTTGACACTATTCACTGCTCCTACAGAGTTTGTGAAGGACCACAGACACCTACATCGTGAAATGCATAGGGTATCAAATTCCATTAAAAAGACATTCCTTTAGCAGTTCATACTCTCATCCAATTTCTTGTTTGTCATGAGGGGCATGCATGAAATGCTCCTGAATGAAAGAGAAAGTGCCAAACTGCAAATAAATTCGACAAATTAAAAATGGAACACTTGAAATCACATGAAACTCCGAAGGAATCCGCTGTGGCGACCCCAGATTAATAAAGGGACTAAGCGGAAAAGAAAATGAATGAATGAATGAATGAATAAAACCATATGTTGTTATGACTGATCATGTTTTTACTGCTAGAACAATCAGATGCTAAATGCAGACAGTTAAAACGCTTGTATATTAAAACTAGTTCATCTGTTAAAACTAAAAAATATCTCAAAGATACTAAAATAACACTGGGTTGACTTGACTTGACTTTTACTTCAAATAAAACTGCATTAAATCAACTTCAGTCCTACTCTCTCATATCAACACCATTAACAGTTATGCCTGTAGGTTAGTATTGCCAAACGGAGATTAACTCAGTGTGAACTTGTGAAAATGTGCAAAACTGATGCATCACCTTGCATGCAAAACCTCCTACACAAACACACCTCCTGATTCTGCTCTGACCACAAAAATAACTAAGAAAGTGGATTGAAAAAAGCGGTTATTTCCTCATTGCTCTCACACTTGATGTTGAAGGACATCTGAGAAAACACATTGATTTTTGTCTGAGAGGACGGTCCACACAATGGATATTTACAGAAATTTGATTGTGTTTCACTTCTTGGTGTTCACCTTTTTCAAAGCAACAGGTAATGATTGTTTTTCAGTCAAAAAGATTGATTAAAAACGTTTTTCAAGTGTTCTTTTGTTCAGTCTGTAACTGTCTTTAAAATCTCTCTTCCAGTTTGCTCTGACGTGTCAATTGTTGGAGGCAAAGATGTGAAAAAAGCTCTATCGTGGATGGTGTCCATTCAGAAGGACCAGTACCATAAATGTGGAGGAATCCTGATTCACAAAGAGTGGGTTTTAACTGCGGCACATTGCAAAGTGTAAGGAAACTGTTGAGTTGACACAAATGTACACAAATTTGTGCTGGCTATATGAAGCATATTATCATCTTTTTAGGAGAGAATGCAGTAAATATATAAATTAGAGCAAGTTTTAATTAAAGGCTAACTAAAGATAAATAAAGATACAAACAGATAATCCATTAAGTTTATTTTAATTTTAAGTCATTCTACTTGATACAATTTAAGGTATAAATTTACTAATTTGATAAACACTAAATATAATGATGTAACTTTTCTTTAATTCATTTGTTTTAATATGTATTTTTAGGTTTGTTTGTTGACATGCTGGCAACTTTTAACAGAAATAGCTTCACTGTGGGGTTTTTTTCTCTTAAAAGATATAAAGAGCTCAGATCATTAATTGTGCTACTTATTGTTTTAAATGCTTTAGTCTATTGAAATGTATTGGGGGAAAAACTCATTTACAACTTTAATTTTTTTATTCTATGTGGAAAAAATCGAACAGTTTTTCCTTTTAAAAGCGCTGAAAGAGCTTTTCATTTTCCTCTGAAATTGTTGTCAGGAGTAGAGATACTAATTCGTTTATCATTTCAAATGTTTCAATCTTTGTTTTCATGATATATTTATTTATTGAGACTTACTATAAATTTTTTTGGGGTTAAGGAACTATGAAGTATAACCATTTAAGCACACTTACATCTGTTTTCTATTTCAGACTCCCTGTTTCATCAGTGACGGTTCTCATAGGATCTCTATCTCTGAGTAAAAGCTCTCAGCGTATTGGCATCCTCAGTTACGAAATCCCTAAAACATTCAATGAAAAGACTAAAGAAGACGACATCATGCTCATTAAGGTTAGGATGAACTAAAAGCGGTTGTCATTTATTCATAATAAACTCTTTTGCTGCTTTTACACAACATGCATTTGAGCATTGCCTTATCTTTTTCAGCTAAACAAAAAAGTGAAAGCGAAACCCTACAAAATCCCTAAAAAGGAAAAAGATGTTCCACCCGGAACAAAATGTGTTGTGAGAGGTTGGGGAACCACTGATAATAAGGTCCAGAAAGCTTCTGATACACTGCAAATGTTGGAAGTGTTGGTGGTGGACAGAGATCTGTGCAACCGCTACTATAAAAGAAATCCTGTCATCACCAAAGACATGTTGTGTGCAGGAAATACACAGCAGCACAAAGGCACCTGTTGGGTGGGTTTAAGCTTTACACATGCTGATTTATGCTGTTTGTAAAAATCCCTTCACATGTCTGAAGGATGAAGATCTTGATTTGTTTTTCAGGGAGATTCCGGTGGCCCTCTGGAGTGTAAGAAAAACCTGGTTGGAGTGCTTTCAGGCTCACACGGATGTGGGGATCCCAAGAAACCCACAGTGTACACGCTTCTCTCCAAAAAACACATCACCTGGATCAATGGCATACTTAAACAGCAATTCAACAGCACAGGCTTTTAAGAACCAAAAGATTTCCAGCTTGTATAACCTGCACTTCCAGAAATAAAGATACAAAAACTGTTACTGGAGTGTTTCTGTACATCAGGGCTGTATCTAGACTTTTTGGCACCCTAGCCGAGATTGTTCCTCACTAAATACATAATACAACCATGCATCTTTTGAATAGTTACCACCTACCTGATGGCTTTTTTCTTTTAAGCAAAAAGTGAAACAAAGCTAAAAGAACATGTCTGACGTTGTATTATTACATATTAGCCCCTACACTTGTCCCTATTTAATTGCTTGTAAACCATCCACAGAAATCAGTTTTGTCTTGATTTATGTATCCTCACGCCATCTATGATGCCTTTTTCCTTCTTCAGAATAATAAAGAAGATTTTTGGCTGAAACTGTGGTCTTTGGTTATTCAGCCCAACAAAGAATCAAAGTCATTTGAAACACATAAAGGCAACACCCAATTACTAGCTGTATCTTTTATCTAATGATACATTAAGGTCTTATGTAGTGAATGAATTGATCTGTTGTGATTGTTTTAAATAATGTTCAGTTTGTAAGGGCAACAAATAATAACTTAGTTGATCATTTGGAAAAGTGGCAGAGGGTAGATTTTTTTTCCAATAAATCATCTGTTGAACTGTATCCCAATCATCACAAATACTGCAGAAGACTTATTGGAACACACGAGGACCCAGGATTCTCACAGCAATCAGTTTGGTAACAGAAAAATTATGGTTTGGGGTTACATTTAGTATGGGGGCATGCGAGAGATCTGCAGAACGGATGGCAACATCAACAACATGTTCTTTAATGTTTTACTGAATAATAAAAAAAACCTAATCCTAATCTGTGATGGCCTGAGGGGGAGCAAATTACAGCAAAAATTATTTATTCATCTCAAAACTGGACCAAAGAGATTACTTAAAAAAATAACAAGTGTAAATGGGATTGAGTCTTGCACATCTACATTAGCCAAATCATATCTTAAAACCAGGTGTAAACAGGGCCTTAAACATGCGATATTTGTTCTCAATCACAGTTTACTGAAAGCTGAAAAATAGTCCATTTGGATTCTGCTTTCAAAATGCATCCAAGTCAACTGTTTACTTCAGTCCTGCTCTCATGGGGAACCTCCTTCCCTCAACTGATTTTTTTTGAAGGCTTTATGTTCGTATTATTTTCTGACTATGATACCCCCAATCCGAGCTCTTGATTTTGTGGCAGTAAGATCTAAAATATAATGGTGGCATCTAGAATTTGTGATTAGTGGTCATTTTTTGGCACTCTTTACACCTGATATTACAATGCATTTTCTGTTAATCTGATCAAAAGTGGACAACGCCAAATACAGGCTCTGAACTTTTTTTGTCCACTTTTGACCACTTCCAGAAAATGTATTAATCCAGATTCCTTTTATAGTGTAACTATTAAACTAAAGTCTGTCCCAAATCAATTTTGTGAGGTGGATTTGTACGCAAGTCAGATGTCTGAGCTCACAGACGCATCAATTCTTGTCACCTCTCATCAGAAGGTAATCTACTGCATTGTCTGATGAAACTTAATGACATTTTGCAGTTTGCTCGCAAAGCCAATTTTATCCTTAATTTGATTCTCAATTAATCATGACTTCTTTCTTGTTTGTCTTCCATTAAATTAAACACATTTCACATCAACACCAAAACAAATCAAATAATCCCCCATTGGCTTAATATTCGTTGCATTCAGTAGATTCCTTTCAATCATTTTGATGTCAAAACAAACAGAGACATATGACACAGCTCATTGACATTCAAAGACAAAAACATATATTTTTGTTTGTTTGTTTCTATATAGAACTCTTTTTTATGATGTTTCACAAAGATCCCATTAAATTGTCGGGTCCCGTTTTATATTACAGTAGGTGGCCTTTGTCACATTGTTACATTGTACTTATGATTGATTAAATACCTGCATGTAATTACACTGCTGACCACTCCTTACACTTTAACCCACCCTTAAATCTACCCATACCACCAAACCTCTCCCTAACCCTACCCATTTCTCACACAAAGACCAAAAGCACCAGAAGTGTTCTTTTTAATTCAAGTACATAGTACTTAAGGTCACCTAATATAAAGTGAAACTAATTGTTTAATACATTAAATAACCTATTCAACTGGCCATATAGTACCTTGTAATAGAATGGTGCAGATGGACAACAGAAATTGAGATTTTAATATTTTAAGAATGAAGGTTTCACGTCAAACTAAGAATTAAACCTTCAGGAATCAATATTAACCTTCAGGAATCTTTAATCTCTGTTTCCACTATTTTTTCTTCCAAGACTACAGTTTCTAGAAGTACAAGGTGTATCTGGTTCTGAGACTTTACTAAGGTAAAGAATCCTGAAACATGAGCTCCACTTAACAAGAATCCCAAACTGAAATGTCAAAAAATAAAGACAGGTTACAGCACCAGTTCGATTCAGACAATGCGAGGTGTGGAAAATCATGGTGTGAGCTCAATGAGAAAGACAGACCTTTCAAAACACACTGCCAGATTCAGGAAGATCAATTCTTTAAAGTGTGGTACAGGAGAAAATGTGCTGGTACTTCCTAGCTTACACTTAAAGAAAAATAATACTTTTTTTAATTTTATTTTTTTTAATCTTCAAATTATAATTCTTATTTAGAGCTGGGCTTGTTTCAGGGTTTTTATTTATTTATTTATTTTTATTTTTTGAAAAGCCGTAGACTTCAAGTAGAGTGCATTTCTGGAGGATGGAGACCGTTTTTATGGCATCCTTTCTGTGCAGATTTAATAATTTTACACTGTGCAAAAGTTAATTCTTGTTTGGGTCCTCATTAATGCCCTCATTTTTATTTGCCACCCTTGTTAACAGTCATGCATCACTTTTAAAGGATTGGATAGAAAATTAATAGTTACAGGAGGTATTGATCTGGCATGGAATTGGTCAGATATGATTAAGAAAAATATAATATGAATTTTGACCAACTTTAGACACACTAGATGCAAAAACATACTAGAAACATGCAGTACATCTAGAAACAATATAAAATGGATGGTCAAGCAGAGCTTTGAAAAATTCCATAATGAAGTTTTGACAATTACACGATTAACAAACTATTAAAAGAACAAAAACCTTTTAAACCGGCAAATAACCATTAAAGAACTTATGTGTAAATAACACATTGGTTTTAAATCACCTGACAGTTTGTTGCAAATAAGATTTAAGAATGTATTTCTTCTAAAGCCTTAAGAAAATGGATAATACACAACAAACAAATAACAAATTGATATAAATATACTTTTGACTTTGAAGAAATACGGTTACATAACAATGGATTATTATTTACATATAAATGTTTTAATATTTGAGCATATTTTTATTATTTTTATTGTATATTTATTTGTTTTATATGACCTGGCCCACAGTACTATAGCCAGGTGCATCATGGGAAATGGGTTAGAGTTATTTTATGTGATATATTAGTAAAAATACATGGGTTGTTTTGTTATAAACTTTATGTTTGTTAATGTTTAAGTTGGCTTCTGTGTTTAAAGCCTAATATTTCTTTGGTTTATAAAATATTCGTTATTACCATCAACGAGGGTGGTGTGTAAAGGAAGCAGGCTAGTGGTATGGGGTTATTTAGAGCTTGGAATGAAAAGCTAAGTCGATAGTATTACCTTTGTCCCAATTATTAATGCCAGATTCATACCAACAGATACACCCAGAGCACTGTGGTGTATGGGACATAAGTATTCATCTTGCTCACATGCTAGGATACAAAGTTAAGAACCATTAATGATAGCGCCCTGCTAGCCATTATAGATTAAAGGTGAGAACCACAGTATAAATTTAAGGCTTGGTTGTGTTTCTAAGATGCAAAGAAATGTGAGCTCACACTCCATTTGTAAAAAAATCCATTATTTTTTTCATATAGCTTACTTTGACTTTATACAGTTAATTAGAAAACGACTGTCATATTTCCTTGTTCCTCTGAAAGGCCCGCCCTCAAGGGGCTCTGATTGGTCAGCTAACATATTGTGCTGTGATTCGCGGATTGGCTCCAAGTCACGCCCCTACAAGCTTTTGCTCTTTGTAAATAGTCCAGTCAGAGCAGCTGTTAGCGGCATTAGCTGCCTGAATCAGACCGAATAATGAAGAGCACACAGCTGAACCTCACACGTGCTCCCTAAAATAACACCTGACAAGTGTCTTTCACATATATTCAGAATAAGCATCTGTAAGTAATATAAGCATTCACATATTTTTTGCGAGTTCGTTATTTAAGATGTAAAACGCAGGTAAAGCGTCCGCAGAGAGAGACACTGCAGTGCTGCTGAAGATTGTGGGTGTTTACAGCGGTTTGATTGATAAATATACATTTGTTGCTAAATTGTTAACGGTGCCAAAAAGCATTTCCCGTTGTTTACATCCTTGTTTACGTATTCACTGCAACATACCGTTAACGCTAGAAACTGAGCATGTAAATCAATATTAACAAATAAATATACTTACAGGTTGTGGCTGGAAAGTTTCTGGAAATACTCCTTTGTCAAATGCTAGCTATACATATAATTTTTTATGATTCTCTGTAGCATAATTAAAATTAAACTGTAAGCACTTCTGTCTTTGTGTCGTGTCCTTTGGAAGCATAAATACAGAAACGGGAGAAGATCTGTGGAATTAGCAGTGTTTGGATGATATTGTAGCTTTCTCTGCTATAAAATTACAGTTGCTCTGGCCATGCCCCGTTGCTGTGTAGGGTGTGGGCGAGGTGAATGCACACAACCGGAAGCCTTTGTGATAGCGCTAGCCCAGATGTATTTTTTTTGTAGTCCCCAAACTTCATTCACTGTAGGCTTTGCTAAGCTATGTAAAAGCCATTGTCTCCCTTTGCATTGAACTTTGAGCATCTCACATTCAGAGATGTTGTTTATGTTTTCACAGCTACACTACACATTAACTAAAGTTTTAAATATAATATTGTATTGGACCACCCTTTTAATTAAACAGTTTAGCTAGGATATATTAGCTCAAATTGCCCACAGCAATTATTACAGTAGTATTGTGTTAAGTGTTATTTGTGAACGTGTGCCACTTCATAGTTAACACAATAATACCAACAATTAACATCAAATACAGACAAACGAACGAACAGATAAATGACATGTCCCAAGATGATTAATCATTTTCTAAACTAAACATTGCCACTCTTGTTGGTAAACCTCGTGAAAACAAGCTCTTAGATCATAGCTCATTAAAGATAATGTAAGGACACAGGACCCTGTTCGAGACCTTAATCACAGTAAGTGGAGACACAAGTCAGTGGTCAATATAGTACATATTGTGTGCTGTACTCTATGAATCCTGTACTCTCTGTCAGGCTTGAGCTCAAAGTGGATGGCAAATTGAAAGCGTATGATGCAAGAGACTCTCAAAATCAGCTTGTCTAGCAAAAGGACAAAGCATGCCAGAAGACTTGAGTGAAATTGAGAGCTACTGTAGCTGTAACAGAACAGCACTACCCCCTCCTGGACAGAGAACTTCAATTATCAAGCGTGCAAAGTCGCTCTACGGAACATTTCCTTAGAGAGATTTATTTACATTTGTCGTACCTTGCTTGACACCTGCTGTTTTTAATTCACTTAAAGGCCCTCAGGAACAACCCTACAAATGTAATCAGAAGCTGAATGTGTCTAAAGTAATACATTATGCCCTCATCTGCCTTTCAATGTTGTTTTGGAATATTCAAATCTTTAATCAGTCATTTTAAAACTGGAATCAATCTAGGAGTGAAGCGATTTTAGCATTTGCCTATTTTGGCGTGCATATTAAAATGATAGTATGTCAGTAATGGATGTAATGCTAAAATGCTAGTATGTGATATGGTAATATGATATGTAATATGCTAATATTATACTAATATTAGTATGTAATATACAAACATTACATACTAATATGCTAATATATGTAATGCTAAAATGCTAGTACTGCATGTTTTGGTGCAATTTATTATTCATTGCAGAAAAAGCTGTCTTTTTATCAGTGTTTAAATTTTTACAACTGTTAACAATTTAATATTATTATTATTATTATTATTATTATTATTATTATTATTATTATTATTATAATTATTGTTATTATTTAGTCATTCATTCATTTTCTTTTCTGCTTAGTTCCTTTATTAATCAGGGGTCGCCACAGCGGAATGAATCGCCAACTTATCCATCATATGTTTTACGCAGCGTATGCCCTTCCGTCCACAACCCAGCATTTAGAAACACTACAGCCAATTTAGCCTATTCAATTCACCGGTACTGCATGTCTTTGGACCGTGGGAGAAACCGGAGCACCTGGAGGTGTATATAATATAATCTATTATTATTATTTTAACAAATTATTGTAAAATTCTCTCTAAAAACACTGTCTGGAAATCACAAAACTATGGGTCTCTCAAAAGTTATTAAGAGCTTCATCTTCTTGCTTGCTTTGTGACGCACAGCAGCTCTGGTACATTGTCAGCTCAGGTGAATCCTCCTGCAGCTTCAGTTATTGAAGTGGGGTGAGGGGTTGTATCACCTCTAAGCCTGCCTTCAATCCACACCTTAATTTAGCCACTCTATGAAGGGATAAAGCCGTATATTGGCCAGGAAGATGAGTCTGAGGAAAGCGGAATAAACAGCCTTCTGCAGATTCCCGTTTCGATGAATATGCAAAACCGTGGCTTTGGTAAAGGCTCTAATTATTCTGTGCTGTGTAGGACATTTGGGTTTCTGTCAGGCTGTACAAATGCTGGCGTCACTGGATGAAGGTTGCAGTGGAGATAACTGAACCTCAAGTGCTGCTGCATTCTGGTTATTTTGAATGAGTCAGTGTTGGGATAAACAACACATCACTTTTTAATTTCCAAGAAAATATCTGTTACTTAAAGCCAATATCTTGTAACGTAAAGCCAGTTACTTTGTTTTATTTTTTACTGTCTAATAGCTCCCCTGTCCTCATACTGAGAGAAATCAGAAGTAGGTCATTGACAAATGGGCAGTAAAAAGTGTACTTTTGTATCTTGAGGTGTAATAGTCTAAGAGGTCTCTAACTTGATCAATTATTTTATTTTTTTATTTTTACTGAACTGTACCTTACACATCCTACTTGGTGTGACACAGCAAAAATGACAAAAAAAAAACCCAACTTTATATAAATAATGTTAGAGTAATTTATCTACATTTTTGGACACTTCATATAGTGCTCTTACTAATGATATTATATAATGAATTTATATTAAATTAAATTATTTTTGTCGTGTATGACATGAAAACGCAACATCACGTCAACAACCCAGGTTCAGATGTGTTGTGTATGATGAAATGTGATTCCTACTTTAGATCTACACTGTAAAACCCAACAATCAACTTTATCAAATGAAATGAGTGTAGTTAACTCAAAATTTACTGAAAGTTAACTCTACTCATTTGAAAAGAGTTTTGAACTCAGTGTTGAAGGTAATGAGTAATTAAATACCTCATTACTTTAACTTAAATGGAGAAAGTTCACGGTACTCATATAGATTGTTTTTTTTTTTACTCAAATGGTTTGTCGCAAACGGTTTCCTCAAACAGTTTGAGTTGCCTTAACCTATTGGGTTTTACAATACTTTGTTGGTGTAATTTCTCTTTAATTGTCGGGTTTTACTGTGCTCAAATTGCTTCATTTACTCAAATGGATTAAGTTCACAGTACTCATTAGTTTTTGAACCTAAATGGTTTGTCGCAATCGATTCCCTCAAATGGTTTGGATTACCTTAACTTTTTGGGTTCTACAGTGCAGCTTAAATGTGAACTTGTACTTACTTATCTCACAAATACATTATCCTTATAAATTAATATAAGGTCAACACAAATTTGAACTGCAAATTTGGGATTTTTTTAAATTCTATTTTTGTTTTATCAGAAAGGTTTGTTTGAGCTACACCCTCGCCTGTACAGACACAAATTTACAATTCATTCAGCCTTTATTCACTTTTAATTTTACTTTTGGTGTAAATGGACATTCCACGTTTAGTCACTTTTTAAAGAAGTAACAGGATTCACTCAAAAAACGACTTTTTGCTGCTTGTTCTAACTACTTATTTAAATGATTTGAGTGAACACAATTCTTTAGGTTTTTTTAAGACAACTTAATTGTTTTATGTTCAATCCACATATTTGTAAAAACAACAAAGTTAAAGTAATCAATTTGTGTTGGGACACATAAATTGTGTGCAACCGAGCATTTTTTTACAGTGTTGTCATTTTTCATAAAATCATTTTAATATAACTTGCAGAGTGAAAATTCTATACACTCGCATTTCACTTCTTTTGATACACTTTGTTTGTAAAAAGTTGAACCCCCATGTGAATTCTTGATGGCATGGATTCAACAATGTCCTGGAAACAGATTTTGCTCCATATTGACATTACAGCATCACACAGTTGCTGAAGTTTTGTTGGCTGCACATCTGTGATGCGAATCTCGCATCCCAAAGTGGCTCTACTTGGATTGAGATCTGGTGAATGTCGAGGTCATTTAGTTTAGTTAACTCACAGTCATGTTCAGGAAACTAGTCAGGGATTTTTTGAGATTTGTGACATGGTGAATTATTCTGCTGGAAGTAGCCATCACAAGAAAGCTATACCTTGTGTTCATAAAGATATGGACATGGTCAGCAATAATTTGCAGGTTGGTTGAAGCATTTAAATAAAGCTTAAAGAGCCCCTATTATACATTAAAAAGGGTCATATTTTGGTTGTGGGGGTCTCCAACAGCAGGCTGATATGCATGCATGGTCAAAAAACACTTTCATTGTCTTATAATATGCATTTATTTTTACCTCGTTATCCCAGCGACTCCTATATGAATCGTTCAGTGATTCATTTGTTCCAAAACCCCTCCTTAGCACGATGCTAAACTGCGCTGATTGGATCGATGACCCAGTCTGTTGTGATTGGTCGACATCATTCAGCACGAGAGAATGCCCACCACGGCTTATCAATACTGAAGTAGTCAGAGTGTGTGCGTGAGCAAATCTGCCAACACTCGTTTTTATTGGGAGTCGCCCGTATTTCAGACACCTCACCCCCGAAACTAACCCCCCGGTCTCCCAGCATATTCCCAGCTCGATTCTTAACCAGAAGTAAAAACAGCGACACATATTCAGTATTAGTGCACAGCGGCAAAAGCTGGACCATTATGAAACAGGGCCGCCGCACGTGTGTTGGAGAGCTGATGGAGAGCTTACGTTTTGTGTTCATGTCATGCCGAAACGGGTAAAGACTCGTAAGCACGGTGATTCGTTTGAGGAACTATGAGTCGAAGGTTTCTGGTTCGAGCCTCGGCTGGGTCAGTTGGCATCTGCTGTGTAAAACATATGCTGGATAAGTTGGCAGTTCATTCCACTGTGGCGACCCCTGATGAATTAAGGGACTGAGCCGAAAAGAAAAAAAATTAATGAATTGTTAATAGATCCATGCTTTCATTTTGTGCACATCATATTCTAACCCTATCCAAAATATTGCAGCAGAAACAAGACTCATAATATAACCAACCCTTTTCCAATCTGTGTGGAAATCCCAATAGTTTCTGGATGTAGCCTTTTGAGCAAGTTGTAGCAAGTACCAGGTTGAGATTGCATCACTCAGAGATGCAATGTCAAACACAATGCACTTAATGGAGCTAGTGACGTCACTGTGGGGGGTAGGGAGGGTTAGGGGAGCAGCTCAGATTGCATTGTACCAGGTCTGCATCCAGACCCCTCTCGAAAATCCAAGTAGATCAGCAGATTCTGAAAAACACAGAACAACCTGTCTGACACCAACAACTATGCCATGTCTAAAATCACTTAAACCGATAGCTTAACCAAAAATGTACATTTTGTTTACTCCCCCTCGAGTTGTTTGAGTTTATTTCCTTCATTGGAAAAAGACAAATTTTTGACAATGTTGAAAACTGCTACCCATCGACTTCAATGGTGTTTTTCCCTTTTGGATATGGGTGGCTACCACGGCACAGTGGCTCAGTGGTTAGCACTGTCGCCGCAAACAAGAAGGTCGCTGGTTTGAGTCCCGGCTGGGCCAGTTAGCATTTCTGTGTGTTTGCATGTTCTTCCCATGTTCACGTGTGTTTCCTCCGGTTTCCCTCACAGCCCAAAGACATGTGCTAGGTGAATTGAATGAACTAAATTGGCCGTAGTGTATGAGTGTGTGTGTGAAAGAGTGTGTATGGGTGTTTCCCAGTAATGGATTGTGGCTGGAAGGGCATTTGCTGCATAAAACATATGCTGGAACAGTTGGTGGTTCATTCTGCTGTGGCGACCTCTGAAATAGGAAAATGAATGAATGAATGAATAAATGTATTTTAAAAAAAATTAAAAAACCAACTAAAGATTTGAGGGTGAGGGTGAATACATGATGAGTATTTTTTTCTCTCTTTAAATTAATTTGTTCTGTATTCAGATACAATTTGACCTCTTTGAGCAGCAATCTTGACCACATACATGCCTACTGAGTTGCTGCCATATAGTATTAGCTATAGTTATTAGGCTACTTTTGAAGAGCATTACACAACTTGTTAAAAAATCTTTAACAATACTGTGTATAATTTGTTTGTACCCTGAGGCTGTAGATTTATTTATTGTTATGGATTATTTACGTATTCTCCTAATGACAATATTCTTGATGATAAACCAAAATAACCCTTTGATTAAACTTATTGTTGTGTTGATTGCTCTGTCGCTTGTGGCAATGGGCCACCAAGGCACAGGCCTGCCTCACTAACCTAAGAGACAAGCGTGGGATTAGTGTTATTCTCTGTTCTGGTGCCACATGACCACAGATGTGTTGCAGCTCTGAAGAAAATTACAAGGCTTGTCAGTCTATTAGTCCTACTGTCAACGCGTTTTACTTTACAGTGAAAGCCAAAGTTACACAACGAAGCATGAATGCGCTTGATGTTACTGCAGTGAATCTAATACAAGCTTTTATTTGTCCCTGGTGGTTTATTTTGGAAAGTAACAATAAAACTCGCTCTGTCAGTGCTATTTTTCATCGCCAAAATAAGTCGCTGGGCCTCGGTTGTATTTGAAGCCACGTGTTTGTAGGCTTTCTATAGTATCAAGACGTTTTTTTGCAAAACATATGGTTTTATTCAAATTATTGGGCTCGTGTCCACCTCGCGGCGCCCTTCTCCAGCACTAATGCGGATTGTAGGTCACGAATCCGCCCGCTTGGCTTGAGACCCCGAGGACACTTTTATGGTCCCAGTGGAAAGTAGGATATTGCATATCACTCTCACCTTCTATGTATAGCTTATAGGCATAATCATAAAGGTGTCTGCTCTCGAGCGATTACTGACGTTGGTTACTTTCTCATGCAGTGTAAAAAGGGCTTCTGAATTTTTGGTAATTTGTGCTGTTTTTTCTATAATAAAATGTACATTTTATTATACATGATAAAAATATGCACAAAAATATAATTCAATACATTGGAAAATGTAAATGTAATTGTGATAGGCCTAATAATGACATTTTTCAATAACTGGAGGATGATGAACGAACACAATGCTATAAACAATTTTATGAAAAGACAAGTCATTATAATCAAAATTTGTTGATTTCAATGTATGGCTAATTGTATAGCCTACATTAATTTTTTTCATTAGCCTAAAAGATTTTCTCAGCCTACAAGATGCTATTCCTGTTCACTTTGCTTTAATGAAATCTCTCCTCACCATTATTGCATAAAAATGCAATTAAACAACAATACGTAATACATATATAACGGTTTCAAATAATATGTGAATATATTTTAAAATGTAGTTTATTCCTCTATTCCTAAAACTGAAGTTTGCTTCATTCCCAGATAGCAAAATGACATAATTTCAACCAAAAATCAACGTTTCTTTCGATATCGAATCAACGTTGATCCCCGACATCGATTCAACATCGTTTTGCTCATCGGGGTAATGTTGAAACGACGTCAGGCACTTCATTCAAATCTAACCCGAAATCAACGCAATTGGTTGGTTACCCAACATTGAATCGACGTTGATTTTCAGTCAATCGAAACGACGTTATAGAATCCACGCGGTTTCAACATATAACCGACCTAATTGGTTTGTCTACCTGACGTTGAAACGATGTTGATTTACAGTCGGTTGAAACAACATAGAATCCACACATTTTCAACATACAATCGACCTAATTGGTTTGTCTATCTAATGTTGAAACGATGTTGATTTAAAGTCGATTGGAACAACGTAGAATCCACACATATCCAACATAAAATCTATCTAAATGGTTTAACGTTGAAATGAATGCCTAAACAACCTTTTCAACAATCAATGCATGCATATTACATAATCACACTTTTTTACAAGAATACATAATATAATTTATTCTGAAAATATATGACAAAACACACCACAATCTGTCATCATTTTTATTAATACAAACATACAGAAGTAAATATTCGTTATGAGAATACATTCATTCAAACCTTCTATACAGGCAGTACACTTAAACATACACATTTAGACTATAGGCTAAAATAGTCTAAACCATTAACTCAAAGTAAAACTAGAATATTAATATACATTTGTCCATTTGTGTTTGATTTCAACACATATTTTTCATTAGAGTAAAAAATGCATTTTATGTCAGATGCGCACAATAACAAAATTTACTATTTGGGTCAGTCATTGCTCCAAAGCTATAGTGAAAACATAAAAAACACAGCATATGTAATGCTTTTATTTTAGGTTATTTATTAAGAAATGTAGCCTACTAATGACAAGGTCCTGTTGGTTTGCATGTCACATTGTAAAAGTAGACTTCAAAAAATAAATAAACGACATTCATTTCCTTATAAATATTAAATTAAATTTCTTATTAAATAGCCTCATTATTTACTTATTTATATGATATATATATATGACATTACAATACGTGTTCGCTTTTGTAAGTGATTTTATGTTTTAGAATAGAATCTGTAATGTTCTCAAATAAAATGTGTAAACAGGCCCTGTATGTGCCGTTCATAATATACAGTTAATATAGAATAAGAATAATTATATTAATAATAACAATAATAAGTAGGATTTCGTTTATTTATTTATTGTTTTTCTTAATAAATAACCTACTATAAAATAAAAACATTAACGTATGCTATGGATAAGAATTTAATGAATGCTCCGTAAATGTGGCATTACAAACTTCAGTCATATATTTGCAATTGTTATATAGCCTATATATTTTTCTGGCCAGCGCGCGCGTATTGTCTGTCTCGGCAGATCCGTCTCGTGCGCGGTCAATGACAACACGAAACCGCTGACCACCTACCCTGACTCTCATAAGATCTGTCCATCACTTTGATGAGAGAGATAGAGGGAGAGAGTTGAGCAGGGTGAGAGAGAGAGGGAGAGAGATGACATTCCTTCACATCGTTGGCCACACGTGTTGGGTGCAATACAAAGTAACTAATAAAATTGCTTAAATGTAGGCCTAAAGGAAGCGACCCAGATAGCAAAATGACGTGGCATTACAAACTTCAGTCATATATTTGCAATTGTTATATATATATATATATATATATATATATATATATATATATATATATATATGAGAGTTGCTCTTTTGAGAAACTGAAATAAACCTGCTGTTAAAAGCTGCTCTAAAGTCCAGCGCAGAGCAGGTTATGCATATGCGGGTCCGAATGCTTACACGTTGCTTAATACGCAAGGATGTACAGCGATAATATCGTTACAGATAAAAAAAATAATAATAAAGGATTAAAATGTTAATTTTTTGTTTATTTACTACATTAAAAATCACGGCCTGCTTCATGTCGAGGGGCTTTTTCAGCTTATTCATGACAATTGGCATTTTTATATTATTATTACTAGCAGTATTGTTTATTATTTATTACATGCACATTTCTATTAGTTTTAATAAACAAGTGTAGATTTGTCCACCTGTGGGGTTTTGGAGACGTCTGCATCACCATATGGGGCATAAGAACAGGACGTGTGTTTGGATATAACCCAGTAGTTTGACCACATTTCGTTATTATTGTTCATTTATTCGTTTGTTGGAGATTAGAACTGAATTTAGAAATAGTTTTGAATCAAATCTTTGCACTTAACTAACGAAATTAAATATGTGGGCTAATGGATTCAGATGAGACATGGACGCAGTGGTTGTTATATTTATAAAAAAAAATAGTAAATTTTGTAACATTTTAATCTCTATTTTCCCTATATAGAGATATTTGTGTTTTGCTGTACATCCTGTGTTAAGCTTTTGAATCCACATAGGCGCATTACTAACGCGCTGGACTTTATGAGCCTCCGATTGGCCTTTACTTTCACTTTCTTTCTTTCGTGGAAAACGATGTTGTATGCACAGACATCCATTAGCCTACATAATTAATTTCGTTTGTTAAGCACAAAAATTTGTTTCAAAACTATTTCTAAATTTAGTTCTAATTTCCAGCAAAGGAATAAATGAACAATAATAACGAAGTCTGATTCCTGGATTTACTCAATTTGTTTTGCCTTAAGTGGCTGTAAACAATTTATTCGGGCTGAATTTAAACAAACAAATTAAGTTGAACATTGTTAAATTTAAATTGTTTGTTTAAATTCAACACAAATGAATTGTTTGTAACAGTTTTGCAGACATTTTTTTCAGTGTGGTAAAAAACGGAGTTATATCCAAACACACATGCTGACCCATATGGTTCAAAACCTGACAGGTGGACAAATCTAAGCTTCAGATGACTTTAATATTTTTTTAATAATTCCAAGTTTAAGTGTTGGAACATTAAATGAATGGGGCATGTGGGGATAACTGGGAATAGAACATAACCAGGAAGCTGCAGGTACACGGACCAAGTTTGCAATGCAGTTTACAAATGTTCATTGGATCGATGAATTTGCGACCTTGGCTAACGATGGTTTTCGGAAACGCAGCCCTGCTTTGTTAAATAAGGTTATTATGTAAATAATATAAAAGTAAAATATTCAGTTACGAATAATGTGTTTTTGTTAACTGTATGATCAAAAATCGACAAATCAATCGATTATCGAGTAGCCTAATCATTAACCAATCAACAAATCATCCTTTGTTAAATACAGTAAATAAGTACATAAGTTGCATGTAGTATTATTGTAGCAAAACTGAACACCCATGACAGTGACAATTCTGTATGAACAAAGTTATGAACAAAATGTGTTGGAAGTTTGGAAGTAAACTTTTACTTTGATTCTTTCTCTCTCACAAACACAACAGTCACACCTTCCATGAATACAGTTGCACAAATCACAATACTAGAAAATCAGACTTTTTTTTCTGTAGAGATTATTAACATTTTGTGTATGCATATTCTGTATGATTTTGTATAAAATATATGCTATAATATGTGCAATAATCTACAGTGTTTGGCCCATAGAGTCTGATTAAGGTCATGAAACAGAATAAGCAAATAAATAACAAAAATGATCAATTGCAACTAATGTAAATAAAAAAAAAAAAAAAAAAGCCAAATGTTTTGCAAAAGAAATGTTCAAAAATGAGGGCATTGTGGTGACAGTGAGTAGCACGATCGCCTCACAGCAAGAAGGTCGCTGGTTCGTGCCTCGGCTGGGTCAGTTGGCATTCCTGTGTGGAGTTTGCATGTTCTCCCCGTGTTCGCGTGGGTTTCCTCCAGGTGCTTCCCCCACAACTCCAAAGACATGCGGCACAGGTGAATTGAGTAAGCTAAACTGTCCGTATAGAATGAGTGTGAATGAGTGTAATGTTTCCCATGATGGGCTGCAGCTGGAAGGGCATCCGCTGCATAAAACATAAGCTGGATAAGTTGGTGGTTCATTCCGCTGTGGCAACCCCAGATTAATAAAGGGACTAACCCGAAAAGAAAATGAATGAATGAATGTAGGACCGATCTGTAAAAGAATCCACACTTTCTCACATTAAAATTTTGATTCCCATGATATATCTTATATTCATTCATTGATTTTCCTTTTGGCTTAGTCCCTTTATTAATCTGGGGTCGCCACAGCGGAATGAACTGTCAATTTATCAAGCACGTTTTACACAGCACACTGTAAGGGAAACCAGAGTACCAGGAGAAAACCCATACCAACACGGGGAGAACATGCAAACTCTTCACAAAAACACCAACTGACCCAGGGACCTTTTTAGTGTGAGGTGACAGTGCTAACCACTGAGCCCACTGCTAACTGTGTCACCCTCACATATTTAGTTTTGAAATAATATTTATAAAGGAGCTGTTGACATGGAATTGAACCAAATTTTGGTAAAATCCCAAACAATGCAAACACACAAAATGACAAATACATTTTAAGCTAAATAAAACTATAATAGTTTTAGTAATAGTTAATCCATAATTATAATGGAATGACACAAGGAGAAAGTGCTGAACTACTGAAGTGTATTTAACACTTTATATAAAAGGCCTTTTTGGTTATGACAGCTTAAAGATGCTTCTCATATGGAGAATGAAGTCACATACATTGCTCACGTGGGATTTTTTTTTTCACAGACTTTAAAAGAGTGTAAAAATCTTGATGATTCTGTGGGTCTCGTCTATCAAATCTGATCTTTATTTTGTATTTTATTTTTTATTTTGGCTGGCCATTCTACAGCTGGATTTTCTTTTTCTGAAAGATTTTTAGAGCTTCCTTGACTTCGTTTTGGATCGTTGTCTTGCTGAAATGTCCAATTTGGTTTCATCTTCATCCTAATGTAGATGTTGGACTAAAGCAACTGATATTTATTTACACTGAGGAAGGGCAGAGGGTTGCTGAAGAACTACTTCTATCTGGGCTTTCACTGCCTTCCAATATGCCTTTCTTCATGTGTGATTTCATTTTATTACACATAACTTCATTTGTAAACTAAATTGTTTTGTTTTCTTTGCATATTTGGATTTCTTTGGTTGGTTGTTACCAACATCCAGGGCAAATGTCAAGTCAACAGCATCTTTAGAAATATAATTTCTGAGAAAAATGGTGACATGTTCAATACTAATTTCACCCACTGTATGTAAACAGTTGAAGTCAGAATTATTAGCCCCCTAAATTATGAATTACTTATTAATTACTTATTAAAAAATGCTTTTATTCCAGCTAAAATAAAACAAATAAGACTTTCTCCAGAAGAAAAACATATTATCGAACATACGTATTTCACGGGGGGCTAATAATTCTGACTTTAACTGTATATGTAACATGTAAACCCGCAAACTCTTTTTAAATACTTAAAGGTGTGCATCACAAGCCCTCATGACCATCCTCTCATTTCTGTGCTCTGTATGTTTTCAGCTGTGTCCTTTATCTCATGAGAACAGTTTTTTTTGTCAGTTCTGCAGCTTCTCGATTATATCAAGTTGTATCAATCCTGTCTACTGCCCCAAGTAGGGCTGCACAATATTCAGAATTATGCTATATGTGATATTGTTGTTGAACAATGCAATAACTATATTTCTTGCAAAAACATTTCCCTACAGTATGCTACTGTTGTTAGATTACAAAAAATCATATGTGTAATTATCTACTAAAATATTTCAAAGATTTAAAATATTATTTATACTAAAATTCTTAAATCTAATTCAAGCTAAAAAAAAAAAAAAAAAAAAAGCTGTCAAGGAAGGTAAACATTTTGACTTTAAAACACAATGAATGACTAAAACCCTCGATAAACCCTAGAGATTCTGATTTCTATTTCTAGTTTGGTTTTACCATAGACATGTAAACACAAAATGCATGTGTCTCAAAGAGTTTATTCGTATGGAACCAGCCAGCATCTTAAAATTAGAGCATCTTTCAAGCAAAATATTTCCTTGCCTGTCTTCATAAATAAAATAAATGAATAAACAATTAAAATGAAAAAAAAAGTAATATCACAAGTCAAATAATCTATTATTGTAATATCATTGCATTCCTACATGTTAATAATGTTTACATTTTAATACCTAATTATTTTAAGTGGATCTTGACAAGATGTCAGTATATCCATATCAATAAGGACTGTAAACTTTTTAAAAATTTATTTATAAAAGACATACAAGGAAATAGGTTGCTTAAAAGATGCTGATAAAAACTTTAAAATTAACAATGTTAATGCTTGAGAAATGCTTTTTGTGTTTGTGTCTATAGTAAAACCAAACCAGAAATCAGAATATTTACCAAGATTTTTAGTCATTCATTGTATTTTAAAGTCAAAATGTTTGCACCATACCGGACAGATTTGAATTAGATTTAAGGTAATTTAAGTATGTTTAATATTTTATGTTTAAAATTTTTTCATATGATCATAACACAGATGATTTTTTCCTAACTTAAGGTTAAAAGTGATCAGAAGAAAGATCAAGGTCTCATACTGTGATTCAAAAGCATAAATAAATGGGGAAAAATAAAAAACAAGAATCACAAAATATAGAAAACTGCTAATTTACTGATTTTTTTGTATTGTGTACATTTTCATCTTTGAGTGAACTATGCATAAAATGAAGATACCTTTTTCACCAGGTCTCATATCTCATAATTTTGAATTTAAGGCTATTTATCACCTTGCAGCTCAATGTTCCAATTAATTTGTGGTCTTTAAAAGGCAATTTTACCTTGAGCAGTGCTCAGTAGTAAGAATGGCCCAGGGCCAGCATGAGAGATGCTCAGGAAAGTTTGTCACTTAAGTTTAAAATTTGCGTCTGAACCTTTTTCAAAATGCATGCAAATGTGATGCAGTGTACAACTGAGAAGCAGCTAGACTGACAAAAATAAGTGTTCGGATAGAAAAAACAGGAGAATGAGAGGATGATGATTGCACACGCAAAAGACACACATTATTACCACTTACGAGGGCTTGTGCTGCACACACGTGTTTAAAAAGAGCTTGTGGGCAACCAATTCCTCATGCGCAGATCTGTTGTCCTCGTGGAAGCAAACTAAGAAAGAAAAAAGTAAACATAATAGGTTGTTTGCACATGATGTTATTGAAGACATGGAAAATTCAGATGGAGGGCAGGAAGTGATTCTTCTACTTAGGAATCGCTATCAGAACATAATTTTTTTTCAAATCAGCCAAAAATGAGAAATACTGAAGTTTTTGTAGAGTTCCAAAAGTTTTTGTTCATAAAGAGGAACATTTTAAGAAACTGTCTAAAAAAAATGGAAGTAAAGGTGGCTTTCTAATAAACTTTCTCAATTCATTGTTTGAGAGCAGTAATAAAGATATATTATATATATTTATTCCATCAGAATAAAGTAAACAGCTGTAATGAGATGTGCAGCAGCATTGGATGTTTGTGGCTGGTTCATCAACAGAATAAAAAAGAAATGCTACCCTTGCGAGCAAAACTAGACTTTTGTTATTGTGGAGCACTAGTGTTTACCCCTCTACTAGCAAAAAAAAAAACAAACAAAAAAAAAACACAATAATAACAATAATAATAATGTAGGGTAAATGTTTTTTTTTTTGTTGTTGTTGTTGTTTATAAGGAAGTCTGAAAGATAACATTATTCACATAAAAAAAGAGATATATGTACATTTATAACACAAACTCCAATAAATACTGTAGTGTAAATGGCGTTGTATTATGATAGTCTATAATTTTAGTGTAGAAAACTGTATAGTCTATTGGATAATTGTTTATTACTACAGTTGTGTTGCATCACGGCAACCATACAATTACTACAACAGTTTAATTCAAGCAATTAGCTACAGTATTGTTCAAAAACATTAGTTTTTACTATAGGTTTTTTTTTTCATGTGAGTAGCTTATAGTATTTACCGCCTAAATGGTAGGAAAATATTTTTTAGTTCAGTAGAAAACTCTGTCCTGTTCATAACATCTCTATTAATTTTACCTTTGTAATATGGTATGAATTGAAAAAATACAGACTTTATTTTATACCTCCTATTTATTTTTACTTACTTCTTGCTCTCCACCTTAATTTCACACCAGGCCAGTAAAAAAATCCTTAGTGCTGGGCCCTGTTGAGTAATTCTCATTCTCATTAAAACTCAAATGTGCATCATGTTGTGACAATTACTTTTTTGTAATAATAAAAATGTATTTAATACAACCATAAAAATGGCTTAAACATTGTCAATACACTGTACTTTAAGCACAACCAGTTGTTAGGTGTTTGTGAGAGAGAGAAAAAACATTGAGTCATGGGGGCTGTTTTGCTCCAATAATACCTTCAGAGAACATGTATAGTCAGTGATCCATACATAAGCAGAGAGATTAGTGTGGTGTAGGCAGAACTGGAATAGATGTCTGTCCAGGCTGACACAGGTTAAAGATCTTGATGTCTTCAACTGGAGATTCCAGAGAAACTGCCATTTGAAAAAAAAATTAAGAAAAAAAAAACATGTCACTCAGTAGGAAATCTCACCTGGTATCTACTATTACAAAGTACATTTCCAAGATAAATTTTAAGTTCAATCCTCAGTATCGATATCACTCAGAATATTAAGTTAACATGGTATTTTAGTAGAAATTCAATGATCTTGTTTGGATTTCATTTTCTTGTGAAATTCTAAAAAGCTTAATGACATAAAAAATAACTAAATAAAAGCATTTACAAACATTTGATTAGATACGGTTACGAGTAAACTGCAGTAACCTCAATCAAGAGAGGAGCATGTAGACAAAATTAATTTTAATAAACAGGAAAATAAGAAAATGCACACCAAAACATAGCACAGCAATCTGAAAAAAAAAAAAACACAGCCAAGCATGGTTTGTGAACAAAGTAAATCAGGAACAGAACCAATGAAAACACAAACTAACTTGACTGGTTAGTTTGTGTTTGATAGAGTGGGCAACTTACGGTGCTGAACCCAAAGCTTTTCCCATTCAATGCTGTGGAGCGTCTCCGGCGTGGAGTTCATCACTAAATGTAGAAAGACATATAGCAACAAAACAGTGAACCGACAGCGATTCATTTCGTTAGCATTATAACGTGTTATAAATATCGTTTAACGTTAGATCGATGATACGTAATGTTATATGCTAACCGTTTCTCATAACGTTAACTTAGCCTTTAGCCGGGGCAATGTTTTTAGGCTCATTCCAAGTCGATTTGACATATCATCTTATATTTTCACACAGGTTAAAAAGCAATGAAATCATAAAGCAAAGTTAATTGTGTTGAAATCGCCAATTAAATAACCAAAAACAGCTTTTCTTTTACCTTCATAGCTTAGCTGCTGTCAATGGCTTGGGTATCTGCAGGGCGGCATTTAGGCTTACTAAAAACGTATAGGAAGTGGTAAAGTGTTAATTTATACATCTTAAGTTACATTTAACACATTTTTTGGGGGGAAGGGGACAAATAAAACACGTGAAACGTCGAATATAACTTACTTACCTTTAGTTTACCGGTCCGTCCGTTGCCTCGTCCGTTATTGATTCAAATGATGAGCACGCGCAAGAACCGACTCCGACTCCTCCGATCAAGTTTCAACATCGAACCGATGTTATGATTTCGACCAGATGCGTCGGGTAGGCTATGTTGAAGAGTCAACTTCATTTCGACATTGAATCAATGTTTTATTCTCGATGTAATAACCTTCCGACGTACCGACCAAATAAAGAACGTTGATTCAATGTCGAAATTTGATCGACGATTGATACTGACGCTTATAACCAAGAATCAACATTGATTCAATGTCGGCTTGCTATCTGGGTTATTATTCAGTGTCACGTGATTTCCTTCAGAAATCCGCGTGTTCACATGGAAACAGATTTAGTTAATGTAAACACCAAATGGACATAATTATTATAAGTTTTTTTTAATGATTTTAGGGGAAACCCCTACATAGTTTACACTGATATGACATTTTGAAAAAATTATTATAAATAAATAAAGAAAGAAAGAAAGAAAGAAAGAAAGTCATAAAATTGTAAAATAATCACGCTGATTTTTTTTAGAAACACGACTGTTACTACAGTAAGGGGAGTAAAACATGTCTCGTGTGCTGAAAGTGTATACAGTGGAACTCGGTAGTCACGAGGACACATGAGCGGTGACGTCACTTTATCTGCCCGGGGAACAATCAGAGGCAGCGCGAGCGCCACTTGAATGGATTGTTGTCGGTGAATAACTTTGCTCCTGGTTTCTCCCCTTTAGTCCCAGCGTCCTCATTTTCCGCCGTTTTCTTCTAATATCTGCGAGTCCAAATTGCATTAAATGGTATACGAAGCACTAAACACCACTCGGAAAAGTGTGTTAGCAACAAACCCCTGAGGTCTCTGTGTGTGTGCGCGCGGCTTAACTTTTGCAAAGTGGGTAAGTGCAAAAATCTAAACACTCTTTTCCCGTGTATTTTCCTTCCCATTTCAAGCTGTTTCAAAGTGCTGAACTTGAGAATGCAGTATTTTAGACTTCACGCTACCGAGTGAAATAGGTAATTTCGCTGCAGCGTTACATTTACATGCCAATGTTGTTTACAATCATCATTCCTGTCAGCTATAGTTGGACACAATGTTGCCATTGTTCCCCAATGAAGCGCGCGCTCATTCCTGTTTGCTTTTCTTATCTTGTTAGAGTTTTTTTCCTGAGCACTACATACAAACTTTTCACTTTCCCGTGGAGACTCCTTCAGGAAGATCCAAGAATATCAATGACCCCGGTTTATGTGTATTTATGGAGCTTACAGAGTGTCTGGACTCTTGACACGAGCTTTTAGTTTTAGTACAACTTTGAAGGACGCAGAAAACACTCTGACATTGTAAAATTCGCACAGTGGCCACACATTATATTCAGAAACTGGGGTCACTGTAACTTGATCCACATCTGTGTTTGCCTCCAAAAGCTTGCTCCTTAGTATTGCCATTAATAACAGTGCTGACCTGACCCTTAGCTTAATGCCTCAGTTTGCTTTGGAAGTGTGTATGTGTATGACTAACTAAAAGTTGATTTCATTCAGGTGTCTTGGGATCAGTTGGAATCTGAATGGACTAATATGAAGAGCCTGAAGGCAAAGTTTAGGAAGAGTGATGTAAGTATGACAAAGTACTTTCATTTGCTTTGTTTATGTGTTTGTATTGAATACTATTGAGAATCATGCGTATAGTGGTTGTTTAACACCACACATTCTCACCTTTGGTGTTTATAGTTTCCTATATTTGCCGGTGTAGGCTTTTAGTCAACTACTGTGAATGTTCCAGGCTGCATGATGAGTGAATGACTCAGAATCAGACATGTCTGCAGCTTTCTTATGAAGACTGAGTCACAACTGGGAGTATAATTTTAAGGCTGAGAATTTCTGTACTCCCAAAAAGCAAGCCTCAGAGGAGCTTCCTGCCACCAGATGTGATTCAGCAATCATTGCTAAGCCTATAATAGAACAACATCAGTCTCAGGCTAAAGTATAGGAATGCGCTCAAACGAAACGGTATTGCTTATAATTGCATGTTTTGGCTTGCCAAATCATTGCCACTTGGGCTGAGTCAGCGGATAGAGATTACTGTGAAATTCTATGTGATCATCTAACCGCAGAGCTAAGCTACGTTTTAATATCCTTTCTGCCAGCTCATGGTCACAGTGGTATTCTGAACATTCGTGTGGAATGGTGTTAAGAGCGATCTCACCATAGCCACATTCGCAGCTCATAATATTGATTTTCTTCTTGTATGGAGGCTAAGTCACGCTTTAGTGTCTTTATCTGCACTAAACGGTGGGTGTTTGCTTGCACAACAGTGGTTGCCTAGAAACAATACTTTGACATACTTTTATATAAAATCAGCTTACTCCGTTCATTTATGCAAGAGGTTGTGTTGGAAACTATATAATGGGATTGTATAGGGCAGTCAGATGGATGTTATTTCACTTTTTTTTGTTTTTGTCATTTTGGTATTACATTTATAATATGGATTCTTTGATCAATCTGCCACAAGCCAATCACAAGCTATGTTTCCATACAAAGATGTGAATTAAATATATGTGCTAAACTGGAATATCGCATAAAGGATGTGCGAATAAAGCAGTGTTTCCATCCAATGAGTCAAAGAGCACAAAATTGCCACTTTCTGATTAACTGCAGCCAAATTTCAACAATAAAAACTGAATTTGTTGCGCTAAGATGAGCTGCATGAATCTTTTCCCTATTTAATGTCTTGCGTCTCAGAAGAAAAATACCGACGCACAATGAACACTTGGTGGTGTTTGAAGGTGTGAGACACTGAGCACAGACGTTCTTGACAGTTCTGGAGGTAGTTAATAATATAATAACACTAATACTGAAATTATTAAGACACTTTAGAATGACCAAAACTACATTTCAGATGTTTTACAATGCGATTAGCCTGCTGGTTTGTCCATTCACACACATTTTTATCATCACATGATCTTTCATAACAAAATCACACTACCTTTTTTTTTTTTTTTTTTAATGCGCATTGTTTATGCACATTTTCTGTTATCGAATAAAAAGTGTATACTACTCTGTTATGCGCATACATTTTTTGCACATTTTCAAAACTTCCATATTTATGGGCGTTTCCAAAATTCATTCATTCATTTTCGGCTTAGTCCCTTTATTAATCTGGGGTTGCCACACCAGAATAAACCACCAACTTATCCAGCATATGTTTTATGCAGCGGATGCCCTTCCAGCTGCAACCCATCTCTGGGAAACATCCATACGCACTCATTCACACACATACACTACAGCCAATTTAGCCTACCAAATTCACCTATACCACATGTCTTTGGACTGTGGGGGAAACCGGAGCACCTGGAGGAAACCCACACGACCACGGGGAGAACATGCAAACTCCACACAGAAATGCCAACTGACCCAGACAATGCTCGAACCAGCAACCTTCTTGCTGTAAGGCGATCGTGCTACCCACTATGCCACCATGGCGCTACCATTTCCAAAATGCACATAATAATAGGTGGATGGAAACATAGCTAAAGTTACACAGTTTTACAGAAAACACATGGGCTGTCAAGTGATTAAAATCTTTACTATGACTAAACTTTGTGAAAAAAAGAAATCTTGTGTATACCGTAATGCAAAAAACATCAAATGGACATTTCAAAATGTAACTTTTAGAAAGCAATAATGTTATTGATTCAACACAAAATTGAATACAAAGTTTAAGTTTTAGGCTACAGCAGACACTGGCTGTGTCTGAAATCGCCCAATACTCAGTAGGAACTGCATTTGAATGTAAATGAACTAGTACTCAACCATAAGAAAAGTATTAATGCGAGCAGTATGAATTGAATTCGGACATACCACATCCACCATTTTGTCATCACGTGACCTACCTGCCTCAGTTGCGTCACTACACTCCCATTCATGAATTCTCTCGTGGTGCATCATGAGATAGCATAGCGACCATCGGATGTGCATTTCAGAATCTCACCAGAAATAGTAGGTCATCCGGGTAGTTCTCGCATACTCTTTTTCAATTCTATGAATTTACACATACTACTCGACTCGCATACTGTTTTTAGCATACTATATAGTATGGAAGTTTCTAACACAGCCATTAATTTATCACCTGGAATAAACTGCATCTGAATAGGTAATCAGATGGCAAACAGATAATTATAAGTATCAGATTCTGACGGTATGATAACCTTGGATAAAAATATTACAGTTTCACTGTATGACTGTATTGTGATTACTGCTCTAATATATATTCTTTTTAAATGTCTGGTTAAAAAAAAAGAAGCTTTTTTCACATTCAACACAATATATTTTATTTTGAGAAACTTTTGAAGTATTTTGTTATAGTAAACAAGTAAGGCTAAATTATGAAAATAAATCCTCTGCTGTCTTCATTAGTTTCAATAACATAGAATTATTTACAGTTTGAAATGGCATCTTTGGATATCTTTTTTTGCTTGACATACTGTTGTCCTAAAAAAAATAGAAAAAAATAAAAAATAAATAAAAAACTTAAAATATAGCTAAAAAAATATCACCCATACCTTAGGAACTATATAGCAGAAAATTTTGGCAGTTTTAAAACTTGACTTTTCCAAACCGCGGTATACCTTGAAAACGGTTATCGCCTCATGCCTATTGCCAACATTCTTCAAAAAATCTTTAATGTTACACAAATTTTCTTTTTGGATGAACTTTCCCTGAAATGTTATTTTAATGAATATGGAAATATGAAATTGGTTTAATAAAATAATACTTTAAAAAGAACCCAAACTGCCAGTAGATGTTGGTAAATCTCAGTCATTCATTCATTCAATTTGTTTAAACTGCTGATTCACGCAGCAGCAAAACAAGTGGTTGTTTTTTTCAATAGTACATTGAATAATTTTTGCTCTCCACAATAATCTAGCATCATAGGTGTTTTCTTTGTGTAGTCAAAATATGTCCCCAAAATACAAAAACGTATTGTAAAACACAGAAAGTATTTAATCACACTTAAATATAGTAACCGTTAGAAAGTAACAGTGAAAGTATCAATTTTATTTTAATTTTGGTTTTGATGCCTTTCACTTTCAGTTCCGTTTTATCATCACTTCTGTTTGTATAGTATTGGTTGTAACACTCACCAATCAGAAGTCTTGTTTCAGTACTTTGCCATACAGGGTGTTTTCTGGAAAAAGAGGTAATCAAGAACAAGAGAAACAAAATATCCTCCTGGTTCTATTTTGGGCTTTGTGTGTCAGTCCAGAACTGTACAGGAATTCTCATGTAAGGCCAGGCTTTCATTCTTGAGCAAAACAGGAGATCAGAACTGCCAGGATAAATACTTTTATAAGAGCAGCTGATTGCCAAGTTCTTGTAATATGCGTGATGTTACTCTACCAGCACTTCATGTGTTTGTAGTCCCAAAAGTCTTGGTTTACCCGTAACACATTGCATAACAAAGAGCAAGATATATTGCTAATATTGCATTAGTTGGTATTTATGGCATGTTCGAGAGAAACATAAAAAGCTTTTTCTAGCCTCTTGCTCAGGGTGGCATGAAATTCCAGTCCTGATGTGTAAGTTACAAGATATTAAAAGCAGCTTGTTATAGCCAGGTTTATTGCATCTCCGCTGGGTAGTGGAACAATTTGACTTCTGTCATTCAGTTTTAAGAACAGACCCTTTGTGCACACAAATCTAGTTTTGCTATGTTGACACAATGGGGGCTGTCTTTTATCTGCTCATGGACTCGCACCATGTCTGCTTAAGTCATTGAGAAAACATTTGAAAAACCTCCACTCCTGCTAGGGGCTCTTTTCCATGTAAGCCACTAGACTGTCCAATGTCTTTATTTTCTAGCTTGTCTCTAATGAGCTTTTTAATTAGTTAATAGGGTCCCTGATGTTCTAATTTAAATTACATAAGTTGTTACCTTTTATTAGGTGATGCAATGGAAATATTGTGACCCAAGTTGTTAGATAATGCCTCAGTTTGGCCTGAATGCCCAGTTTTACAGATTGTTTGGATTTGATTTTAAAATTTGCAGTCTCATTTTGATGAGCGTTTTTCTGTTTACTAAAACGGGGCTGTAGATGTGTGCTTCATGTTTGTCATAGGAAGTTGATCAAATGAAAAGGGAAATGAAAATGACCTACATGAACCTAGTTTACTGTTTAGACCAGACACACTTTCAAGCATGAATTTCAACCTCATCTAATGAGAAGTCTTAATAATTTGAAGGCATGGTGTAATTGTGTTCACACCGAAGGTGGCGAGAGCATCAAAGTTTGCTCTGGCCACCTTGATGACAACGCTGCCTGCCTTCCCTGTTTAGTCAGCGAGAGCACCAAAATATGCTACATTCATCTCATATTTAATGGGGTCTTTGCATCATATCAGCAAATCAGTTACATTCCCATATAAAAACAAGCTTTCTAGTGTGAAAATGTTGCACGCTTTTTATCAAATTCATTTAACTATGGAAGATTAAGTTGTTGATTGTGTTGTGTCTTTGCTCCACTTATCCAATAGGTGTCCATATGTCTAAAATTATCTGAAGCAGCAATAAATTTTTCGTACTGTTGTTATTGTTAGCATGAGATTCCTGCTTTTCTTTATTTATATATATTATTAATGCACATCAACCCACCAGTAACTTGTTTAATGTATGTCACTGTAAAAAAAACATCATAAATAATAATTTTAATAATCAAACTTTTGGGAACAACTGTGTTCAGAACCAAAGTTCTCAAAGGACTGTGTTCTTTGGACTCCTCTGAAGTGGTGGACTTCAACATTCCGATTGCTTGTCACTGAACCACAACATAGCACATTACCATAAATTTGACGTGATTTCAACTCTCCTCGACACCCACACTGGTGAAAACGCAGCTTATCGCCACCAGCTCCCATAGAAAATGAATGACTTCCAGCTGCTTTGATGCTCTCGCCGCTTTTGAGCACACTGTAAGGAATGATCTGTGGGGTATTTAATCTAGAATTTTTCATACACATTAGCTACAGGCAGCACAGTGGCAGAGTGGGTAGAACAATCACCTCTCACCAAGAAGGTCGCTGGGTCAGTTGGCATTTCTTTGTGGAGTTTGCATGTTCTCTTCGTCTTGGTGTGGGTTTCCTCCGGGTGCTCTGCTTTTCTCCACAAGTCCAAAGACATGGTACAGGTGAATTGGGTAAGCTAAATTGTCCGTAGTGTATGTGTGTGAATGAGTGTGTGGATGTTTTATTTACAAATAAGCAAATAAGGATAAACCCATGATAGACTTAAACCCAAAAGCAAACAATTAAGCCACACAGCAAAATATTGCAATCTGTTGGAGCCGATAGCTTTGTGGGCAGTGTGCCAACGTGTAGCATCATTGCTCTTCAGGCGTCCCAAGTTTGAGTCCCAGCCAACAGGCCACCCCTTTCCTTTTGCGACACTGCTCTGTTGCAATAAAGGCAAAAATCACCAACAACAAATCTTTTTAAAAATATAGAAAAATATCACAATCTACACAGAGATTGTGTTCTTTTTGAGTCAACAATGCTGTTGAGCACTGCTTAAGTACACATGGCTCTGTGAAGTAGCCTTAAAAATGTAACAGTAATGCCTACAATGTGGTTTTGTTAAAATTGCAGACCTTATAAAGACTTTGGTCACTATAAAAATATCAGATACAAAATATGCAACACATGAGAATGATGGTAAAGTTAGTATCATTGCTTTTTCAAATGTGAGAAGTTGTCCATACTACATATTACAGCCATATTACAGTGTGTATGTGGTCATTATAATATTAAACATTGCACTTATTTATGTTTTAGGATTTCTCCATTTTGTATAAGACTATTTTTTTTTTTAAAGTCAAACCTAGAATAAACCTTGTGTGAATGCCTCATTTAGCCTACTTCAGCTGTGGCCTTACATCTAATGAGCAGGTCAAGATGATAACATAATGCTAACGTGTTATGAAAACTAAATAGTCATCCCAATTTATTTTTCTCATCCAAGTCTTTTCAAATCACATCAAGACTCCCAGCAGGCTGGATTTATCTCATCTGGAACATAGTCATGTCCACGGCTCTTAATTAGTGTCCTTACCCTGGCTCTTTTCCGCATTAACTGCAACCTTCAACAAGATGAAGCCCTCAGTGAAATCTATCCCGAACTGCCAGAGGAGATAAGGACTCCTTTTACTCTTCCCATAAAACTTTAGTCAACAGAAGAATGTGGATTAATGGCATTATAATGTTGTTAATGGTTTTTTGGTTTCACCTCAGGTCAGTGCGTCCATTCTGGGAGAAATCTATGTCCAGTTCAGAGGTTAAAGTGGTTGAGGAGGGAGGTACTGTAGGGTTGGCTGGCTAGTGATAAAGCTAGCTGTACTTTCTGGAATGACCTCATCAGTTAGATATGGCTGCCAGGGGATTTAGAAACAGGGTCTCTGCCATGTGAGGGTAAAACACACAACCCTTCATTACATTGTATAACCTTAAATAGCAGAGGCGACTTTCTTCTGTGTGATATTTATTTTGTGGGTTGAACGCTTTTTCACAGACTCCTTTAAAATATTCTCACTGAATAGCATCCCTTCCCCCTCCTTTCAACTGTAATGCTGGGCCGTGGCAGACTGGTCAGACGCTAATTCCTTTATATCCTCTGTCAGAGACTGACACCTTTCATACTCGCAACCGGTTGCTGCTTAATTCAAACCTTAAAGGGAGAGGGTCACGGTCTGGGCTGGCTGAGGAACAGTCCTGTAGCCTTTCCAAAAGTAGGTTGCCTTAAAAATAGCACCTTCTATCGACAGTGCCAGGTGTGTATTCATTTGATATCTTTGGTCATGCCAGCCAAACATGAAAACGATTACCAAAAATAGCATTTATTTTGATCCACTGTACATGTCTGCTCATTGTCCACTGAAACACCTGACCTCATATAATTTCTGTTTTCAGTTCACCAATCACATTTGCAGCACTCATCCATTCAGTCCACGACCAACCAGATAACCTTAAAAAACCTTAGACGTCCAATCCGAGTGAATCTGGCAGCAGTGTCGTAAAGTGGATGAGAATGGGCACAGCAGGTATCTGCATTAAGTAGAGGGTTTGTGTATTAGACCAGACTCAGCTGCCCCACTCTCGGAGATTAGCAAATCTAGCCCCCAAACACCACCCTCCTCCCTTTGACCTCCAGTTCATATCCCTTCTGGTCCACATATTACTACCTAATACAGCCATCCCAGACTCCCATTTGCCTTGTTTTCCCTGCATGTACTTGTGGTCTGATAAAGCGCAGACTTGATGGTACAAGATGGCCCATCTGTATCTCTTCAGTGACTTAAGAAAGTCTGAGCTTTCAGATTGCATTCACCATGAGTCATCGCGGTAACCGTTGTCGGTGGTGAAGTAATGACAGGCTTTCCAGGTTGAGAAATTAGCCGTCAGGATGAATCAAACATGTCTGCCTCCCTAAACTGCTGCAGACTGCTAGCTGTTAGTAGTAGTGCTTCAGGAAGCTCATCCCAGCAAAGTGTTTGTGTGTGTTGATTGCTTACAAACAGCAATTTATTTCTGCTACGCTTTTTCATTTACTGAACGTTATCTTAAGGAGACTGAGTGTCATGGTGAAAAAAAAGTAGTGTTGTTAATTTAATGTGATTAATTATTTTAAAAAGCGTGATGTGTCAATCATGTCCACTGAACCATATGTAAATTTCTTAATCATTCCGGGCCAACTTTGGGCACCTCTGATCTAGAGATTGACTATACAATTTGAAATAACTATGAAGTACACTATGAGTATACGGTCGTTTTTCAATGTAAAATACTTTTCAGAATAAAAGATCGTTCAGACTCCAGTAATAAATAGAACAGAATAACTAATGATTTCTTGTGCATCCTGGTACCAATTGATCCAAGGACCAGTACCGGTCTGCGGCCCGGTGGTTGAGGACCACTGCTCTAGAACACTCTGGAAAAGCCATACATTTAGAGAGAGATAAATATTTGAAGTAAATGGTGCAGTTTGTCCATTTACTATGGAAAAGGGCGTTTCAGTGTGATAACATATTATGCAACGAAATGTGGAAGTGGGTTTTCATTAATCCACATAATCATGATTTTCATGTTAAGGAAAACATTTTACTGGCATTTTACTGCAAATAATATTTAAAACTTTAAAGAATTAATTTTTTGGGGACTTGGTAGAGTCACCTTTTTTTGATTGGCAGCTCTTAAAAAAAGAAAAATCTCTTTTTACCCTTTATACTTTTATAGACAGACCTCACTGATCTCTAATTACTGCCAATCCAGACTTTCTGAACTTTTCCATGAATCCTCATGCAAATTAAACCTTAGCCTCTACAAAATTATTTCACCCTCTTATTTCATCTCTTTTCAGAAGCAAATTATCGGTAGGGTTCCTCCAAGAGATTTGGCATGGGACTGAATTCAAGTTCAAGGGATTAAAAGGCACATTCTTTTGAGTGGACGAGTTTGGTGGAATGTGATGATGAATGTTATGTGTTTCAAAGTTATGCACAGAAGGTCTATTTTAAGTTTTGTTCACTGAACCTTGGACAAATCATGTGTTTTTTTTTTTTCATTGTTGTCTTTTTAAAATCTATTTAATATCTGTTCTGACCAATGTAAACCAACCCACATTCTGCAGTTGTTTAAGCAGATACAGCTGTAATTTGGTAGAAAAGATGCATTGCCTTTTACAAAATGTTCATGTGGTTGGCATTAGAATGTACTTGGAGTCATAACATCACAATTATTTCCCAGGGCTACAGATATTTGTCCCTCATATTATTCAGGTCTGCTTTAGATTGGACCTAGACAAAATCTCTTGGATTTATTTTGAGGTTAATCCACAGATGGACCTCATCTATAACAGTTTCTGGCAAAATAGATGCCGTTATTACTCAAACCTCTGGATTTTCATTGGGACGTTCGCTTCTGAACTTTGTTAAACAAAGGGAGGCACCATGTAATAGTTTCCCACAAAAAAAGACTCTTTGCTCTTTATAGAAGAAGCGGTTGGTTATACGAGTAGAAAGTCTGCTTTGTTGGGGGTTGGGGGACTGGTTCAGAAACCAGATTTGAAAAAGATCTCAATATGTGTGAAATCAAGCTTTAGGGAATAACAGAGTGGCTTTAACAGCTGTTGTTTATCTGCGCAGACCATTTGCATGAATCCGAACCAAGGATTTTCTCTCCAAAATCTCAGCAGTTCTATCAGGATGTCTTTTGTACAGTGCAGCACTGCAAAGCACACGCTCAGACCGTGCTAATGGTAAAGCCCTGAATGGATATCCAGAGCCTTCCGTTTCAGCCCCTCAAGCTCTTCCCTATTCACTGGGGTTTTATCAATATGCCACATGGCTGAAAATCTAATAATGAGATTAGGGAGATTATGTCTTTAGTGTACTTTCACCCTCCTGAACTGGCATCGTTGGTATAGGCTGGCTGGATGGACCAATATTAAGGCTTAATATTTCATTCACATCATTTTTCACATTTCAGAGGAAGCAGCTTTGATGGTCCTTTTTGAGAATTTGTAGAGACATTTCTGTACTATGGAACCCTCTGCTTTGCAGTTAAAGAGGTTGTAAGTTTGTACTCGGATTTGTCCATAATGTACAAGTATGAACATGATTTAGTGGCATAATATACTCATGGCAGAGTAGAAAGAAGTTGGCAAGACCTCTACCAAGACACATATATCAAGCACTGTCAATCCTGCTGAGAGATGTTTAGAAGAAGATTTAAATGTACAGTGCACACTTTGCTCTTAATAACAAAGTAAACACATAAGAAAAACATCAGTGCTTTATATCCTGAAAATGGAAGTCGTACGACATCTTCCCTATCCCCTTACTCAGAGGAAAAGTGAACTCAATGCTCAGGGTTGTCAGGACAGAGCAAGGCCAAAAATAACAAACAAATCCAAACAAAATAAAAATGCACAAAAATCACAAATTTCTCAAAGAAGGCAAAAATGATGCAAAATAATTTTACCCAAACAAAAGTTAAGCAAAAATAACGAAAATCTAAATTAGGTCAGCAAAATCACACAAAAAACGAGATCAAAGGAAAAATGCGCTCCCCTCCGCTTTTCCTGGCGTCCTTTTTATATGGAAGTGCCACGTCGGCAAATGATGATTGACTGGTCTCCTAAAAAATCAGCTGTCACGAAGGCGGGCCTAAGAGAAATGACAGGGACAGAGATAGCGAAAGAGATAGAGAACTGGAGGCAAAACACAACCAACACACGGCTACAACCGTAACGACACACATGCACTACGGACAATTTAGCGAACACGTGGAGAACATGCAAGCTCCACACAGAAATGCCTACTGACCCAGCCGAGGCTCGAACCAGCGACCTCCTTGCTGAGAGGCAATTGTGCTACCCACTGCGCCACCCATTGTATATATATATATTGCACTTTAATACAATTAATGTTTCTTGAAGTTACTAAAATTTAAATTTCCTGTGCCTGAGTGCTTTAAACAGGCTTACAGTCACAGGCTTTTAAGCATATACAAATGATACATATGTGGAAACTTTATAGTTAAACTTTGTAATTACTCAACAATGATGTGTCCACAATGACTCAACTATAATCCCAATTCGACATTGCAGATCGTGCGCTGTGACTATTGCGAATGTGCACATTGCGATATCGATGCTGAAACGATATTTTGTGCAGCCCTAAACTATACTATTTAAATATTTAAAGAAACAAATAGTTCAACTGCATTAAATAGTTGCAATAATAAGATGCATTTAATTAATATACATTCACAGATTTATAGTTCCAAGGAACTGTGTTTTTTTATTTATCGAGAAATCATAGAAAAACAACAAATAATACATTAAGCAGCACAAGTATTGCTATTCCAGGAATAAGTAGAATAAAAAAAATTATTAAAATAAATATTCCATAGTTTTTTCAGTATTATTGATCACATAAATGCTGCCTTGGTGAGCATATGAGATTTCGACTCAATGTCTGAGTGCTGTCGAGAAAGCCAGGGATAAGTGCTGCAAACATGCAGCTGTAAAGAGGAAATTGATGGAAAATTGTCATATTTCATGACACTTATTTATCTTATCAAGTCAAGCATGTTCACACTGAAGCTTTGTTGTGTCATTAGATTATCCATCACGTAAAACTAATAATGTGAGAGTGATTGTGAGCTTTAAACAGTCTCACAGAGGAATGTGCTTTTCCGAGCATTCGCCACACTGCTCTCAGCTTATCTCAGGAATCCAAGGAGAAGCGTTCCAAATGTTAGCAGTGTGAGTGTAATTGTTCAGACGGAGAACACGGCTGGTGCCAGACGTGAACAGAGACGCGTGTGATAAGAGGTCATAGTCCAGCCTGTTCTCAAGGTGCTCGACTGCCGCTTTCGAATTCGAGAAGCCATTAGTTTGAAAGTCAACGGCAGGTTCACATGGCCATGAGCATTTGATCCAGTTGGCTTATGTACAGGTACAGACAGTATCAATCCATTCATCAACAGGCCATTTTTCCATTTAGTGCATTGTGGAGTTCATTTGCATGCAAACTAATGTAAAGTCTCATGTTTGATTTAGCATTAGAACCAAGCTAACTGAAAATATGGCAAGTTCAGGATCACAACTTGGCTACATGCCTACATTGTTTCGCCAATGGGCAAGGAAGTAAAGTTTATCTACAGTTTATTTTACTGGCAGGAGATATATCAATGTGCGAGCACACAAAAGCAAAGAGATTATACCATGTGCTATAAATATGGCTCTTGTCCGCTGATTCCCATCATATAATTAATGAAACTTCCACGTTCGGTCTTACTTGGTTAGCTGCATATGTTTACAGACAGATGACGCAAATTCAACATGAAAACCGTTTGATCTGAACCACTTGTCTTGCCTTTGGTTCTAAATATTGCACGGCCGGGGAGGATTTTTATCAGATAAAGTTAAATGCTTGCACTGAACGATGGGTGGAGGTAATGTTTGTGCCATCTGTCCCTGTTCACCACTGGTTATTTAGCTCAACAGGCCCTTTTGAGATAATGTTAAGTGTTTCCTGTTTTTGGAAAGACCCACCATGATAAAAAAGGAGATCTCCAGGCTGTTGCTGGTTGAATAAAATCTGTTCTAGAGGTTTATGTAGATTTTCACATCTTTTAATAGCTAAAATGTCTTGATTTAAGCTTGAAGCTTGTTTATCTTGTCACTTCTGGCAATGGAATTAGAGCGATGTTTGTTTTGTGCAGTCCAATTGGCAATGCCAGTAATAATAATAATACCTGTCAATTTGTTTTGCATCTCTGATTCAAAATTTTTTTCATGCTTTTTTCTGTTATGCATCTTGTTCGGGCTTTAGAATTATTTATTTATTTTTTATTTTTTTGCGTTTAATTTTAATTAATCATGCACTGTTTTCCTCTCTCTCTCAAGTAGCTGTTTATTTTTATATTAAGTATGTTAATCCAAAGCATGTATCTATGTTTATCAGTAATATTTATGTTCTTAATTTGGGCATCTTGAAGTGTTTCTGTCTGTGGACTGCAAGTGAGGGCATAACATGAAGGGGGCGTAACTTGTAGTAGAGGCGTAACATGCAGTTATCAAGATTCCATTAAACCATGCAAGATGTCCCAACGAGGTGTTGTTGGCAAGATGTCAGATTTATCCACAACCTAATTAACTTGATAAACTATTATATTCATTCATTAAGCAACTCCTCTTGCTGACTTCATCTGTTTTGTCATGACAGCAACACAAAACACAAAACTGTACAATGGTGAGCACGTCAAGTGTCTCCACAACTTGTGGCTGTATGTGCACAGTGGAGTAGGTGTAGAGGTTAACTACTGTGATGTTTGGGTTTAGGGTTAGAGAAGGCGTAGATGTTAATAACTATGATGGTTGAGTTTAGGGTTGGAGAAGGTGTAGACATTAACTGATGGTTGGGTTTATGGTTGGAGAAGATGTAGACATTAATAACTGATGGTTCAGTTCAGGGTTGGAGAAGGTGTAGACATTAATAACTGATGGTTTAGTTCAGGGTTGGAGAAGGTGTAGACATTAATAACTGATGGTTGGGT
>CAIGQQ010038251.1:3754934-3805344 GCA_903798035.1 Danio albolineatus
GGTTGGAGAAGGTGTAAACATTAATAACTGATGGTTGGGTTTAGGGTTGGGGAAGGTGTAGACATTAATAACTAGTAGGTACAGCGTCATCTTGCTGACAAGAATTTTTTTAACAAAGTGGGTCTCCATAACTTCAAGCTACACACCTACTACAAGTTATGCCCCCTTCATGTTATGCCCGTCTTGCAGTCCGCAGACAGACCCTACTCATTCTTTTAGGAATTTTAGTTAATTCATAAACCTTTACAACAAAACGTGGCATTATTTTATTTTAAATGATCACAGATTATGTATGAATCATATGAAAGTAATATTAGTAATTAATACTATAAACACTGTGTCAAGTACACACTTTTGCAGTGACTTTCTGCTGTTTATTTATTTCATCCTTGTCAAAAGTGGTTTGTTATGGGCTGTTTATGTTGTTGACTTTCTTTTAAAATGTAATTTCTGTTCTGGTCTTGTTGTAAATGTTCTTACAGATTTAAAAAAAGAAACACATATACATCATGTACTTATGAAAAATGCATGTATGATCCCACTTTTTATCCACCTTCAGAGGGAATATTATAGACCCATATTGATTTTCTCAGCATGTTTGTTTTGAAATCAGCACTTCTGCTCTGAAGTATTCATTGTTAATGATCTTTGAGTGCCCTGGGACAGCCAATAGACCTGTTCCAACAGTTTCTTTAGAAATGTCCGTTTCTTTTCCGTTCATTTGTTCACTGACTGTAAATAGCACCAGCTGATTGCAGATAGTAGGCCAAAGTCAAACGGTTCCCAAAATAGCGCTGGCTTTACTGCGGCTCGTGTAACATTACACTGCGTTTCAAAAATAGTGACAGACTCAAGCAATGGCCTCTGCGTTTCGCTGGCTGACCTCTGCGGTCTGCTTTCACTTCACTGCATGGACTACATTTACAGCTATTGCCTTTTGGGTTGTTCAACTTCCTATTATCTGTGGTCTGTATTTCCTCCACTGAAGTCTTCAAAGGGGTCTTCAAACAGTTGCTCTGATTGACTATACTCAGCATTGTGCATTGTTTTTTTCACAGCTACAGAGACATGTTTTAACTAGATTTGTGGGCATTTGTTTCTCATCTGTGAGTAAGCTCTTGTTAGGAAACAGTTTCATCTGTTCCTGAGAGCTTTCTAAAGCACCGCAGGAACATAATGTGATTCATGCCATGGGCATTTCATTCCCCTTGAGATGCCTGTGAATTATAGGTGAAATTCAGGTGAATTCATTGATTGTTTCGTATGGATGGCCTTTTCTCGGACCTTACTGTTTCTGATGGTAATCATTCCTTTGAATGCTCTTTCTGCAAGTTTCAGCATATGCTACAAAAAAAAAAAGAAGAAAAAAACAGCAATTAATCTTCACATTTACAAAGGACTGTTATGCAATACCACAACAATGCAGTGAAATATGAGGGAGTGTGTCTGGTAGGTTGTTAACTCGCAGTTCAAGTATCCAGTAACATATACAGACTTCAGCTCCCCCTTTAAATTCCAATGCATTTATTTGTTATGCATTAGCAGCCCTCATTTGAGTCAGATGCAAAGACTGATGCTGTGGCCTGTGGTGACATTGCATCATTCTTTCATGTTGGAGGTTTGGAGGAGGCTTATCTTTATTCTCAATTTAACTATTCCCTTTTCTGTGACTGATCCCAACTCTCTTTCGTCTTTCTCTGCTCAACCTCTCTTTGAGTTTGGAAGAGCTCCCTCTCAACATGTTCTTATTTGTCCAAAAGCCTCTAACTCATGTTTTTAAGTTTGACTCATCAGGCTACATTCCTCTAAGGTCAGGGGTAAAGACAAATGGGGGAAGCTAGGTTGATTTCCATTATGCTGTGCTAAAGAGAGGGGAAAAACTATGTGTGTTAATGGTAGACAATTATGCTCATGAACTTGACATATTTGCTCTTAAAATTACATTTTATTTCCTGTTCATAAATATTTTTAAAGGGATAGTTCAGCCAAAAATGAAGTTCTGCCATCATTTACTCACTCTTCACATGTTTCTTTCTTCTGAAATATCTTCAAAAAGAAAGATATTTAGCAGAAAACTGGTAGCTGGCACTAGCCTCGGCACGTTTACCGTTTTCAAGGTATACCGCAGTTTGGAAATTATTTTATTTATTTATTTATTTATTTTTAGGACAACAGTATCTTCTGCAGAAAAGATCTCCAAAGATGCTGTTGTAAATTGTAAAGAAATCATTGAAACAAATGAAGACAGCAGAAGTCAGCCTGACATGTTTAATGCTCCAAAATATTTCTCAAAATAAAATATATTGTATTCAAAAGGGAAAAAAAGTTTTTGTATTTTTTGTCAGAAATTTAAAAAGAATATATTTCAGAGCAGTAAACGCAATACAGTCGAACCGTGATGTTTTTACCCAAGGTTATGATACCATCAGAATCTTATACCGGCCCAGCTGGCACCAATTGACTTTCATAGTCAATTTTATTCCTATTGAAGTCGATGGGTCTCAGCAAACAGCATTTTGAAAAAAATACTTTAACAATAAACGATAAAGGTTTAAAACCACATGAAAGAGGGTAAATAATGAGGCTATATTCATTTTTTTGCGTGTACTATTCCTTTAACTGTCTGTTTCAAGACCAGGTTTTTTACATCTATTTAAAGCTAAAATGAATGTTTTAACAGCTCCCATGACCTTTATTTCTGAGCTAAATATATCACTTTATGGGAACACTTTGGGGGGAAAAAACACATTTTTGTTTGTTATACTAAGTCACTTGTTACTGTTGTAGTTGAAGGCTTAATCATATAAGCGACACACGCAGGGGTGCCCAAATGTCTGAGACCACCACAGAAACTTTCTTTTTTATGTTTTATATACAATTCCTTTTTTGTATAAGCGATTTGCTGCAGTTGTTGTTTAATTACACGTATAATTTAATATTTTTCTGATTAAAAAATAATGACCTTCATACATTTTGAGTGTCTTATCCTCACAATAACAAATTATTTGAAACGAATATTTAAAGAACACATTTTTTTTTGCATTTTTCATGCTTTATGTACAATAGATTCACATTTTATGACAAATTTCCTAATTTAAATTGACAAACTGGCATTGATTCTTTAACAGTAGTTTTGATCTTATAGTCTGTGCTTTTTTTCTGATGAAGCACTTTTCTGAACTTCACACTCAAAAAAAAATGTGTTGCTTGTTCAAAGAACTTATTTAAAATGAGCTGAAACCACACAGTTCTTTTGGTTTTGTTGGGAAAACTTAATTTCTTTGTTCAATTCACTTGTTAAATCTATAACTTAGTTAGTTATAGATTTAGATATAGTTAACTTAATCCATTTGTATTGCGACAATATGTATGAATTGTGTGGAACCCAGCATTTTTTACAGTATACACTATACTCTGTAATGCTGGATTCCACACGATTCTTATTGTTTTTACTAATTTTATATTGAAATAAAACAATTAAGTTGTCCCCAAAATTAACAATTGTATTGTCAACTCATCTTTAATAAATAGTTTGATCAAGCACCAGAAGTAATTTGAGCGTGCATTGTCATGCCTTTTTCCTATCTTATAATTGAATGATTTTTTGATTTGCTTTCAGATTCCAATAATATTATCCTAAAATTCAAGCAATAAGCGTCAAGCAGCACATTACAAAATCATCTATTTCTCTTTCTTACTATTAGATCTGATAAACATAAATGTTCATTCATGTTTGAACTGCAATATCTGCAAATAAAACATGAATGAACCAACAAACCAAATGTATAAGAAGCGTAATGAAGTGTGTCATGTCTCACTCTGTTTTAGCCTTAGAAAAGCATCAGTAATACAGCTTGTAAACAGTATATCAGTATGTCACACTCAATTTCACTTCAGGAAAACAACTAGCTCTTCCTTTAGCTGTTAAAAAAGCTCTATTTTGCAAAATGGGATATTTAATGTTTTAGTATTTCTGTCATTTCATTTAAATTGCTATATTTTAAAAACAAACTGCAATAGAAATACAAGAATATTGTGATAAGTTGTATTTTGTGTTGGTTTTAAAATAGAGTAATTCAAATAGGGCTGTTGTGTTATTTTTAGCCCAATTAAGTAATGCACCAATTAGTTATTTCCCTATTTATTTATTTTTTTATTTTAGAAAAATACATTACAATCAAATATAAATATGAAAGTGTCACAATGTCTCACTCTTTTTGTCTCCCTTTAATAACACCAGAATTCATGTGCAAGATTGATTTATTGGCTATAAACACTGAGTTCACTGAAGATGTTTTATTAAAAAAAAAACTTATTCATTTTTTCAAGTTTCTGTAGAGCTTTGCTTATCAATGCACTATGTATATGCTTCTAAATATACTGTTTTCTTCTTCAGACCCATGAATGGAGCAAGAACGACGAGCGTCTCCTGAGTGCAGTGGAGCATGGAGAAGCAGATAAAGTCACCTCCCTCCTGTCGAAAAAAGGAGCCTCTCCCACCAAACTTGACAGCGAGGGCAAGTCTGCGTAAGTATCAGAATCTGAAGCTGCTCTGTTTTCTATTTGATTTGCTCCTTGACTGCCTTAATTGCCATTTCAGCCATGTTTAGGGAGATTTTCTAGACTACATCTTCTGCAACCCACTTGAGATGTGCATAAAAATGAGTTTATATGTGGGTGTTTACTCTCCAGCTGAGGGAGAGATTTGAGTTATGTTTTTTTTTTGTGCATCTGTTCATCAGGGTGTTTATTTAGGAGGAGAAATCATAATCTAAACCCCAGTCAAACAAATTTAGTCCTTCATTCAACCCTACAGCATTTCATATCATGTCATTTATTTTCTCTAATTTACTGCGTTATGCACACAGATGTTCAGATGTGAATGCTCGCTTTGTTTATGCCAGTCATTCATCCAGTTTTAAAATATGCAACACACATTTCATCCAACAACAACTTAAAACACTTAAAACCATGAAAAACTGATATCAGATCAGCGTTTTTGGCTTTTTCAGTGTGTAACTTTGTCTGTTTTTCTTAGAAGTCATAGAAAGGACACTTAAATATATGTTGTACTTGTTCAAAGACGTTTGAGTGCTTTGATTCTTTGTCTTGGCAGAGATGAATAGGAGTTCTTTTTTTTTATTGGAGCCTAAACCTGAATAATTGCATGCTTTTGTCTACATTTTTGGGGGAAATAATATAGATGTTTTGAAATGATGTGGACAGATTTATTGTGTTTGTGAGAATAACAAGAAGTTTAGATCTACCATAAACACACGTTTTTGGAGTCTGACATCATAAGGCCAATGTTTTGAATTCATATTCTTAACAAAAGAGTTTGCTATGCTGTTCTGGGTGGTTTTTATCCACATTTCTTAAGACCAATGACAATGGGTATATCCCATGTATCTGCAAATATAATATAATGTAATGTAATGTAATGTAATAAAATATAATATAATATAATATAATATTTACTCTTGAAACACGATACACTTGAAAAGTGCTTAAACTGTAATACTAAAATTGTAAAGAAGAAGCTTAAATAAGCTGACAAACAAAGGTTTAATAGTATAAAAGCAATTAACCCATTACAACATAGCATATCTTAATTATTTCTGCAGGAATATACAGACATCTAATAATATATCTTCATTTTGTAATGTACAATTGAAGTCAGAATTATTATCCCTCCTGTTAAGTTTTATTTTTTTTCATGTATTTCAACCTAATTTCTGTTTAGAGGAGAGAAGTCTTTTAACATTATATTTTTAATAACAAACTTATAATAAAACTGATTTCTTTCATTATATAGTACATATTTTACTAGATATTTTTCAAGACACTAGTATTCAGCTTAATGTGCAATTTAAAGGGCTTAAATGGTTAACTAGGCAAGTTAAGGTAATTAGGCGAGTCATTGTTTAACAGTGGTTTGTTCTGTATAGAGCCAAAAAGGAGGCAAATAATATTGACCTTTAATTTTTTTAAAATTATTATTAAAACATTTATTCTAGCCGAAGTATAAAAAATAAGACTTTCTCTAGAAGAAAAAGTATTATAGGAAATGCTATCAAAATGTCCTTAATCCATTTAACATCATTTAAAATATTAATATTGCACAGAACAGCTAATTATATTGCAACAGCTCAACTGTATGTTGTCTTTATCAAAAATGTTCATGTACTGGAATGCTGATGGTATGATAGTGCAGTATTTAAATTTGATGAATGTTTAATTTATGTAATTTACATACATTAAAGTTTAAACACTGCTAATAGGCATTTGAAATGAAAAGTCAGACGATTACATTTTGAAAGCATTTGTGGGGTAAAAAACCTAGAAAGAGACAAAACAAAAATAAGAGCATATTAATGCATTTCAGTGAGTTATTCCTTGGAAATCTTGTAAGCCTTGTGTACTGTTCAATATGACTATCCTTTTGTTATGTTTGTGGCTGTTTTTGCCTCATTGACTTGGCATGACACGCATAATCATGCATTCTTAATTGTTGCTGTTTTTTCATGTTGGGAAGAGGTAAAACTTTTAATCTTTTAATGTTGGTCATCAGTTGGCAGCATTTACCCTTTAGATTTCCAACTTTTTATATGGAGGTCTATGGAATAAAACAAAAATGATAGCATGCATGCATACATGTTCTGATAGCTGAGCTGCTTATGTTTTGTTTTCTCAAATCAAGTATGAGTGCGATTAAATTCTCTCTCACGCACATGCTCTCACATGTGTACGCACACACACACACGATATACTCCATATAACCATATAATTTTAGGCTATAAAGTAAGCTTTGTTTGCACTGCACCTAATGATCAACAGTAAAAATGATACATTTTATGTCTTCCCAGCAAAGAAAAGCAGCAACCATCAAGAATGGTCATGGCTTTCCAATCAAAAAATGTCATTTATAATAAAAGTCAATGAAGCAAAAGCAGCCACAAATGTAAAAAAAAAGCGTAGTAAATTTGCCCAAAGCCTATTGTTGAATTTTTAAAGCATTTTCCTAAATTATGTGTTAAAATAAGATTTCACCATCAATCATTCCATTTGCTGAAACACAGAGAAAGTCATGGCCAAATTAAGACTCAAAATAGCAACAGCACGTAAGGGTTAAATTATGTCAGGTGTGCAGACAACAAATGCACAGTTGTGTTATGTCATCTTTCTTACTGTTGTAAAATAATCATCAAGGAAAATAATCCCAGTTGATTGAAATTCATGTTATTATCCTGACATCTGGATTATTTAAACTAAACAGTATGCTCTGAAATAATTCATTTGAGTCCCTTCGAATTTAACTTTCCGAACCTGGAAATGCTCTTAAAATCTTCAAACGATGTCAGAATAACAAGTCTGCAAACAAACAACCTTGAAAGTGTCATCTTTAATGAAAGAATAGCGGCATTCCAGTGCGCAGTGCAGCAGAGCTGGATCAATGCACAAGCTCCACTCCAAACTCCCTCTCTCCAGTCTCTAAGTAATGAACTCGGACACCGCTGACCTCAATGAGTCTCCAGTGTCCTGCGTTAGGATGGCTTGAGCTCACATGGGCTCACAATAAATCCTTATCTTGCTGTTTGAGGAGTTGATTGTGCTGGAGGGCTTGTGCTCCAGAGAGGCACATGCAGAACACAAAGCCTCGCTGTCTTTCCCAACCGTCACACTCACCATGGAGATATAATTTCTCGATAATGGAGGAGTCGTACATGAAGACCCTGCTCGTTTTGCTAATCATATGCTCTGGCGACCGTGTCATTCAAGCTTGGAAAAGGACTTGGAGAGAGCACTTGATCATATTAATTACAATAGCATGAGGCGAGTTCTGCAGCAAATGTGTGTCTGTACACTCTACTTTTCAGGGTTAAGAGACACAATCTCCTGTCTGCTTTGTGGAAAATGGAGAGTGAGTGAACATTTAATTGATTTGAATGTTTAATTAAATCGGAGGACAGCAGTGATTAGCATTTAAAATGAGCTATATTAAAATTTAAACTTAAAAGTTTTTGTTTAACAGACAGGCCAGGGATGGGTATGTTTGGGTATAATTTTAATGTGGCAGATCAAACTAAGTCGGTGTAATTCACTGTCACACTGGGATATTATCTAAAATAGCAAATCATTGCTGTTAGTCATTATTCAATCTTATATATGTATATTTTTTTAATATTATTTTACACAAAATAACCAAAAAACTTGTTGTTTATATTCCTTTTAGACAAAATATCAATGTTAGATTACCATCCTGCGAATAACTAATATGTTGCACATCAGGGGCCAATCACACCAGGCGCGCCTTTCCGTTTCAACAATGGGAGGCGCACCACCCTGCCTTTTTGTTGACAAGAAAAGAGAAGAACGGTGTGCTTTTGTATGTCATTAGGAAATGACTGAATCAGCTGACTCGTACTGTGCGCGAGTTTTGATTTTGTAAAGTCATACAGCTCTGGATAACTTGAAACAGCGACCACAAGTCTTTCCTCCATCATTAAAAGTTCTCCTTAATGATGAGAACACTGCTGTCACCCCAACACAAACCCTGCCACTGCTTTTGTTTGATTGAAGAATGAAAAAGTTGCGACTGACGTGATACGCTTTTTCCGCTCAGAGGTGACTTATTTCAATTGCGATCACACCGTGCTCAACAGCAAAAACGTGAGGCGCAGAGCGCATAAGGAGCATGCAAAACCGTTAGTAAACCATTTAAAGGATGCGCCTCTCAACACAAAAAGCGCGTTCATGTGATTGGCCTCCAATGCAGCCAAACTTTAAAATATACAAAATAGTGTTTTTTTTAATCGTTCAACTGATACCATTAATCTGTTACAAACGCACCCTTTCGTTTAACGGTTAATCGCTTATTTTGAGCATCTTTACTTTACACAAATTTTGAAATGCATCAAGAGTGTTTGGATTACAATTTTGCAGGCAATATTCATGGCCCTGAGTCAAAAATGGTTAAAAAAAAATAAAGTTTTACTCATGGTTTAAAAAATATTCTATTACTAAAACATAAAGTATTTTCTTCTTTGTGAGAGCCACCCATTTAAATGTGATGTTTTTGAACCAATCTGAAAGCACCAAATATGCAGACTTTTTTTTCTTCTCAGGACTGACCTTTAATCGCATTAGAGTGATGTGTTTTGTGCTTGAATGGCCATTTCTGAATATTTAAAGTTCTTGGTTGTTCGTTTAAAGGTCATAAATGACATGATTATCATGGTCATTATCAGGACATCTTGTGTAGCTTTAGATGTCAGCTTTATCACTGCCTGAAAGAGAGATAGCAGTGGATCCTGGTCCTTATCCTCAAGTAGGGTCTGATCAATTTCAAATAGATTAATTAGTGCTTTCCTCGAGTTTGTTCTCTGAAGAGTCAATTAATGAGGAGATGCAAGATATCAAACCAACAAGATTAAATGGAAACGATTTATTAAGAGACAGGGGACACTGAACTTTTAAATTAAAGGGAAAGTTTAAACTTTTCTCCATTTTTCTGTGCCCCCGGGTCAAAGATTTCATGACTAATGAAGAATTTAAAGGAATAGTTCACCAAGGCATACATATTTATTCCTCATTGGCAGGGTTTCCAACCATGTGCCTTTGTGAATTTTGAGATATCATTATTCATTTATTTGTATTAATATTAGGGATTATCAAAATGGAAAAACATCTCCAAAATGTGTACAAAGACCATACAATACAGTTACAACTGAAAGAAATGCTTTTATTTAGCTCAGTTGCAATGGGGTATATGCACAGCTATTTTTTCAGCCAATGATAAAACTTTCGGTAAAAGCTAATGTTAATCTTTTAAATTTCGTAAGGTTCCTTTTAAAGCATCAGTGTTTGTACTGTAATTACAATACGTTCAATTAAATAGACTTAAGCATTCATTTAGTTGTTAAAGCGTAAAACGAGATGAACAAACGTATAATCGCTAGTGCCGCCTGGATCAGCAGGGGAGTGCAGAAACTCCATTGAAAATAATGGGGTAAAATAAACTGTCATATTTTAGACATGGCAGGGGAAAATGGTATTTAATGCAGTGCTTCTTGTCCGGTCTGAGACCCACTTTATATCGTATATCTATCAGGTAGTAAAGATCACCGAGTTTAAGAAATTAGATCTTAAACATGGCCATTTTATAATGGAAAGACAGTTCACCGGATGTGCTGAGGCTGGTTGAAATTAAAAGTCTAGTAGTCTTTTCCAGAGCTATATTGATGAGAATAAGGACAGATTAATTGGTAAAGGGGTATATACATTATATATAATACATTATTCATATTTACTTGCCTGTTGAGCTGCTGTTAACCACTACATTGCAAGTTAAATGTATGTTCAATTGGATCAAAATATTAACAAAAAAATCTGTAAAATTTCACAGCTTTGCAGGTATTTATTGCCCTAAATAATAAATTGTCACATTTAAAAAAAAAAACTTTTGTGTATGGATTGTGTATAGATTGACCTCCAACATATTATTATTCATGCTGTTTCAAATAGGTATGATTGTTTGGTACCACTTACTGATGTTTTCAAAATGGCATATTTTAAAGTCAAAATCAGAATTAAAATTTCGTTACTCAGATCCTAGGTGCATAACAGATAATATTTATATAAAAGGTAGAGTTTTAAAAAGACATTACAATAAATACAATTACATAATATAATCTAAATATAAATAAACATAATATAAAATATAATAAAAATTGTGAACCATACAATTACAAATAAGGGCACATGGCAGGGAGTGCATCAAGAGTTGTGCAGATGAAAAAGTGCAAAAGCTGGTAAATATGATAAAGTGACAGTGTCTTAATAATATACAGGGAGGTAGTGAGGTAACTAGCAGTCCAAGTTCTGCAAGAAGCAAGTCATGGAGGTAATACATTTCTGTGGAACACTAAAAAATGACTTTGTTTGAACTAAACCTTTAAATGGTGTGTTTCAGCCTTATTTAAAAAGCATCACTAATGTGTTTTGCTTTAATTCCTCCAAAACAGACAATTTTTATACTTTTTTTTTGCTTTAAACAGCAAGTTTCCTTTGCATGTGTTTTGTAAATTGCCTGTTAACTACAGCTTTGTGCTCCACTTGCTACACAGAATGATCACGCAGATTGATCTGATGTCACTCATTCACACTAGAGTGCTTTACAATTGCCTCAGGACCAGCATATATGTAGAGCGAGTCATTGACCTACCTTTTCGATCAAAGAGCTCTGTTTACTACATTTAGGCTCGCTGGCGTAAAATAAAAAAATGTGTAAAGGACAAATGACTATGACTATGTGTAAAGGACAAATGTAACTTCAGTAATTGTTTTGTTGAAACTCTTTTCTTTCTCAGTCTTCATGCCGCAGCCTCGCGAGGTCAAACCGAGTGCCTTGCTGTAATCCTGGCTCACGGGGCTGATGTTTCTCTGCAGGACGCTTCAGGTTGACTACAACTAGATCAATACGTTTTCATGCATTGCTTACTCATGTCATTGACGAACAACAAATACCGCTCTGTAAATAACAAGCCTTGTTCTCTCTTCTTTACGTCAGGGTTCACTGCTTTACACCTTGCTGCCAAAAACAGCCACCCAGAATGTGCCAAAAAGCTGCTTCAGGTAATGTTTTAAGTTGATTTTAGTATCACAGGCTGACAGTTGGATGCACACATGCAGATGGAGCGAATGCTAATGGGAACAACAGCCATGTCCGTTGCTGCACTGTGTGCCAGCTAAACAAAAGGAGCAGATTTTGTTCTGCAGTTTCATAAACTAGCAAATCCCACGGCCTCCTGCTGTGAGCTTGGAGAGTGTTGCACGTTCATGTGTGCGTTTGTGTGCGTGTGGGCATGTTGGCATCCTCAAAGACCCCCCTCGGTGTGGTGAAACACTGGTTATGTTCTCTAGCATCCCTTTTATCATGTGCATCTTGTTCTCTGCTCCGTATGATTTAAGCAGAGCCACAGAGATTTGAAATATCCACATCCTGTCAACTCTGTGCACTAATGGGTGCCAGTATTGACGTTGCCTGTATAGATTTAAAGAGGCATCAGTATTATCAGTTTAATGCAGCAGCTGCACCAGAACTTGTATATGCACAGTAGAACTTTTGAAAAAAGGTATGTATCTAGATCTGCTAAAGCACACCAATGTTTTAACCCCTTAACTGTCACTGTCCAACAGTTGGGACATTTTTCTGTGACCTTATTTTTGAAAATCTATGTATTATATGCAAAAATGAAACACATTTTTCAAGTATAAACTCTGAAAACTCTTGGAGTGACAGTTTAGGGATTGAATATTGTACAGTAAATAATTATAAAAATAAACAATTACAAATTGAAGAGTGGTTTCAAAAATGATTTAAACTTTTTTTTTAGTACTTTCAGTATTATAAATCACCATAAGTGTTTAGATACTGTGCATGCATTCACTGCATTTCTCCATTACTGTTCAAACGTTTGAAGTCAGTGCATTGTAATGTCTTCATGCGTGCGTTTTAATGTGGATGTTGGTATATTGCATAATAACTGCTGGAGGTAAATGCTAAGAAGGGCACAAAAAACTAAAAACTGAAACAATTATTGCATATTTATTTGTAAATAAGCTATAATAGAAGAACATTTGAGTAAATTCCTTGATTCCTGGTAACATCAAGTGATTTGATACCCAGCAGACCAATCAGTGCACGTTACCTTGAATGTTATTTTAGTCGTCCTGGAATGCCTGAGCCAAAGGTTTGCTTTGGTTACATGTCCCCCCAGAACTGTCTCTTAAGATTGTGTTCCCAAACATCAGACATCAGCCCCCAAACGCACATGACAGTATTTGTTATTGTTTGTGTCATCTGTGCTCAACTCATTCATTTTGTAGGAAAAAAAAGGCTGTAGGTCTTTCAAGCTATCTCCATTTTTATCACTGAGAATTTGCTCCAATTTCCAAGCAAGGGAAAATTTTGTGTTTTTAAACACCTAAGATCGAACCTGTGCTTCAAACACAAATTATTTACTCCAAATGCTCCAGTTTCAAAAGTAAAATAGGCCACTCTGTATCAAAACACATGTATTGATAGTAATAAGCAGTGATAACCTTCGAAAGAATCACGTGACACTAAATGTTGATGTGGTGAAAATGTAGTGCAAATACAGGAGTAAATTAGATTTAATGATATGCATTTAAAAATTATTTTAAAATAGAAACATTTTTATTTTTAATTGTAATATTACTGTAATTCACAATTTGACCTTTTTAACAGTGATCATACAAGGCTTGCTTCAGAACCATTGTAACTTTTAAACGGTTTGCATTATCCTTTTTGCCAGAATTAACCTCGTAACAGTAAAAGCGTTTTATAAGTGAAAATGAGACATTTCGAAATTGGATGAAAGCCTTGCAAATATATTTCCCTTTTCACAGCCAGCCTGGCGTTGAATTCATTAGCCATTTTCCCCTGGAGATCCTGTGAAACAGATAAATTAGCTCTTGCACTAATCAAAAGGCCTGACAGTAGTAATATGTTTTCACCCGGCAGTCATAAAAATATAAAAGAAAAAAGAAAAAACTCATTGTTTGCCTTAAACACAACAAATGCTTCAACATCCCAAGTGTCTTGAGATTCTGCATTGGGCTAATTTTCACATAGACTAGTTTAAACTGCTATAATAACAAAACAACACAAATAACAGAGTCATTGAACTCTTTAATGGTTAAATTAACCTTTGTTTGTTTATCTAGGCATGTTATTGAGGGGTCCAAAATGTGTGGAATCTCATTTACATAATAGCAACAGTGAGGAGTTAAGGGATTAATCTCATTTAATAGGATGTCCACATCAGGCACATTTTCAGGTCCAACTGGCTACTGCAGTCAGGTTTAATATATTACACTTCTCCTCTGATAATGCCTGTCAGATAAATGCCTTGTGCCTGTTCATCCATGGACACTGACCTGACATGCTGTGAAATGTTTAATAGGAGGGCACATCCTTAACTTGCACCCAAAAAAATACAAATAAAAATTAAATAAAGTAAAATGCTGAGTGAAAAGTGTAGCTGTTTTGATCGAAAGGTTGTAATTGGCGTCTAGTAGAGCCTTCTGGATAGAACATGTCATGCTGGTTTCAGATGATATGTTTGAAGCATTAATCTCTTGCGCTTCATTCTACAGAGTAAGTGTGTGCTGGATGCGCCAGACAGCTCAGGGAGGACTGCTCTTCACCACGCAGGTTTGCACCATTTCTCTTTTATTAAAATAGCTACTGCATCAGAGCCTGTAGAGTTCTGGATAAATTTGGGTATCAATATTTAAAATTTTTCTAAAGATCTGAGTAGACGGCTGTCATAAAGCATTGTAACTACTGGATGCTCCGAGAAAATGTTAATTGTTTAATTTATTTGAACAGTGAAGCATAGGGCTGGGTGATACAACAACTAAAAATCACGAGGTCATGTTTCATATCATTCAGTATAGATAATTATTGAATATTTTATAATAATTCATTTAGCAATATTAGGATTTTTTTAACCAAACATTTTTTATTTTAATTTACCAACATTACTAGGGCAAATAGATTTATTGGTCAAAAACAAAAATATTTAAACCAAAATATTGGTCTCTTTATAATAAAATAAACGTTAATGAGACTTATAAACTTGATAGTGTAGATGCTGAACAATCAAAGCAAACTTTAGGGTTTGAATAATAATGATGCAGTAAACCTCAAACTCTGTTAACAAAACAATTTATGATAATCAAATCTGAGCTTTCGAGTAAAAGAACCAACCATCATTGTTCAAATACATCTTTCAACATTACAAATTGTGAAGTTGCATTATTTAATTACTCCCTATGCTAAAAAAAAAAAACTTTCAGATGGGGAGCTAGTCACTGGGATGCTCAAGAAATGAAATCAAAAAGCCACTCTGTCGAAAATCCTTATATGCTTTTTTTAAATTCACAATCTCCTCACTGCTGATAGCCACAGCACTCCTCTTCATGTATGATGTTATTCTGACCTGATGTGGTGATGGTGTGGTTTCCTTCACCATCTTCAATGCACTTTGCCCTTGTGCTCCCTTCTTTCTGTAACTAGGCTTCTTTCTGTAACTAGGCTTCTTTCTGTTACTAGGCATCTTTCTGTAACTAGGCTTCTTTCTGTAACTAGGTATCTTTCTGTAACTAGGCGGCCATCAACTGTTTTCTCAGAGGATGACAAATGGACAATCCATTGCTTCAGCTCTGATACAAGTTTATGGTGTATACAAGTGTATACAGTGTTTGGGTGCACTGTGTTTGTCTGAGGCAATTAGTCTACCGCTATTACTGAAATGTGTATATTCCATACAAAGTGTGAAGCTGATTGGTTGGTTCTACTTGCATGAATCGCAGTGTGCACACAGCATTCTGGAAAGTTCAGATGTTTTTTCAACTAATTGTGCCTGGAAAATGCGAGCGTGTCATGTGCGCCCCACTTGCCCTCGGTCCCTGTTTGCTCCGAAAGTCACGCACCTCCATTGGAAATTACAAACTTAGACTCTACGCTTATTGGCATTTCATCCAAGGCGTGTGCCCAGCAACCACATTTTAATAAAACTATAGCGAATCATAACAAATTTTCTTTTAATCGTTAGTGACAATGATCTTCGATCAATAAATACTGATATGTTTTTATCGCCCAGCCCTAGTGAACCATTGACTCGCTCAGAAAGACTTCACTGGTTTCATAACTGAATGGCTTGATGTTTTTTAACAAATTGCCTGAATGAAAATGATTCTATGACAGCACAGTATTTACATCTGCACCAATAATGTGATTATTTCCAATAATTAAAGGACTTAATGACACATGCATTTACATGCATATTACTTGCTAAGACTACCATTTCATCACCATTATTCACAAAACTAGCATTTAATGGCCACTGTTCTACTTTAATCAAATTCAAAACACATTTCCATGAATAGATATTCAGTGTCATAATAAACATCCCAATAACAGTGCTTCATCAGTTTCTTTGCACAGCAGAATTTAAAACTTCAGAATAAGTTAATTTAAAGTCCCTCTGTGCGTGCATCTGAGAATATGCAGACTTTGGTTAGAGCTGAAATAACGGGTCAAGGTAATTTATCTCCATTAATTGTGATTAAAATCTGCATATGCCATATAATTTATTGCAATAATGATTTTCACCAGCAGTTTAAATGCAGGTCTGATTGTCTGCTGTTATACAAAAATTTAAAAGACAAAGACAAATGATTTTCATTTAGTAATGAGATTGTTTGAGTTTTAATGGCGATCAGAGTCTTTTAACAAAAAATCATGAAGCTACATTCTGTTTGCTTTGTCAGTTCAAGTCAATCATTCAAGGTCATGTAACCAGGTTTATCCTCAGTGTGTCTTGCTTTCTTTCATTATTTTTGGTTTAATAGACCTCTTTTATGATTGTTTGCTCACAAATGTACTCTAGCAAACATTAACCCCACAACTTTGCCATCACGCTTCTACTTACAAACACAGAATAACATATTATTGTGGACCTTTCATGGAAAAGACTGTCAGTCACAGAGGGCAAACACAAAAACTCTTGTTTTCGTTTGTGGAGAGACCCTTTATTCAGAAAATTGCTCTCTAGCAAATGAAAAAAAAAAACCTTTTGCCCATTTCAGTCTCTGAGGGGAAAAACCGAAGGCGTGTTTGTTGATAATTGAGCATTTCGCCAGCTGTTAAGGATTGAACAGGGTATGATAGTTCATGAAGAGCGGGGAGATTTCAGCCACCTGAAGGTCAGAAGTCTGCTAGCGGGATGCTTTTATCCTGCGGAGAACAACATGAAACAACATAGTTTCGTATGGACTACAAAGCAATCCATGAAATAATGAGGGGATGCAAGTACACCCATCTACTGCTTCAGAATAATGGCCAAGATGGGATGAGAATGAGGACACAGAGTAATTGTTAAAGGGGTAGCTAATAATTGTTGAGGACTAAGTAGTGTCACACACCATGAGACTAGTTTTGATCTCTGTGGGAAAGCTTCAAGTGTTTGCAGTAATTGCTCTTTAAGGAGTTTGTTGGCCAGCTGTTAAATCCTTATTTGCGTCTCTGTGGGCATAAAGAACTGCTTCTTATTATCCGTTGTCTGTTTCTCTCTTGTAGCTGCCAGTGGAAACAATGAAATAGTTCAGCTTCTGTGCGAGAACAAGAGCCACGTCAATCTTAAGGACTCGGTATGTATGAATATTATTTGAGTTATCCGAACCACTGGGAAAATGGTCCTGTATTTCTCACGTGTTCATGTGTTTTGCTGAATCTCAGAGCTGCCTGTGGTTTACCTCAAACATGAGCATTGTCAAACACAAACTACCTCGAAATCTGTTCTCTGTGGGTTTGAATCAGTGTAGGGCAGCATTGATTAAAGTCCCTATGGCACACTTTACAGTTACTGGGAGGTCACAGTTACTGGGAGATTGCTTGTCCGAGGTAGATTTTTTTTTCCTATTATCTATTTTCCTTTCTTCTTCCAAGATTTTCACAGTGGTGCTTTTAAATGGCTACAGTCTGAGCGATGGCAAGTGCAGTATGACCAGTACTACAAAAAGAAATCGTGATCGTATACGTTTCTCTTTTCATGTCAGACATTTGTTCTAATTTGCCAATATGCACTCTTCAAAGTGGACTCCACAGGATGTTTGCCATGATTTTAGTTTTGGAGCAAATGTTTCTTTCAAATGGCATTTTAGTATGTGATTTGTGAATTTATATAGTACAACCCCGAATCAGAAAATGTTGGACAGATTGAAAAATGAAAATAAAAAAGTAGTGATTTCCAAAATTGCATCCCAAATGCCAGTTAAAACTGTACTGTGCCAAAAGGAAGCCCTATGTTTACAGTGTCCAGAAGCGCTGTTGACTTTTCTGGGCTAGGAGTCATCTAGGATAGACCATCACACAGTGGAAATGTGTCCTGTGTGAATCAGTATTTTATGATTTTTTTTAGAGGAAAAAAATACGCTATAAGAAATACAAAAATGTAACAACGGAGACCCCATACTGTTGCCCACCTTAAGGCTTGTTTGCAGGAGGAATGGGAATAATTACACTGAAAACACTTCAGTCCCTAAAGATCTTTTAAGTGTTTAAGAAATGTCAATAATACATAGTGGTAAATGCTTTACTGTTCCAACTCTTTTTTTTTTTTTAATGTGTTAGAAGAACTAAAATTGGAATACGTGTTTATTTTGAAAAAGATAAAAACAAAACAATAAAAAATAATAAGGAACACATTAAATAATGTTTGTTGTATTGTCTGCAATGAAATACAAGTCAGAGTAAATTTAGGAATCACAAACAACAAAGGAGACAAGGGAACAATGCATAGGGACGAGACAGTCTGAACACAGAGGGCTCCATGCATGAACTTACAAAGCTGGCTGTCTAAATCAGGTGTGTTAAATAAGAGAGCGTTGAAAAATATGTAAATTGGTGGGGCATGAGGACTGGGATAAAGAAACGCTGCACTATAGGGATTTCCTGGGTTTCTTCAAGGTGAATTTGGTGGTTCTGTGCATCTGTGGCCTTTGGAGGAGATATATTAGTAATCAGAGCTGTGCTTCACTGATAAGATGTGCATGACTATCGAAGTTTTTGCAAAATTGATTGTATATCGATTTATCTTGCAGTCCTAAATAAATAGAGAGATAGAGAGTGATTGAATTTAATGCTAATGTATTATCTGTATTTAACTTAAAGAAATTACCTGGCCCCTTATCATAGGATGTAACTTATTTCATTTATTCAATCTACCACAAATCGCACCATGTTGTGGTTTGTTTAATGTTAGTATTTGCCATTTAAGCATCATCCCAGAGATGGTCAATCATTTGTAATTTATTTATTTTCTTTATTTAAATTATTAAAAAAAAACAGACAAAAAAAATCCTGGTACATCCGAAGTGTTTATAAAACTATTTCTTTTTTTTAATAAGTAGTGATTACTCTACTGCAACTCCCATTTCACTGGGCTTATTTACTTTGTGTTGGAAATGTGTTAATATGCAACTGCACTATCTTTGAGTATCAATAAGAAGTACACCAATTATTCTCATTCAACAACGATTGAATGGTTAGGTTGGAACTTTCCCTGCAGTGACAATTTTAATTAAGAAATAAATCCACAATTAATTCACAGTTATCTTTTAAAAGTAATGTTTTCTGTTAAAACCCACAGCGCTTTTATCCCAAAGATTAGACTGGCTGCAGTAAAGGATGAGCTACCGTGGGCCTGATGCAACTCTAGAGAAATATTTCATGCTAATAATGCTTCAAATAGCTGTGTTCTGTCAGGGGAGAGTGCTGGAAGAAAGAGGCAACAGCTAAATAACATTTATTAAGTCATCCGCACTAAATGTACACTAGCAAGAGATGGCCTGTGACAAGTGAGCTGCTTCATCAAGACAACAGAAGCATAACTTTCTTCAAAGTCAAGTTTCTTGGTAACAGGACCGAATGCATGGTAACATTTTTGAACTTTGTGTTTATGCCAGGTTAACGGCCTTTTTTTGTGTGGTATTATCACCCGTTCTCTAATTCACACATCTCTATTGTCATTATGTCAGCAGCTCAAATGAAATGAACCGTTTTTCTTCTCAAGCTGTAAATTACTCTGAGACAGAGGGCCGGTGTGGGAGGCAACGAACCTTCAAGCTGTGACTCTCATTTAGAAAGCCGTGACTGAAGAGCTTCATCAGACAGAAAGGAGAGAGAATGTGAATCAGAGACTGCTTATGCTTTCGGTCACTGATTATCCACCGTTATCATCCTCTGAGGCGAGCTTAGCATATTCTTGCCTGATGATTCTTGTCCACTCAGCCCGTTGCTTTGAACATGCGGAAATACCTGCTTTCGCTGCTAAATTATTAAACTTACCCTAACTAGTGTCACGGTAGCTTTCTGGGCTTGAGCTCAAAAAATGCTCTTTTAATGTTTTAATGACTAGTCAGTAGACATTGTGTTCAGTTCTCTAAAAAAAAAAGAAAAAAAAAAAAGAACAGACTGGACCAGTCCAGAGATTTGTGCACCTTTGGGTCAGTTTAAAACTCATCTTGGAGTTTGCCTTTGAGCTGGAAACAGGATGGAAAAACTTCATCCACCAAAATTTTAGTGAAAGCCACTGGGTCTAATTTGGAAAACTCACACCTGGTACTTTTCCTCTTATTTCCCCCTGCAGCATATGGGATATCCATGCCCTCAGGAGCGTATGGCTCAAAGTGTGTGCATAGATTTTTAAATGCACACTGCAAAAATGTTTGCTATTTAAATGGGTTGCTCACCACGATTATTTACTCCAGCTCACATAATTGCAAACATAAAGTTCAATACTTTTGTGTTTCTTTTGTGCATTTATGTAAAATCTAATGCTCTGTGTTCACAGATAATAGAAAATCTCCCAGGTTTAAAATGACGGGGTTGAGCAAAATAATTTCTATTTTTTTATGAACTTTTCATTTAACAGGTTTACACATTTCCAACATGTTCACCTGTGTAGTACCTTTAAAATGACCAATTTGTGACTTACTGGAGTATGTTGGTATCTTAAGGGTCATTCACACTAAGCATGATTAAGTGACATGAGTGTTGCTCTTGAAGAAAATCAACTAACCCCTTTGGAACTATTTGCACTGAGTGCAGTCAATTGTGGCGCCAGAAACCCACTATGAAATGCGCTGTTAGATTTGAGCTCATGTTCCACTCTCTCAGAACAAAAAGTTTAAAACGGTCACTGTGACAGTACCTCTTATAAAGCTTCACTTTTGTTCTTTAAGGTACTAATTTGGATCCTTTATGTACAAACGTGTACCTTTTGAAAAGGTAGTTCTTCAATGATATTTTTGTGTTGTTTCTAAGAATGCATTTTGAATGAAACTAGAGTTTTGATATGTACCATTTAGAAAGACTATAACCATTTCATAAAAGTTGGGAAGACCATTTTTGTAACATTTACGCATTTTCATTTAATAATGTTTTTGTAATTGTCTTTGTGTAAAGGTAGATTTTTCTTCTGTTCGTTTATTTATTTGTTTTTCCCTTAATCAATTTCAGCTGTTTTTTTAAACTAAAATTCATTTTAAAAGGCAAAAAATGTCTGCATCTTTAAAGTATGTTCAAAGTGTGTTCAAAACACAAAACGACATTGCTTCTCGGTTATTCCCATACAGTTGCGAATATTATTCAGTTTATTTAATGACAATTTGACACTTTGCGTCTCTGATATTACTGCCAATCGTCTTGCATTTTTGCTGTATATCGGTTGTCAAAACACCTGTAATAATACAGTATATGCTTAAAAACATTTAACTTTAAGAAGATAACATTGTCAAAATGGAATGTCTTATTGGGGGAGACTTGTTTATGGTACTGCTTAACCAGAACTTTTCCAAACTATTCAAGTATTGCCTCAAAGACACGCTGCCATATCCCTGAAATTGAACAGTTTTTGCACAGTTTTGTAGGAGAAGACAGTAAATATTTTTTAGATGTTTGTATGAGTATTGACAGTTTAAGATATCTGTAAGCTGGTGTGCTCCTAAACAGTGACAATTCACGTTTAGAAGATCTAAAACTAATATAAACATGTAAAGCTTGTCGTTTGTCACTTCCGCATAAATGATTTATCGGTTTTATTCAGATCCCCTCATACTTCAGTTTCTCATCAAATCATAGCCGATCAAATGCTCTCTACTTATCTGAGAAGCTCCGCCCTCTTCAAGACGCTTCTCATTTGCTGTTTATTTGATGCGTTTGAGCTCAACCACTCTCATTGGCAGAGCAGTGATAAAACAAAGCTATTGGCTGTTTTTTTAAAGGGGGAGGAGCTAAACTATGTCCTACCCTCTTCCTGTTGCATTTGAGGTTATGCCAAACATCAAATAAAAATGCATATTTCAAAGCACTCCAGGGGACCTTTAAGATCTCCTGCTTGAATGTTTTTATTTATAGACTTTTAGCGTACCATTTTTTCAAAATGCTTTACGTCCTGATGAATGCTTCTTTATACAATCCAATCATTTCTGCTACAGTTATACTAATGTTTCTGTTACAGTGACTCAGCCTTTGTGAAACAGGCATAGAATGCCCATGAGTTTTACTTTGTAAGCTCTCTTTCTCTACTGCAGCCGTGTTTATCAGTGCTGAATGCAGTCATAAAGTAATTAATTGGAATTGATGTGGTTCTCTGTGTGGAGAGAAATGATTGTCAACTTGAACGCCTTGCGAAACAACGTTTGAAATGTTTTCATAATAATTTGCCAACAAAATGTCAGTTGAAGGTCACCCGAATGGGAAAAAGTGACGTAAGAACAGTTTGACGTGATAAAATATAAAACAATTGCCCTTTTTTATAGCTATATCATATAAATAGTGGGCACAGAAATCTTCCTGCTAGTTTCTACTATAATTATAACATCCCCTGACCTGTTAGGTTGAGCTGTGACCCTGCAGATGTCTTAGCTTGTTAAATTTAATCTCATCCTGGCTCTTCAATATATGCCAGGACAGAAAGAAGCCAGCACATAGGATTGTATTTAATCATTTAATTTCTCTGCTTCATGCATAATGAGCTCAAATCATCCCCTGGACTGCACTGACTAAACATTTGCCAGTTAACGTAGAAACATCCGAAGAGGACTTTAAACCTTTTTTTTTTTTGGGTTGGGGTGCAAGATTTTCTGAAATGCGTAATGAATGTGTCTGTACAACGAACTTACACAAGGCAGAGAAAACCCGCACCATGTTGTGAACTTTTACAGACAGTCTACATCTACACCTTTTGCTCCCTAAAGGAGAGAACACATTAATACTTGGATGTTTTCTTTATAAATTATTCAAATATAGCATAACGTCAGCAGAATTTTAAACACTCTGTGGAACTCAGTGTTTTATAGGCACTTTTTTGTAGTAGTAGTTGTTTTAACTTCTAAAACCAACCAAATGTGCTCTTTAAAAATATGTAAGATTATTCTGGAGCTATTTTCAGGGAGATTTAAGCTTTTCCTTTATCGGTGAGAGGATTGTTTTTGAAAGGAAATTTGAAAAAAGGGGGGGGGATGGGGTGAAGTGGGAAAAGTTTAGCTACAGTATGTGCATTTAATGTAACAAACAAGGTTAATTATTTGCTTATTTTGATGATTAGTCACCTGGATTTATTTTTGTCATATATTAATGTTCAAAATGCTAACTGATTTCTGTATTCAGTTGATAATGTATTTCTTATTTTAATATATTTATCAATGAAATGTTGTTGACATGGCAATAACAAAAACATGATATGATGATAATTATTCATTGACTGGCAGTCTAATGTACTGTCTATTAATACAGCATTCTCAACATGCAGTATTTGATGGTATTTAAAGGGGAAATGATGTTGACTCGAAGCTCTTTTTCATTTAGGATGGCTTCACGCCCCTGCTTTTGTCAGCACGACATGCACACGCAGAGGTTTGCCAGAGTTTATTGGATTGGGGAGCTGACATCAACGCTAGAGACAAAAACGGCAGGTATGGCTCTGGTCATCAGTCATAATACCGAAACGGCTGATGAGAAAGTTTTCTCAATTGAAACATTACACCTGGCTTTCATAAAGTGTTAAGTGAGCTGGAAAAAAGTACAATGAGAAGTCAGCAGTGAAACTAAACTGTGACAAAGTAGCATAATCCATCTTAAGTTAGAACATACAGTACTGTTCAAACGTGGGAGGTTAGTACGTTTCTTTTAATGTTTAATGTATTTGGCACCGGATTGAACATAAATCACAGTGATTGAGTTTCTAACTTGAGTCATCTAGAGCCACTAACTTTCCAAAATTTCATTGATGTCTGTGCTAATATTTTTGAGCCATAAGGTTTAGAAGCAAAGTCATTTTAAGAAAAAATTCACTGAAGATTGAATTTTTACAAAAATCAAACCAATTATCTATAGATCATGTCTAGAAAAAAGAAAGAAAAAGCCTGAAATTTCAAAATTAAGATTTTGATTTTTTCATAAAGTGGTATATTTTTTAATGCATTAGCCTAACATTATTAAAATTGTTTTGTGTCTTTGAGCCCCATGCCCTACAGGTACAATGACATTATGAAAATTTCAGGCCAGCACCAATATCAATAATTATAACAGCTTTTGGAAATGGTTGATTAGTTTAGTCTGTTGTTATAAGAGTGAGCTTAATAGATTGTATACTCATTTTGTGACAGTGCATGTCTCTACTGGAACTTTCAATTAGTGCTGGACAAAGATTAATGGTGATAAATCATATCCAAGATAAAAGACATGATATGAAGTCAAGCCCAAAATTATTCATTTCCCAGGCGTATGAGTAATTTCGAGCTCGAATGTGTGCGTATTTTATATATGCATGTATATATAGAAAACAATACACTTAGAAACAAAACTGTACAAAACAAATTTAATTCAAGAGATAAAGAGATTAAATAATTTGTATCATACATATATTTTATATCTAAATATAAATAAACATTTTCTCAGATATATGAATGTGTGTTTGTGTATATACATAATAAATATACACAAAACCAACTTAAATTGTCAAAACAAACTTTAATTATAAATATGATTAATCTCGATTAATTGCTAAACAAAAGAATATTCTGCATCCTTGCTAATTAAAAATATTAATGTTTTCGTTTCTGAAAAATAAAGTCTTTTGAATAATGGGGTTTGTGACGTGCTGTTGTGTGTTGCAGAACGGCGGTGATGCTGGCTAGTGAGAGCAGCTGTGTGGCCGCTGTGGAGCTGCTGGTGCAGAGAGGAGCTGACTTGCACATGGTGGACTCACTGGGCCACGATGTGCTCCATTACACCAAACTGTCAGGGAGCGCTGATGTCCAAACTGCTCTCAACACTGCCCTCCACAGACAGCAGTCTGAGTCAGGTAATCTCAACTTAGTGTCAATGTGATGCCAATTAACACAAGTTCAGCTCACAATTAAAAGTTCTGCTTCTCATTCTAGTGGTGTCAATGATACTTTGCAGAGTGCTGAGTAGGTTTTACTATTCTTTTTTTTTCTAAGTGGTGACTAAATGGATACTTAAACAAAAATAAATAAATAAATAGACAAGAAAAATGAACCACAAAAAATTGTTATTGACATTAAATGTACGGCAAAGTACTTGAAACCGATTCGAAGCTCATGTTCATGCTGTTCATGCAGTGCATCATATGCAGTTAGAAAAATTGAGCTGTGCACTTTCAGTAAACAGGTTTGACATTAACTACAAATTAAAGTTCTATATACCTGTTACTGATTTAAAATGTAGCCTGTTGATTTCCTTGAACAAAGAAGCTTGTTTCTGATCATCACTTACCATGGCTCCTGATTTCAATTGACAGCTCAGGCATTAAAGTGGCTCCTGCATTCTTATAGCTGTGGTGCATACACAGCTGTCATAAATGTACTGCACTGGGTTTCTGTATCCAACCTTGATGCCCAAGATTGTACACCCATATTACTAAGAACTGGGAAAAATGCATGTGCAAAATTGCAAAAAAAATATCACAATGAAAATAAAATGGCAAATTGGTCAAATGTTGAGCCTCCCCTCAGAATGTAAGAATAATTGCAGACTTCAAGTAGGGCTCTGTCTCTGACAATTGTTTTTTTTTTTCTTTGCCTTAATATTATATGAACATACCTGTCATTCAACTGTTAGCTGTACACTGGGGAGCACTGAGGAAATATTTCTTGTATATTCTAGTGACATTTAATAAAAGAAAGCAGTCCATATTATTTGTCTCTAACAGCGTCGGCACCTTTTCTGAGTTTTGCATGGAACTTATTGGCTCAACATTGCCATCTAGTGTTGTTTTTAAAAACACCTCATGCTTACAAACCTGTCGAGGGAGAGAAGGGGAGTGAATTCAATTTCTTGCAGAAATTCTCTGATGCTATTATGAAATGAAAGAAGGAAAGATTAGGGCAGCATAACTAATGTTAGCACCAGGGTATAAACCACATGTTTCTCTGTCCTGTGTCTTTGTATGTGCAGATAAGGGTTCAGCCAGGACCCCTCAGGTAAGCCTCTTAATTTTCAGTTTGCTCATTTTCAGCCCCTCAGACTTTGATGGGTTTCTTCTTTTTCTGATTGGCAGAAAATGCTTTCCATAGATACTTAAATTCACCTATCTGAATGCCTAGTTCACCAGTAACAGTAGTTTCAACCTGTAAACAGGAGGGTTGATTGAAGATTTCTTTATTTTTATGTTTGACAAACATTCCCACAATGCACTTGTAGAGACATGCACTGGCATTTGTCTAACCCTGTAGCGATGAAATCCTATTTACCCAAAACTAAGTGTGCAGTGTGTATCTCACTAACCACTTAAACACTCTCTCCACTCTCCTCGTCACGTGCACAATCTCAGCATGGTCAAAAGTTAAATGAGGACAGAAGCTCCACCCCCAAAAAGAGAAAAGCACCTCCTCCTCCTCCCATTAGCCCAATGCAGGTAAAGTCACACAGTGCTGAATCTGTGATTGCAATCATCTCTGTCTTCACTGTCTTTAAACCTTAGAAGCAGTTATTTCATTAATGACTTCTGAAGACTCAGTTAATGATTTTCTTTAATCTGTCCCCATATTGGTTATGCTCGTCTCAACGCTAATACTTTCCTGTATTTCTTTTTTAGTCACCTGGTTTCACCTCACCACCTTATTTTACTCCTTCTGAAACTCCGTTGTCCAGCAACAGTGAATCATCCAAAAGATTTAATTACAAGGTAAAATACTGAAAATACATATGCATGCTAAAATTGAAGAATACACAGTATTTATTTTTATAATAATCTAATATTATAATAATATATTTACATTTATTTTAACCAATATTTTAAACAATGAATAATACATTTAAAACATACAGTAAAGCACAAAAATACAATTAATATAAAAATATATTAAACTAAATACTAAATAGGCGACACAGTGGCGCAGTAGGTAGTGCTGTCGCCTAACAGCAAGAAGGTTGCTGCCTCGACTTGGGTCAGTTGGCATTTCTGTGTAGAGTTTGCATGTTCTCCCCGTGGTTGCGTGGGTTTCCTCCGAGTGCTCCGGTTTCCCCCACAAGCCCAAAGACATGCAGTATAGGTGAATTGGGTAAGCTAAATTGTCCGTAGTGTATGTGTGTGATTGAGAATGTGTGGATGTTTCCCAGTGATGGGTTGCGGCTGGAAGGGCATCCGCTGCGTAAAACAAATGCTGGATAAGTCGGTGGTTCATTCCACTGTGGCGACCCCAGATTAATAAAGGGACTAAGCCGACAAGAAAACGAATGAAATACTAGATGAAAAAAATACTTCACTTGCTATTTTCTTTAGGTTTTGCATACATGCTGCATTTATGCTTGCGATTTGCTTGCATTAATGCAATATTTACTGTTGAACTATTTGTGTATAAATTAAGGAAAATTGCAAGTTATTCATTGTTTATTATTAAAGATTTCATAATATTGCTTGTAGTGTTTTCCCATTTGTTTATTGCATGTTTACTTTATACTGTTCTACTGATTGTAATAATCTAAATATAACTGTACACTTTGTCTTAAACATGTGTAAACTATGTATACTTTCAATTATTTAGAATTGATTAATAACTGTTTTATTTTACAATACTTATTGGCTGCATCTCAACTATTTATTATATATACTATACTATACTATGTATACTATCAACTATTTACTATTAGTTGCCAACCAAATACTCAAACATACCTACTCTTTGTAAGCATTTATTGTCCAGAAATGACATGTAGATAAGCAGCCAATTAGGTTTTAAAATACTGTGGTTCAACACAAAAAACCCCTGTTATCTAATCCATAGCCATGTTGTTACTATGTTTTGCTCATTGTTTGATGACTTTATGATTAACTGTTTTTTCTTGGCTTCTTGTTTGTGGAGGAGGAGGAGGAGCTCAAAAGCGTCGCACTGAAGGATGAGATTGAAAAATTGCACAAGGAAAAGAGCATGCTGCTCAAGACCATTGAAGATCTGAAGCAGATTGTGGAGCAGACTGAGCCCAAGGCGAGTACTGCACAGCCCTTTAATATTCCTTCATGTGGCAGCAGCTTTGATCTTCAGCCACTTTTGCTCTCTGGAACCCATTTTAACAGCTGCATTTTTACTGGCCCTGTCCAGGTGAAGGACCTTGCTTTAGGGGACACGAAAGCAGAACTCGCACAATCACCACTTTTCTAGTCCTCAAACTTGTGAATGAGTTTTAAGTTAGCACATTGTTTTTTGACCAGTTATGCCAAACCACCTTTTTTGTGTTTAAGCTTACAGAGTCAGCATCAAAAACCTCAAAGCTCAGAGTTTCGTCTTCAGTAATGAAGTTCTCTCATGTTAAGGAAATTTTGTGAAGGCATGCATGACTTGTCTTAGTGTAGTACCAGATCATAAGGACTCGCTTTATAGGTCCCTAGAGAGTTTTTGGTGTCCTAAGGCTCAATGAAATTATATGTTTTGAAATTACTTTACTATCCTTCTGTTTTGAAACAGACGGAGCACTCTGGGAAAACAGATTCAGCGTTGATTGCAGCCCTGCAAGCAAAGATAGCCTCTCTCTCCCTGGAAAACCAGCAGCTTGCACAAATAATAAAGGTAACTCATTCCAAGCATGCATTTTTCAATTCACCTTTAAAGTTTATGTGAATTTTTTTAAGCAAAAATTGCCATGTCAGGCCATTCAGAGAGGAAATGGCATGAGATTGGGGCAGGATTGCCTGAGTAAACAGACTGGGAAACCTATTTGGAAATGTTTACAAATCCATTTGGTTGGTGGAAATTGCACACAGGGCTTTTAACCAAAGAGCATTTGGGAAATAAAGATTTGCAGTGCAAGTGATCATCCAGATTTTCAAGAACATTTTTCTTTTTTCTCACCGAGCAGAAACGTCCAGCTCCACAAGGAGAGGAAGGCCAGGGAAGTTCCCGTCCAAACAGCATTGATTCCAATGCCTCGTACCACTCCACCCGTGCCGATTTTGAGCTCTCCAGTGACACACACATCCATACCGGTGACGAAGAGGATCTTTCTGTTCTGGACATCAGCGGATCCTCCTTTAAACTTGAGATGGACGAGGATGTGAGGTTGAGTCAGGATAAAGAAATTGGACTTCTCCGGGATGCATTAGACAACCTGCAGGCCAAACTATTAGAGTCAAAAAGGGAAAACCGCTCCCTTCATGCAAGACTCGACACTAACTTTGAGAAAAGCATGAGTGAAGATGCCCAAAAACCTCAAGAAGAGTTACAGCTGAGGGGAGAGTCTGCGGGTGCAGCGGAAGACAATGTTCTGCAGAAGTTTCAGTATTTGAAGAGCTGCTTGGAGCAGGAGGTCAAAGAACTGAAGGCAAAGTTGACTAAGTCACAGGAAGAGCAGAAACGAGATTCTTGTCTAATCAGAGATCTTCAGGCTCAGCTCAGAAATGGGCGTCTCTCCGAAGAGGAGCGTCAAGAACTGAAGAACACATACAGTGCTTTGGTGGAGAACGTCAACCAGGAGAAAACGCTGCTGATCGAGAAGTACAAGGAGTCCCAAGAGGAGATCAAGATGCTCCAGGAGGCTCTTTGTGGGACTGTGCCAGTGGAAGCTGCAGCCAAAGACTTTGAGGAGATGAAGGCAGAGCTCGGGGAGATTATAGATGGGCTCCAACGGCGGCTTTTAGAGCTCTCAAAGTCATACAGCGAAGCCAAATGCGAGCTTAGCGCTGCCCGTAACCAGCTGCAGGCCAAAGCTTCGGAGTCTAAAGACAAAACAGACGTGGTTTGTGTCACTAAGGAGGAGCATGAGCAGAAAATTCAAGAGCTGGTCTTCAAAATGAAGGACATTCAGAACGTTCTGAAGGACACAGAGGCTAAACATCAAGCGGCTCTTAAAGAAATCTCCCAGGTCAAACAAGATGCTGAAAATCAGGCTCAGTCATCTGTAACCATTGCAGATCACACTCAGGTTGTGGCGTCATTGGGAAACGCCATCAAGAACCTGGAGTCTGAAGTTGAGCTTCTTAAAGAGCAGATCGAGCAGAAGACCTTACAGGTGGATGCCTTGCAGAACAGACTGACAGTGGAGAAAGATGTGACTCCGGATGATTCGGTGTCCCGCCTGGAATATGAGCAGATGAGGGAGATGCTGGAGGGTGAGATGAGTGACCTGAAGCTCCTCCTGAAGGAAGCTCTCAGGAAGCAGGATGAAATGGCTCTGGAAGTGACCGCTGCATGGCAGGAGGTGAAGGACAGCAGGAATGAAAGGGATGCGGCTCAGGAATTGGCGGTGAGAAGAGAACAGGAGAGCAGTGCAGTGAATGGCAAGTACAGGGAGGCTCAGGATCTCGTTATTCAACTGAAGAAGCAGGTGGAGAGCCACGTGGTCTCTGAAAGAGACAAGAACAAAAAGGTGATTGATGTTCTCTGGCTTGTTTGTGTATAAATGACACACGCGTGGGATAAGAGCTAATGTGCTGTTTGTTTCCAGATTGACGAGCTCTCAAAGGAAGTGATGAAGCTGAAGGAGGCTCTGAACAGTCTTTCACAGCTGTCCTACACCAGCAGCTCCCCCAAGAGACAGCAGAGCCAGCAGGTGGACTCGCTCCAGCAGCAGATCAAACAACTGCAGTATCAGCTCGCTGTATGTTCTAAACTTTGTTCTTACATATATTAGCACTGCAATACAGCATCTGTTTCTTAATAGGATTTTTAAACGATGAACTGTTAAAACATTTGGGGTTTGTGAAATCTAAAGTTACAATGTTTATTTTGCTAATTGCTTCTGCATTTGGAGCGGCAGTCCTTCTCTGTTGATGTCAGTTTGATTGCTTAAGCCACAATATTCTTAACCATGCCCCTTATCGTTGGTTTCTACTCAATAATCTACTCAAAGTTTCTACTCTATTCAATATACCCCTACTCAATATTCATTTTCAGTTTGAAGTACATCATACTGAAAGAAAAGCATTAGCAACTTCCGGTTCACACAGATGGGGAAAAAGCAGTAATATTGTGTAATATTAGTCCTTTTTACACAGTAATATTGGTAATGTGCCATAAAAATGGTGAGACTACAAAACCTGGCCAATTAAAAAATGCACTGTTTACACAGCAGAATGGTGATGCTATAACTTCTCATGAGAATTTAGTAGTAATATTCCAGAAAAGTTTAAACAATATATGTTAAATGGGGTAATATTACAGTTGGAAATAACTGCTATCTCAATCAATTTTAATGTAATTAATTCCTGTGACGCAGAAGCTAAAGAGTCCACTCTAAAGAGTCCACTTTTTATTGTCACATGCTCACTGACATGCTTATTAGGACGTACTCACAATATGTACAGTTGCCCCTCTCCCCCGACAGCCTGTACTCGCATTGCATCCGAGCCGAAGCATGCTTATGTCATCGATGATGCGTTCTTCAGTTTGACAGAAGCACTCAGCCCAGTGGAGATTTCTTTACTTACAGTATATCATTTTAGTCTTTTGATATGCAGCGACACACAGTTAAATAATTCGCTGAACAGATCAGCCACTTTTGACACTCATAAATAATCATAAAAGTCCTTGTGCTAACTATCTATCTATCTATCTATCTATCTATCTATCTATCTATCTATCTATCTATCTATCTATCTATCTATCTATCTATCTATCTATCTATCTATCTATCTATCTATCTATCTATCTATCTAAGTTTGATCATCAGAATCTGAAAAAAACATGGTTTCCTTTACACAAAATGTTTTCAAAATAAATGTACATCTAATATACAGTGCTCAGCATAATTGAGTACACCCCATTTTGAAAATGAATATTTTTATCCTTTCTCAGTGAATATAGACAATGTATTTTTGGTGCAGTAAAAGATGTGATTATATAAAATAGTATATGTTCACAGATATATTTATTAAAATAATATTTTAGCCACCAAACATATTTAGAAGTTGAAAGGTAATACAATTATAATCAAGCAAAATTACAATCTACAAATTTTCAACATTTTTTTTTTGCTTCTCTTGATTTTTCCTCTTTTTTTAATTTGTATTTAATATTTTTTCTATAACATTAAATTTGGTTGTACTAGTTTTTGGACCGTTATCGGAAGTTATTCTGTTAGATAAGCTCCAGATTTGGCTTCAGTACTGACTAATCTAATGTATATGTACAAATATAATATTGTGTAAAGCTTCCTATTAAAAATATAAATTTCAAAGATAGATTTGTGAGGGGTGTGCTTATATATGCTGAGCACTGTATGTATACCTGTGTATGTGATATTATATAATGTCATTCTGTCATAACTGACAAGTTTAATGCTTCCATACTTAATATAAGTATTAATTTCATTAAAAAATGTGCTTATCCTAAACATGAATTGTATTATGCAATAAACATTTAAATGCAGATTTTCAATAAAACACAACAGAAATAATAGTCAGTTTTTATTTACAAAAAGCTTTGCAGAATATTAAAAGTATTGACCTTATTTTTGTTTTCTTTTTGCAATAGGAGACCAAGAAACGTCATCATGAAATTGTCTCGGTCTACCGAATGCACCTTCTTTATGCTGTCCAGGTCTGTGTTCATTTCCATTATATTCATATTACAGTAAACACATCATTGTTTACAACTTTTTATGTTGTAGTTCACTTTTTTCATACTAGAGATGATTCACTCGCACTCGAGCCTTTCAAGGTTTCATTGATCTTGATTTATCTGAGACCATGGGCTACAGCATTTGATGAAAAGTTCATAACGTTGTAAATAATGTTCAGACTCCTGACTGATGAATCAGTTTGCTTCATAAGGCCTCGGTGGTTCTTCAGGAGCCACAGGAATTTAGTTTCGGTTATGTTTTATTAATTTTATTTATTTTTTTAAATGAAGCATTATCATGATGATAGCTAAAATTGGTCTTTAAAGTTCTAATAGATTTCAACGTTGAGGTGATCCATCCCATCATCTATCAAATCTATAATTATTAAATAATTTCAGTTTTTGCACTTTTAAACTCTGAATCTTTTCATTTTAGGGTCAGATGGATGAAGATGTGCAAAAGGCTTTGAAACAGATACTTGTAATGTGCAAAATGCCAGCCGAAGCCAAGTGAAGGAGCCAGTCGTGCAGTTATTCAGAAACTGCCAAAAAAAAACTATGATCAAAGGAAAGTCATCTGAGAAGGAAAATCCAGGATCCATCAATCACAACAACAGATGCAGTCCAGCATTGCAAATGAAATCACTGTTGGCTTTCCACAGATATTCTGCATTTGCAAAAACAACTGATAAGTGCACAATCTCGCAGCTCCTACAGTGCCAGACAAAGAAACACAACCTACAGGCAATGATTTTCTATTTTGTACCAGATATTTGATCCTCTCGCAAGGTAATCAGAATTATCTAGTCAGTTTGCGTTCAGGTTGAATGCTAAAACAAAGCACAATGTTTGTTCCAGTCCACTGCAATGCTCCTTTACAACTCTTTTCATTCTTTTTCAGTGCCAGAGTGAGGACTTTCTAAAATCCACTTATTTTCTAAAATCACAGGCACTTGTCACATCTGTGTGTTGTGAAAAGTGAAATAGACATTGCAATGTGTTTTCTGAATTCTCCACTTTTTCAGGGTATGTGCTTCAACAAATTGCCCAAGCGCCAAATGCACTTTCTTCAGTCAGTTTCGCTCTTTGATGCCAGCATTTACCTGCCACTTTCGGGACAGCTGATTGTCTGTGTGCCTCTGCTCATGTTCAAGGTTTGTGGTTACATTTTTGAGTCCATTACATTTGAAGCGGCACTTTTCCTTTCGCATAATGCAGGTTCTGCACTAAACCTTACCTTTTCAGTTGTATTTGCAGTAGTCTGTAATAGTTTAGATATCACTACATTAAGCAATTACTGTAAGTAGTTAAAACTCTAGTGACGTAGAGAGGGTTGGTGCTAGCAGGAAATTGATGAGTTGTGCTTTTGTTCAAGATTCAGTGTTAAGGATAAACACACTTCCCCACTTTAGGATGTTAAATGTTCGTCATATGAAGGATTTCCTGCCACTCGAAGCATAAACACACTTTAAGTTTTCTGAAATTCACAGTAGCACTTGAAAACATGCTATTCTCCTGTAAATGTTTTATCCCTGTCCTAAAGTCTGGCACATTTCCTGGTTTAATACTTATTTGAATGTACTTTGAGGGATGTGTAAGATTATAAACTTGTTTAAAAAAACATGAACTGCTTTCATTGGAAATATAGCAGTTTTTATGAAGTATTACATGTCCATTTCCTTGAAATAACACTATTGTGTGCCATCTTTGCTTTTTGTTTATTGTTCTTTTCAGTTACTTGCTGAGTGCCATGTTGCGTTACTAAACAAGTTCAAAAATATACAAATACACTGTAGTTGTAGATTCTATAGACTCTTTAATTACTGTTAAACAAACATCTGATGCATACAATTTCAGTTTCTGAACATTTTGAACGCAAGCAATTTGAAACTGCCCTGTTGAATACAATTGTCATTGCGCTCTTATACTGTATCTGTCATATTATATGATCAGTTCATAGTATATTGAGGTTTGTTTTCATAAGTATTTGTTATTGAGTCAGACAGTAAGATGTTTGCAAGTGTTTTTGTTTAGTAATTAAACCTATGAATTTTTCTTCAGTTTGTCTTCATTGAATCAAAAAGTCACAGGAATAAAAATTGCTGTTATTTTTATAATCAGGCTTTCCGCAGGTCCTATAAAATCAGAAAACACAATAAAATGCCCTGCACAATTTGTATATTTTTGTTTGCAAATACCAATATCCAAACATTTCTGAAATTAAGATACATTTACTAGAGATTGAAAGTGAAGACGTTTGGTCTTCTAAGCAATTAAGTGAGTTAAGCTCGTCATGATATTAACGGTATGGTATATTATTCCTAAATCAGAGGTGAATAATAGTTGTATAACAGTCATGTAGAAGTGCATAAACTTAACATAAACAGTAAACATATCTCTTAATTCTGATTGGCTGATTGGAATGTTGTTCTAAAATCAACATAGATGTTAATGCAGGAACATGCCCTACTTGGTGAAATCAAGTTGGCGGTGAGTTAATGCCTAAAAAACATCGGTTCTCAAGCTTTTTTCACCAAGTACCACCTCAGAAAACAATTGTCTCCAAGTACCACCATAAAAACCGGTATTGAAGTACAGTAGCAATGTAGGCCTAATTAAGCAGCTACAGCACCGCACAGTTCAAAAACGAGGCAGATTAATTCTTCTAATTAAGAATATTTATTATTGTCAGCCACTTAAATAAATTAATTAAAATCAATTTACTGATCACATCAGTGTTATCGTACATGTCAAAGGCTTAAAAGTGTGTTCATTTTTTACTTTAATTCAGAGGTTCCTCCATATACCACTAGAAGGAAGCTTGTGTACCACTAGTGGTACACAGTTTGAGAACCACAGTTTCAGAACCACTGGCCTAAAATAAGAACAAATATAGGCAGGGTTTTTCCATTAGTTTTAATCAAATCAATTCATTTTGCATAAAAAGCTTTAATGTTTAGACATTTAAACTGGAAATACAAAGCAAAAGTATTGAAAATGTTTGACCAGTGGTATGCACATTTAAGTGGTACGCTTCTCCACACCATAACTCTCCCGGATGTGGGAAGGACATACTCTGGTGGACTCATCAGAGTATGTATAAATACATTTATATTAAAGGTACGAACTATGTTATATTTTCAAACACATCTCTAATGTACATTTAAGAAACACAAATGTACTGTTATCCTTTTAAATGATGAAAAGGTCTTAAAATTGACTGACCTGCTGAAACTCTAATCACTGGCATTAGATGTGATGAAAGAGAAGTTACTGTATGTGACTGTAGTGTAGTTTATGTAAGTAAAACATTACTTTTCCAAGCTTTTGTAACACTTCTGTGCTCAAAAATGCTTTCCAGGTATTGATTCTTAATTTGTATTCTAGAAATGTGAATCCAGCTTTGGAAAGGCAGGAAGAGCTCAGCCCTGTGGCTTCAATTTCATGGCAAATGCCGATTTTGCTTTTGATTTCATTGTTGTTATTGTTTTCTTTTGTTATAATCAGCAGGAGCACCGAGCATTGACGCTCATGCACTTTTTGTGCGTCATCAACAAACTCGCTGTGAATTCTAACAAGTCCTTCAACCTTTTGAATAACGATTCTGTGGTAATACTTTACTAAATAGTTCTTTCTTCACCATACTGTATAGACATGAACTTAAAGCAAACAAGAACATTTCTACAGTAAACAATGACTGGTTAAATTTTTATTAACAAACATGGATATTCACACAAAATGAAAATTGTCATCATTTGCCCACCAGCAATAATAATACGCAAGCTTCCATAGCTACTGTGGATATCAGTGGCTTTTTTTCCCCCCAACATTCTTCAGAATATCTTTTTTAATGTTCAACAGAACAGTTTAGAACCACTTGAGAGAGAGCAAATGGTGAGGAAATGTTTATTTTGGTTGAACTACAGTATACCTTTAATGCATGCTATAGCAGCTAATACATGCAATAGAAAAATGTATCATCAGTATGCTAAAGGTCTGTTGTTTTGACAGACTGTTGACAGGCACACATGTGACTTCCATTTGCTGTTGGTAATTTCTTCAAATTACTGCTTTGGTAAAGAAGGCTGCTGTCAAGGTTTCTTTAGATGCCTTTTTGGCAAATTGCTCAACTTTCAGCGCCTGAAGGCCTACCCAGAGACAATAGTCCAGATCATTCTGAGGACACAGTGTTCTTAGATGGCATGCTGACTGAATTCTGGGTAATGCCACCACTGTACCCCATTGCATGACCTCTTTAAAATGTCTTTTTTCAGCTTTGTCTTTAAAGAGCACAGTTGAGTTTACCAAGCAGACACTGGATTACAGCACTAAACACTCATGGGCTGTGCAGAAAGTGTTTTGGACTCTTTAAAAGGTGGGAAAAGTTTACATTCACACAGATTATTTTTATGACTCGCTTGTTATTTGTTTCCTGTCTCAAGCAATTGATTTAAGAATAATGCTCCTACAGTATGTGCTACAGGTCTGAAATGTGTTACACCAGACTAATTGTTTAGAACAGTGGTGTAAATGCTTGTCTCAGCTAGATGGCGCTGTAGACCAGTATTACTCTGAAAAGGCTGTGAACGTCAAGCATAAATCTGATCAAATGAACAAGCCTTCAAATCATATATAGTGAATAAAATAGAACAAAAAAATATACCTTATGCGATTAGCTGTGCGTTATTTTATAGATGACTCATTAAAAATGCTTTCAAAAACAAAAAGTCCCAATTGGATTTTATATACAAAGAAAGCATTTAAAAGCTAAACAAGAAGTTAAAATATGAGTGCAATAATGCTCCAGTTTTTAAATCACCAAAATATGCACAGTATTTATGTAAATACAAAACAACATTTTATATACATGTACACTCACCGGCCAATTTATTAGGTACACCTTACTTGTACTATGTTGGACCCCCTTTTGCCTTCAGAACTGCCTCAATCCTTTGTGGCATCGCTTCAACAAGTTACTGGAAATATTCCTCAGAGATTTTGGTCCACATTGACACAATAGGATCACACAGTTGCAGTAGATTTGTCTGCTGCACATCCGTGATGCGAATCTCCCGTTCCACCACATCCCAAAGGTGCTCTAGTGGATTGGATCTGGTGACTGTGGAGGCCATTTGAGTACAGTGAACTCATTGTCATGTTCAAGAAACCAGTCTGATGATTCAGGCTTTACGACAAGGTGCGTTATCCTGCTGAAAGTAGGGCCATAAAGGTATGGACATGGTCAGCAACAATACTCGGATAGGCTGTCGTGTTGACATGATGCTCAACTGGTTCTAATGGTCCCAAAGTGTGCCAAGAAAACATTCCCCACACCATTACACCGCCAGCAGCCTGAGCCACTGATACAAGGCAGGTTGGATCCATGCTTTCATGTTGCATTCGTTACCTTTCTATCAGCTAGAATCAGCCTGGCCATTCTCCTCTGACATCAACCAGGCATTTGCTGCCGCTTGCTGGATGATTTGTCTTTTTCGCACCATTCTGTGAACCCTAACAATGTTTGTGCATGAACAACCCAGTAGATCAGCAGTTTCATCAATAACCATGCAACGTTCAGTCACTTAAATCACCTTTCTTGACATTCTAATGTTCGGTTTGAGTTGCTGCTACTGATTAGAAATTTGTGTTAATCAGAAGTTGGGCGTGTACCTAATAAACCTAATAAAATAAAGTGTACCTAATAAAGTGGCCGGTGAGTGTATTTACACATACAGTGTACACCCCGTTTTAAAAAAATGAATATATTTATCCATTCATATATTTTGGTCCCCAAACATCAACCAAAGGTGTAGAAAGAGACCACTTAAAAATGACCACTTTCTTAGATTAAGGATTAATACTCTTGTATTTCACTCTGTAACTAATTCTGTAAAATTCCTTTTTTTTTGTGCATGCATCATTTTACAGTGTGATAATCTTTACTTCAAAATGTTTTAAAGATATGTTGTCAGACATTAACCAAAACAATTAACAAAAAATATAAAACTGAGGGAACTGACATGCAATCCTCTAACAGTCACCCATCTATAGCCTTCATAAGCACCACATGAGCTTCTCCAAACCTCCACATCATCACCATGAGACTCTGATACGCCTAAAAGAAACCACATGTAGTAATTGCATATCAAAACAGTCATGATAACAGTATTAATGACATCATCCCCAGATCATCTCTCCACTTGTGTGAAACAGACAGAAAACAGCCAAACACATTCTGCTCCTGAGGAATTCTTAATAAAGAGTCTCTGTTACGGCTTTCTTTTTTTTTTTTCTTTTTTTTTTTTTTTTACATCCAGTCACACCTGAGTCATTGAAAAATCAAAGCATGGAGGCGCCTTTGACTCAAAACTAGCCGAAGAATTAACCTGGTGAGCAGGGCGAGTTCTCTGTGCTTGCAGCAAAGTGACAGACAATTTATGGGAGCACTTAAGCTTGTAGGGAAATAAGAAAGAACGAGCGCAAACACTTGTCTATGAGTGGCTTATTAAAAAGGTGAGAAGTGAGTGTACTGTCTGGAAGGGGGAATAATTGTGCTGTTAAAAGGGACTTCAAAAGGCCAGTCGTGTCGGTGGAAAACCGTTAGCAGCATGTGAAGGAAATGCCTCGCGAGGGTCCATGTGCTGGATTAAACTGTCTGCAGACACCATATGTCCCTCTGTCCATCTTTCTGGTGAAACCGCACTTGTTTGCCTGCTTTTACGGTCGGTGAAATGTGCTAATGTGACACAGTGGTGTTGGTTATGACTGAACAGTGCTGGTAAATCAATCAGTACTTGTTTATCTGAAAAACAATGCTGAAGTCAGATATTCTGCTTTGAAAATGTGTTTTGCGTGCTGGAACGCTGTCTTTGTTTTGGGGATTTTAACCTGCCATATGCCAGTTTAGCCAATTATATTTTTTATATTTTAATTATTTGGCAAATGAGTATTTTGACCACATCATCCTCTTTATGCATGTTGTCTTACTCCAAGCTGTATAGGCTCGAAAGCCTACTACCAATTAGGCATATTAGGTGATGTGCATCTCTGTAATGAGAAGGGGTGGGGTGTAATGACATCAACACCCTATATCAGGTGTGCAGAATTATTAGGCAACTTCCTTTCGCAAAATGGGTCAAAAGAAGGACTTGACAAGCTCCGAAAAGTCAAAAATAGTGAGATATCTTGCAGAGGGATGCAGCACTCTTAAAATTGCCAAGCTTCTGAAGCGTGATCATCGAACAATCCACCGTTTCATTCAAAATAGTCAACAGGGTCGCAAGAAGCGTGTGGAAAAACCAAGGCGCAAAATAACTGCCCATGAACTGAGAAAAGTCAAGCGTGCAGCTGCCAAGATGCCACTTGCCACCAGTTTTGCCATATTTCAGAGCTGCAACATCACTGGAGTGCCCAAAAGCACAAGGTGCGCAATACTCAGAGACATGGCCAAGGTAAGAAAGGCTGAAAAACGACCACCACTGAACAAGACACACAAGCTGAAACGTCAAGACTGGGCCAAGAAATATCTCAAGACTGATTTTTCGAAGGTTTTATGGACTGATGAAATGAGAGTGAGTCTTGATGGGCCAGATGGATGGGACAGTGGCTGGATCGGTAAAGGGCAGAGAGCTCCATCCGACTCAGAAGCCAGCAAGGTGGAGGTGGAGGTGGAGTACTGGTTTGGGCTGGTATCATCAAAGATGAGCTTGTGGAGCCTTTTCGGGTTGAGGATGGAGTCAAGCTCAACTCCCAGTCCTACTGCCAGTTTCTGGAAGACACCTTCTTCAAGCAGTGGTACAGGAAGAAGTCTGCATCCTTCAAGAAAAACATGATTTTCATACAGGACAATGCTCCATCACACGCGTCTAAGTACTCCACAGCGTGGCTGGCAAGAAAGGGTCTAAAAGAAGAAAAACTAATGACATGGCCTTCTTGTTCACCTGATCTGAACCCCATAGAGAACCTGTGGTCCATCATCAAATGTAAGATTTACAAGGAGGGAAAACAGTACATCTCTCTGAACAGTGTCTGGGAGGCTGTGGTTGCTGCTGCACGCAATGTTGATGGTGAACAGATCAAAACACTGACAGAATCCATGGATGGCAGGCTTTTGAGTGTCCTTGCAAAGAAAGGTGGCTATATTACCGTTTACCGTTTATATACCGTTTGCCGAGAGCTCAAGTTTGATTGCACTGCAAGTAAAAAAATAAATAAAAAAAAACATGGAAATAGAAAAACACCTAAACTGAAAATACATCATCAGTTTGGCAACACATGCAAATACAGAAATGCAATGCAAATAGTGCCAACCATAACAAAAATGGCAACCTGTTTTTGATCTGAGATTAGAGAGATTTTTTTTTTCCTTCAGTCCGACGTGCTTCTTGTCTAACTTGGTTCAGAGAGCAGTTCTTGCTAATGTGATCTTACCATAACATTTCAATTAATGTTAATTGAGCAATTCCTTAGAATATTTGAGCTAAAAATATACAATCAACTGCATGATTAGGACATTAAACCAAAGTCCCTTTAAGTCAAGTCATTTCACTCTGGGCATCTTTGAAACGCCTCTCGGGCAGTACGCTCGGGCATTCTGTTTGAATGGGGAAACATCTAATTCTCCAAAATTGCTTGCCAAGCTTATGATTACATTTCGTACTACGAATAACCAATCAAATCAAACAACAGTCTATTTAGGTTTCATTTCTAAATGTTTGTATCTCACAAAATCTGCAAAAATGAGTCACATGTTTTGTGTATTCTATAGTTTTTGATTAAACTCAACAAAAAACCCGCCTCTCAGATCTCCGAGAACACAGCTGACTCTAAACTGGAAGCAGACTGGTTCATCACTTCTTCTTTTTTCTTTTTGGGGGGAATCCTACAAAACATTTCCATCGTGGTCTCCACTGTGAATTTGTTGACACATTTTAAAACACTATAAGCAGCAATAGCCAATTGCACCGCAATTTAGTCAAATTTGCACTTGCTGGATGGTAACATGGATAACAACTGCAGTCTGCACAAGCTGTACTCGAGAGTCCAGTGATGTTTTGGGTTACTACGAGCAGTTTGTTCTTGATTTTAGTGTAATATACAGTTTCAGTTATTACAGAAGAAAAAAGCTGCAAGGTCTGTTGTGCAGAAGCTGGCAAACCACCAAGCTTCTTTCCCTCGCTGCACTGGGGATTACATGTTCTCCACCAGTTTATTCATGGTATTATGAAATGATGATGCAGATTCAGTGGCTTACAAATGGTTCCTTGGAGGATAATGAAACTAAAGAAACACGTATGCGGGGTTTAACTAAAGAAACCTCTCCGGATTAAGCAGTGATATCAAAATTATGGCCTTCATTGATTCAATTCCAACTCCTCCAGATGTACTTTATCACGGGACACTGAATACAGAAAGCCTTAAAGGGATAGCTCACCCAAACATGACGATTCCGAGATCATTTGCGCAACCCTTATGTGGTTCCAAATGGAAAAATGCTCTTTTAGACCCCAAAGACTTTACATAACTTTTTGTTGTTGTTGTTGAAGTATTCCACAGAACACAGGAAATATATCAGTCAACATTTTCAAGCTTTCAAATTAAATTATGGGACCTTGATCTTAATTGAACAGTGACTTTTATTGATTTATTTTATTTTTGTTTGAAAAAATGGATCACGTAAAATACAAGAAAATTTACTTGGCACTTATTAAACATTTTTGTACTCTTAACTTACATGACCAACCTGAATAATAAATCATTTCAAACTAATAAAAACGTCAATAAAAGTCACTTTTTGTGATTGATGGAGATTTTCCATTAATTTCTACATTCAAATTGCATTATGGGAGCTTGATAATCATTTTTCCAGCAAATAGTTTCTACTTTTATAATGTCTTGTTGATTTACGAGTCTCAATCTCATGTGAAAGTATTTATGATTTCTGAATATTTTGCGCTCAACTTTTTTTGACCTTCTCAGAGATCTACAGGCTTCAATTTCATCAGTCTTCTGCCATCTGCTCGATGTTGTGTATTGTACTGTCATTTTGAAAGAAATCGATATAGGCATAAAATATTTTGAGCATTAGAAACACTCTGGACCCGCTCATATTGCTCAGGCAGATGTTCAGAGGGATTATAAATTGTAACTTAGCGCCTCATCATAGCTATTAGTTTTTAGCAGCCAAGTCTTGGATATTTTTTTTCCTGCTAATTCAACATCTAAAGGACTTTCAGTTTCTTATTAATTGAGTTCTTTCAGCAGTTTGACAGGGATCTGACATTGATTAAAAGAAAAGAAAAAGGGAATGGTGCTTTTTAGCATACTTTTCTGCAACCTTTTTATACCAGCAAAAAAACTCGAATGCTTTGTAGACCAGATATGCGCATAATAAATTAAACATTTTTACTGCTCACATTGTAGACTCATCTTCAGCTATTTTGTGGCACAAGTTCAGTTTAGGGCTGCACGATTCTGGCTAAAATGAGAATCACAATATTTTTGCTTAAAATCAGGATCACAATTTTCTCTCGATTTAGTAGATGTAAAATAAAGGTTAATATGAGTTTTATTGTTATTTCTCAAACATATGGTAAAACAACAATAATAATACTAGGCATATGTGCAAGTCTACTGTTGGTTAAAATGCTGCGTTTTGTATAGATTTGGAATGGTGGACTTGAACAGACTTTCAGTATGTCCTGTTTGTTAATTCACAGTAAAGTGATGCCATCAGAATACAACTGTTGATAATTCTGATGCTGAATTATTATGTTTGAGACATATACTTGCAATCTGTCATTGACAACATTATTAGACTTTTTTTTTCACTGGTAAAATGAGACATCTGTCATTTTCAGATTCCCTCTTGCATTAAATTCAACATTATATAGGCCAGAGTAGTTATACTGACACTGTTCAATGTTGATTTTCATGCACAACACTGTTTACTATAAAAGAAAAAAACATATCAAATGATTGTCATAATCGTAACTAAAATGCGATATGAATGCGATTAAATGCAGTGCATGCTTTCGGTTTCACTTTCACTTCCGGGTGCGCTCATGTCATGGCTGCCGTCACTTTAAGAAAAGAAATTAAAAAAAAACACATGCAAATCATACTTCCCGCTCTGTGCAACAAACTGACCATTATTTACAACTTTTATGCAGGTTCTGTTCACTAAAGTAGACATCATTCTCATGCGCGTGCATTACATTAAGACAGAAATGACAGTTTGGGGTGAATTATACCTTATATATAAATGCAGTGTGTGACACTTTTAACACCATTTGGGAGGTGTCCATATTGCTGAGCAAAGTATATAAAACAATGTGAACACTTGTGCGACTGCCTTTATTTCCCCAAAGTTGAAAATTTAATTGGCTGAACTGTAGAGATGTTGGATTAAGATCATGTGGGGGGTCGAATCGAGATTGCGATCTTTTTTCGATTAATTGTGCAGAAGTCAAAATTATTAAGCCACCTTTTTCTTTTCAAATATTTCCCAGTTGATGTTTAACAGAGCAAGGAAGTTTTCACAATATTTCCTAATAATATTTTTTCTTCTTATTGAAAGTCTTATTTGTTTTATTTCGGCTAGAATAAAAGTAGTTTTGAATTAAAAAAAAAACATTTTAAGGTCAAAATTATTAGCCCTCTTAAGCAATATAATTTTTTCGATTAATACAGGACAAACCATCGTTATACAACGACTTGCTCAATTACCCTTACTTGCCACGTTAACCTAATTAATGTCTAAATTGCACTTTAAGTTGAATAAAAGCACATTTCAACCTCAGCATCACCAAAACGATACACCTTTGTCAAAAAAAGGTTAAAAACAAACAAACGTCAGGATAGATATTTTAAACGAGTGCATTTTGCCTTATATTAGGACTTTTAATTATTTCGCAAAGTCAAACTAAGTAATAAGTCAGGATCCATCACATTGCAGCAGGCCCATGTGTTTCTCATGAGTGTGAATGAGTTATTTTGAATCTGGAATCTCAGCTGCAGTTTGCTTTGTCTTTGCGTTCCTTTTATCTCTGACTGGCGAGATCCAGAGCAAATATCATTAACAGGTGCAGTGGTCTCATTTTTAATCCGTTTAGCCGATTGGAATTTCGGAGCACTCATTTGTAACTGTAATTGCAGGTTGGTGCAAACTGACGCTTTGGAGAGAGAGAGAGAGAGAGAACGAGAGAGGAAGAATGATTACGGGTGAATGATAAGATGTTGGGAGCTACATAGAGGATGAAATACTGTACAGCAGATGCTAGAGTCCAGCAGTTACTGCGATAAATTAGCAGTTACTAAAATACTGACAAATCTGATAAGAGCTTCAGCAAGAGATTTCTGGATATCTGTTTAATGTGTTAAAGGGATAGTTCACCCCAAAATAAATATCTGCTGTATATTTAGAGCAGGCATGTCCAAAGTCCGGCCCGCGGGCCAATCACGGCCCGCAGTCAGATTTCATACGGCCCGCAGATTCCATCTCATAATGTGTTATTTATGGCTCGGTAGCTCTGTTAGAATAAATAAACCAAGGGAGAGTAACCAATAGCATTAGAGATAACAAGTAAACCAAGGCCCGCCCCAAGACAAAAATCGAAACAGTTTGGCGCAAGCAGAGAAGAGCCAGCGAGCGAGCGGAGAGAACTAAACGCGCGCGCGGTGCAGGCATGACCTCACTCGCGAGAGTGTACATCGTGCGCACAGATGATTATGTGCGCGCGAGGCCCGTTTCCTCGAGGTGGATCAGTTCAGCGCGCGTGAAGATCTCGCGCTTAGGACTGTAATTTGCTCGCGATTCACTTTCTGTTTAAACATCACAGCTGCGCTCGATTAATTTTGTCATTGATTTGCCGCCATATATAATCTTCCTGTAGTTGTTATGCAAACTTTGGCTTCCTGAAAGACCTTTTAGAAGGCAAGAGCAAAATTCACTTTTTTTTTACTTTAATGATAACAGACTACTTTGCATTACTTATAACGCCTGTTTAAAATGTTCATGAGGCAAAGATAGATATCAAACTCATAGAAATGTAAGGTATTCTATACAGTTTGTTCAATTTTATCTGACTCTCCAGATATGAAAGAAAGGCATAATTGTGTGTTTAGAGTTGTTCATGTCTGAGTGGCTTATATTTGGTTATATTGACATTTGAAAAATAAAGGTAATTGTGACAATGAAAATACTTTTATAACAGTGTGTATTTTCATGAAACTTTTGTGGTGAAAAAAATGTCAGAAGGAACTATTGGCCCCCGGGCATCTTCACTTTATCAAATTTGGCCCTCTTTGCAAAAAGTTTGGACACCCCTGATTTAGAGTCTCAAGTCATCCAAGATTAAGGTGACTTTTGCCATTTTGGTAAATCAGAAAATGTAAGCCAATGGCTTCCTGATGCTACCTTACTGAAACGAGCAGCAGTTTTTGAGAACACAAAAATTCGCTTTAAAGTTCGCATGTAACCTAAATTTACGATGCAATTTATTTTACTCATTGAACTAATTTTAATAATTTATTATGAGGATTATTTCACTAGCGCACATTGTTAGTCTTAAGGTAAACAATTACTCGGTGCAAATTGATCCACTGAAAATAGCTTGTTTTGTTAACCGTTAATCAAAATCGAACCACTTGTTTCTGCTCTGGAATGGCAGTCCTTCTCTGATGACATCAGTTTGACAGCTGAGGCAAAATGTGCTTAGCCACAATTTGGAAGAAATGCCAAGAAATGCAAGTAAAAGTCCAGTCTCCATGCAGCTCATTAAATGACAGTAGCGATGACTGCATTTAACCACATTAAAGGGCCATAAAAACACAAACACTTTTTTTTTTTTTTTTTTAATTGTGACAGACTACAAGATTTATGTGTGGCACATTGATTAAAACGCTGTCAGGACACCCACATTTCATTACTGAGTGATTTTTTGCGTTTAACCTCTTACACTCTGGTGCTATTTTGGGATTTCCGCCTGGATTTTGTCTACCCAATTTTAAAAGCTTCCTAAATCCACATGCAGAGGAGTAAATGCAAAAATGTGGTTTCATTTTAAAGAAAACCCTTTAAATTTTTATAAAACATTGTTGAAAGTGATTAAAATAATTGTATATGTTGTCTGTGTTATCATAAACACTTAAAAAAAAGAGGCGCTTTCTGTATTTTTTCTTTATAAACTCAAATTTAAAAGAGTACCTTTTAGGTTCTATGTGGTCTAGGTTTCTGTAATGAATTTTTGGTGAAAGTCAAAGTCAGCTTCTCTAAAACTTCATCAGCTCTTAGAAAAAAAAGCTTATTTTGGGCCATCTTCTTTTTCGGCGCCATAAAAAACATGGTGATTCATTCGATAACTGTTTGATATGTGAATATAATTCAGTAAAGGAACGCTAGAATCGTACATGGACAGGCAAGAGCTTTTATTTGAGCTATGACTTGTACATGTGTGTCATATATGAAGCATATAAAAATATGAAAATGACAGCTCGGGTATCCAGTATTTTGTTGTGTAATTAAATGTTAATAACTTTTGTACAGTAAAATAAAAACCTAAGTGATGCATATGTGCATAAAATATAGCTTCTACTCTTTCAAACGGAACCACTTATAGGGGTCTTGCGCAACCACAGACCTTTAAAAATGAAAGGGAAGTTGATGACGTCACCGGACCCGGTACCGGGTCCGCAGATTTTAAGAGGTTAAAGGAAATTTACTCTTCCGGTTGAAAAAGAAATTTTGAAAAGTGTGTATAGAACTAGACTGACATATATTTATCAGTTTATCCGAGTGCCTGTGTTACTCTGTTCTGCATGCTGAGAACAAGAGATCTCAGAGGTACCACCTGACACACCTGGCAGATCTTACTAGGAAAAAAAGAAACTCATATTACATGTAAAAATATCATAATCTGCACCTACTTTATTAATTCCATTATGCGATTGTTTATAATAAGTGGACATGACAACTCCTCAAGATCATGCAGCCTTACAACCAAGAAAACACAGCACATTTGTGACCCTGGAGCATCATAAGTGTCTTTTCTTTTTTCCCAAAGTAATACTAATAAATTTGGCAGATTTTAAATCTGGAATCTGAGGGTTTATTAGTAAAATCTAAGTACTGCGAAAATGCCTTTAAAGTTGTTTTTTTCTGTACAGTAGGACAATGACTAAATATCTCCATGGAACATCATCTTTTATTAATATTATAAAAACAATTGGCAATCTTTTCTAAAAACCTATTGTGATCCATTCAATGTGACTATTGCCAAGAATATACCCAAACAACATTTGGTGGTCCAGGGTCCATTTGTCTGTTAAAATTAACAACCAGAAAAAAATCTTTCCTCATTCTTTATATTATTACTGTGATTCAAAATAGTGGATACCAAAAAGACTGTTGCGTCTCTATGTTGCCCTGGAGTTGATCATCACAATTAAAATAGGGTTTATTTTAGTTAGAGGGTTTTTTAGATCAAGAGAATGGAATCATTGGCCACTTGCATAAACTGCTTAGACTAGTTTTAAAAATTAGTCATTTTATTATTTTTTTCCTTTAAGACTGGTCATAACTGTTCCAGTCAGTTACATAAGTTAGACTGGCCTAATCTGAGTTTTTAAAAAGCAGATCAAACTAGTTTTTAAGACCTACTGGAGGCTGGACTCAAACCTTTGCCTTTTGGATGAGCACCAAGGCCCAACATAATAAGAGTCCAACCACTGCACCACACTTTTACAAACCAGACTGGCAGTGGTGCAATATTTGACCCTATATTTCCCACCGCATTTGGCCAGCTGGTACTATGAACTTCACTGGCAGTCTCCAGCTAATTTGACCTTTGATTTACGAGTCCCACTTTAAAGATTAAAAGTTTTACATTTATTTACTTGGCAGTCATATTCTTACAATGGTGATTTACAAAAAGCCTGTTTATTACCTGTTTAATAAGCCCAGCTCTTACAGCTATATGTGCAGGCTTCAAATTAATGCATTAGGGGTAAAGCAAATAAAAAAAGTCATCCAGAGCAATTGAAAATCCCACACAGGAGAAATAAACAGAGGAGCATGCTCATAACTGAACACGCGAGACACACACAAACCCACTCAAACAACCCAAAACGTCTGCGCAGCTGAGACCGCAAGCAGAATTGGAGTTTGGATGCGATGTCTGTCGCAGAAACTCAAGAAGAAGCGAAGGCAAAGCGAAGATGACTAATCTGTGGGCCTGGATGTTTCTGTGCAAAGATAAATCAAGTGAAGCAACGTCAAGTCTCGTTAGTAAATGATGAATCAGGTCGAATATTTTGCAAATACGAGCCGGAGCGGTTTCCTGGAAAATCTTGACATCATTTACACAGCTGCTCATGTAAACGGATCATCCTGAGCCTTTATTACACTTGAGAGGCCTGCGGTGGAGTTTCCTACAAGTGGTCAGGTTTTACCTTAGGATCCGTCAGGGAGGTGAAGACCTCCCACTGGTGTCTGGGTAGAAACGGACCAAAGACAGACAGGACTAAACAGACGATGATGTTTTAATGACATTTTCTTAATGCTTTTAACTGCTACGTGTGTTTTTGTCGTTGGAAATTAGACGCTGTGTGTTTAACTTTAGCGCGAGACATCCTGAATTCTGTCGTGAGGTTTGTCCATTAGATCTTTCTCATTTCGCAGAGACTGTTTGCTTAGGTGTCTAGCATGTTGACAAGTTGACGAAGAGAACTTTGATTACAACAAGAATGTGTGTGAGCGATCCCAGAGCTCATCTGTGACTTATACCTTTAACCTGACAACATATCTCTCTCAGAAAGCCGATACTGCTGACTCTTCTAACCCTTCCTGCATATTTCACAACCTCCCTCTCCACAGCATTAAAGACTCGTGGCCATCACTGACTCACACTGCCCATATAATGTTTAGACTTTTAAACATTTCAATTACTGCTGTCAACTGACCATTAAATGTTTTCAGTGTTTTGATCCATGTAACTGTATTTTAATGATCAAAGATGGACAGCAATGGAATAAATGTGTTTTAGGATCGCCAGGTAGGTGTGACAGTAGTGTAATGTCTCACTTCCGACCTCAATGCATTCTAGTCAATCACACATTACTGTTGCATTTTCATCATATGGAATGTGAATATTTAATCTCTGAAATAGCCTCATAATGTGCTGTATGGATTCTTGAAAGTTTATGTTTTATTTAAGGTGGCTCTGTGCTAATCTTGCTGAATCAAATCTAATGATGTTAAATAACTAATATCGCTGAAGTAGTCGGGTTTCTTAAATCAGCCTTGACTTCCCCGGTCAGATCAGTGATGTAGCAGATGGGTGCGGTTTAAATTTTGATCTGAATATGATTTTTAAAAATATTTTGTTGAATGTGTTATTTGTAGACATCTTAAGAGTGAAGTAAATAGGCCAGCAGATGCTGGAAGAAATAGAGTAGATCAGACATCATTTTTGACCTCTTCATAAATTACTGTAGAAAAAAAATCCTCTTTTTGAAATAATTAGTTTGGTATAATTTGTATCTTACATATATATATATATATATATTTATATTTGGACAGCCCAAATATATATATATATATATACATACATATACATATATATATATATACATACATATACATATACATATATATATATATATATATATATATATATTTATATTTGGACAGCCCATATACATATATATATACATATACATATACATATATATATATATATAT
>CAIGQQ010038251.1:3805744-3862309 GCA_903798035.1 Danio albolineatus
GTTAATGATGATGTGCCCATCCAAGTAAAGTCATGATATTTTATATTACCATTAACATACTGTATCATGAGATCATGATGGCTAAATTAAGCATAAAAGAATGTGGTAATTAATATGTTAATTAACAAACAATCATGTACTAACAAGTAATTAAGGTGGTTTTTAATCACATATGAACTCTTGTGACTCATGTTGTACACTGTAAAAAAATGGCTGTGATTTCAATGTTAAAAAAACTGTAAAAATGCCACAGTAAAATCTGTAACCTGGTTAACAGGACGTTTCCTTAATATATATGGCGAACAACCGTAAATTGACTTTCCCAGAATTCCCTGCATGACACATCACTTTTTATGCTTTTTGTTGACATTACTATGGATCTTTTTAGTTGTTTCCCCAACAGTTATGTACATTAGAGATTTATGTTACATCTAATGTTGATAAATAATGTTTATTTCATGACTTTAATCTTATGCATGTTACCATACTGGTGTTTAGTAGCTGTGTGAAGGACACTGAGCACCTTCTATACACTAATACACTTTTCTGCTTGTGAGAAAAGTTGTCTGTGATGAGCATTGGTTCATTCTGTAACTTTCACTTCACCACCTGCACATGGCTGTGTTAACGTGTCTCTCTGTGTAACAAAAGATGTGATATGTAGATGTTGGTAATTTAAAATAGACATATTACCTCTAAAAATTTATGAAATAAGTCAGTTTACTGTAAAAATGAGAAATTACGTTTACGGTTTGTTCTGTATTTTTAACTGTAAATTTTCAAGATTTATTGTAGAGACATCTGTGTTTTTGAAACAAATGAAGACAGCATAAGTCAATGATTCACTTGAATTATTTAACCTGACATGTTTACTGTCCCAAAATATTTGAAATGTTTCTCAAAATAAAATATATAAAAAGGTGAAAAAAGAAAAAAGGTGTAGTTTTTACCCAGACGCAAAAAAAGAATATATTTTGGAGCAGTAATTACAATACCATCAAACCGTGAAACTATGATATTTTTATCCAAAGTTATCATACTGTCAGAATCTTATACTGGCCCATGCCTAATTGTAACATGTAATAATGCATTATTTAATTACAAAGTGGTGCTTGTTACATTATTAAAGCACTGTGAGTAGGGATGCTTATTTCAGTTAATTTTGCCAACCGACAACCGCCGCTCGTTGACCGAATATTAACGGTGAATTGATCAGATTAAAAAGACACTCACTCACTCACGGTTGATGTGTGCTGATTTGTTGAGTTTATTTTGCAGATCCAGGACAGAGGCAATCAGCATCAGTGCTGGTTTGGCATCAACTCATCTGTGTCAAACTATTTGCTTCTTTGCCAAAAAACATCCGTAGGCAAGTGTGGTTGCACTTGTTAAATATATATATACCCCTATATATGTATATTAAATATAGATATATATAGGGGTGGATCACACTGAACACGCTTTTCCGTTCTAAAAATGTGAGGCGCACCACATTGCCTTTTTTTGTTGACAAGAAAAAAAAGAAGCGCCGTGCTCTTTTTTTTTAATGTCACTAGGCAACGAAAGAATCGTATTGTGTGCGAGCATTGCTGTCAATGTTGTTATAATTGTAATATTTAATAATATTGTGATATTCAAGATTTGTAAAGTCATACAGCTTTGGACAAACAGCGACCACTAGTCTCTCCTCCATCTTTAAACATTCTCTGTTGTCGTCTTGACAACACAAACACTGCTGTCACCTCATGGAAAGCCTGCCTCTGCTTTCATTTGATTCAAGAATGAAAACGACGCGACTGATGCAACGTGCTCAGGGTTGACATTTATTTGAACTGCAACCACACAGCGCACAACGGCAAAAACGCGAAACAAATAAGCAGCGTGCAAAACACACGTCTATTAGTAAACCATTCAAAAGCAGCTTCATTGCCGGCAGCTAGCTCTCTGCAACTCTCGCATGTTCGCCCACTGAAGCTAAGCAGGGCTGCGCCCGGTCAGTACCTGGATGGGAGACCACATGGGAAAGCTAGGTTGCTGCCAGAAGTGGTGTTAGTGAGGCCAGCAGGGGGCACCCAACCTGTGGTCTGTGAGGGTCCTAATGGCCCAGTATTGTGAAGGGGACTCAATACTGCTCAGTGAGCGCCGTCTTTCGGATGAGACGTTAAACCGAGGTCCTGACTCTCTGCGGTCATTAAAAATCCCAGGATGTTCTTCGAGAAAGAGTAGGGGTTTAACCCCGGCATCCTGGCCAAATCTGCCCATTGGCCTCTGTCCATCATGGCCTCCTAACCATCCCCATATCATAATTGGCTTCATCACTCTGTCTCCTCTCCACCAATCAGCTGGTGTGTGGTGTGCGGTCTGGCGCAAAATGGCTGCCGTCGCGTCATCCAGGTGGATGATTGTGTAAAAGCGATTTGAGTGCCCAGAAAAGCGCTATATAAATGTAAGGAATTATTATTATTATTATTAAAAGATGCCCCTCTCAACGCAAAAAACGTTCTCTGTGATCGGGCCCTTATACAACCAAACTTTTAAGATATATAAAATTATGTTTTTTTAAGCATTTAACTGATAACATTAATCAGTTAAAAGCGGTTAATCTGTTATTTTGAGCATCCCTAACTGTGAGTAAACAAGAACTAGCAATCGATAACTGTGTTTTCGCTGACACAAAATTCCTTTGTTGTCCTTAGACAAATTGATTAAGTAAACTTAATTGTTTGTTTCACAAGTTAAGTGGACTGAACATAAAAAAATAAGTTGTCCCCTTAAACTCATTTTAAATCATTTAAAGAAGTAGCAAAAGTCCTTTTTTGAGTGAAAGATACTATAATGTATAAAGTATAGTGAAATACTATAATAAATACATTGCTCATTGTTTGTTTGTTAGTAAAAACATCAACAAATGGAACCATATCAAATGTAAAATGTTACCAATGCATTAAAAAACAGCACTGTAAAATATTACCTGCACTAACAACACTAGTGTGGTCGGCCACCAGAGAGTCTGTGTGGATTTATCTTGTGGACGTCCACAGGTCACAGGCCCCATAAACCCCGAGCATTGTAAAGTGCCAGAACAAACGCACCGTGAGGAGCTGGGGGTCACAGAGGAGCCCATGGAGATCTGTTTACAGCTTCCCTCTCCTGAACTGCTCCCAGACAGCGCGTCATTACACTTCGGCACATATGAGCGGCCGGTTCTTCTTTGACAGTACCAGGCAGAGAATGTCAACACCAGGCCAGGATGAGATTGAGGGAGCCTGTCGAGAGTAATGTTCACACAGTATTAGAGGAGTAGAGGCCTGTCTGGATGAGTAACAGCCCTGTCCGTCTGAGACTGTCCAGCAGGCCCTCTATCAACAGCCACAATGCGCTTTTCTTCCAGAAATAGAGGTCTGGGCTTCACGGTTTCGGCAGCTGGCACTCTCACCATTTATAGGTATGAAAGCAGTTCTGCTAGTGGTTATGATTACTGAGTCTTAAAAGTGTGCCTTAATGTAGCATGTCATAACATCAGAGCTTCTCTTGTTCAGAGTCAGGGCTTTTCCCATGCCTCTACATCATGTACTTCAAGTGGGCGAATATTTATTATCTATAAAATATGATGGCTGCTGTCATCCAGACAGGCCACTGTCTCATTCATCAGCTCAGTGTGTGAAGACATTTTATATGTAGAGCACAGTACTTGATTCTCATTGGTGAGCATTTTGTGTTTTGAGATTCACCAATGATAAGTAAGGAAGAAGCTGGCTATGCGCCATGATCTCAAGCAGAGTGCATTATTTTCTAATAATTCAACGGTCTGAATTAGTCTGCTTATACCACAGTTATAACTTCTAAAGACATTGTTCAGATGTTGTATTTTAAGACATTTGGCAGGTTTTTTCTGTCCTCAGACAGCTCCTGCGCGTACTAGTTACTTTTACACATCTCATCCGAAACCTTGTCTGTGTCTGAAAAAGCATACTACTCACAGGGGTACTACTAGAATTTAAATTTATAACACGACCATTAGAAAAGCATGTGTAATATAGTATTAATGTGAGTAGTATGAATAGAATTTGGATGTACTAAATCTGTCGTTTGCTTTATTATCACATGATCAACCACGTTAGTTGCATGGCTTCACTTCCAGGCATGAATTCTCTCGTGTGGCATCATGGGATAGTGTGGTAGTAGGTCATCCAGGCACTTCTCGCATACTGTTTTTATAATACTATGAAATCAGACATGCTACTTGGCTTACATATTGTTTTTCATATATGCCTGTCAAATGCGTGAACGTTATCATTATTATTAACATTTTTATTACTAATTTATTTCATTTTCAAAAGATTTATTTAAGAATAATAATTTCCAATACATAAAATACAGAAGAAATATGAAACAAAGGCTATTTCTGTCACGCCTGGGCTCTCTCAAGACGGCAAAGATTTATCAAACACGTAGATTTATAAACACTCACTTGGGAGGATATAGAATACACAGGAGACTCAGGAACGACATGGGATGAAGACATTGCACAACGTAGAATACCGGACAACAACTAAACCAAACTATGGGTATGAATACACAAGGACATAATGACACTGATAATACACAGGGGAGGAACACAGGTGGAACGAAATGGTGGGAAATAGAACAAAAGGAGCACATGGAAAAGGTCACATGACACAAACACAGGGGCCTAACAACATCAATTATTATTTTTATATTATTTTTTACTTCTGTTCTGTTTTTTATTTGATAATAAATTATAATTTTTACTCTCTACCAAATGTGAGTATGAAGTGATAAACTGTACATCTGAATTCACCAATTCATTTTACACTTACGTTTCATTACTATTTTGCCTTTAAAAAGTTAGTTCTGTGACACATACACAGTGCATAATTATTTCTCCCACTGTTGCGAATAGTCCTCATAAATCCTGTATAATGTGAGTATAGTCTGTTAATATGTTGAGTTGTTATGGAAACTGGTAATGGAAACGACTGGCTGAGGATGTCATTTTTTGCTGGAATATTTTATTATTCCAGACAATAACAAATCTCTAGAATGCACTGTAAAAAAATACAGAAAGCATGAGAAGAATCCAGAACAATACTTTTAAGTTTAGTGTGACCACCAAAGCCTGCAGACATGCCCAGGATGACTTCCTTCACTTCTGCTGTTGATTTTACCCTTTAACTGTCATAGTATTTCTTCCTACTACTGAAGTCAATGGTTACCACAGTTATTTTTATTTTATTTTGTGTTTTACCTATAAAAGAAACTTTGGAACAAGTGGAAGAGTGTGTAAATGACAGAATTATTCATTTTTGTATGAACTATCCCCTGTTATCAATCATTCACCATCATGTTGCTCCAAATGTTTTTTCTAGAAATTTGCTATTTTGAAAATTAAGGAACTGAGCGCTGTTTTCCATGCAATTACAATGAGTGCACAAAATGTTGTCTTAGGTGGAAGAGTGTTAGGGTCTGCCCCCTGGGCATTACTTAAAAGTTAAATCACGAGTCCACCTTCAAATCAGTATAGGACACAATTTGTCCTGTATTTCAGGCATGCACAGGGATGATACTCACTTGGAAATGGGAAGAATACCCATGGAAAATAAAAAAAAGAAGTAATTTTCATAGAAGGTTGAGTTTGTGATCATCATGCAATCATTTTTAAACCATATCAAGTCAACATGTGAAACAAGAGATTTCTGCTTCTGCACACTGTTGCTTATGATAAATAAAATAATACTGTCATTATAGTTCAATTATTTTAGATATTTGTTACTGTAGGCTCTAAATCATTTCAATATTATAAATGAACAACTATATTTAGAACAAATCCTTTTTCTTTTAATGAGACATTGTCATTACAACACAGAACAACTGTTTCAGAAAATTCAGAGCCCATTTCATTATTCAAAGTGTAAAATACAAGCTCTAAATAGCATTTGTAAAGTCACATGTTTTTCTTTTTCAGTAAAAATTTCCTTGATAATCTGGATAACACTTTAGTTTAAGAACCAATTCTCACTATTACCGAGTGGCCTATAACCTGTCTATTAGGCAAGGCAAGGCAATGCAAGTTTATTTATATAGCACATTTCATACACAATGGTAATTGAAAGTGCTTTACATAAACAAGAATAAAAGGAACAAGAAGATAAAAAATATTCAAAGAATTAAAAATGATTAAAACAGATAAAAATGTGTTAAAACAGGTTATAAAAGAATGAAAAAGAAAATAAAAAATTAACAGCGGGATCTGTTGAACACAGTGTTCACAGTGCTCATTCGGAAGAGGCACAGCTTAGCAGATGTTTAAACAGATGTTTAATAACAGATATTATTAAGATATTGTCTGTTTATTAGTACTTATAACTTATAAGTGCATATTCTGCATAATCTTTTTCCATATCCCCAACCCTACCTAATACCTAAACCCAACTACTACCTTAATAACTGTTAATAAGCAGCAAATCAGGAGTTAATTCATAGTTAATGGACTGTTTATTGCAAGAATGGTATCTTAAAATAAAGTGACTAAAATCTGTCTGAAGACTTTCAAAGAAAATCTACTCTAAATATTGCTGGGTTGTTTAACCCAAATTTGGGTAAAATAAGAACCAACCCCAAATCAGAAGACGTTGGGACAGTATGGAAAATGCTAATTAAAAAAAGAAAAGAAAGTAGTGATTTCTAAATTTACTTTGACTTGTATTTCACTGCAGATAATACAACAAACGTTATTTAATGTGTATCTCACTATAATTTATTGTTTGTTTGTTTTTCAAAAAAAAACACGCATTTCAATTTTGGTTCAAAAACACATTTTGAAAAAAGTTGGAACAGTGGAGCATTTACCACTTTGTAATGTTGCCATTCCTTTTCACAACTCTTAAAAAATGTTTAGGGACTGAAGACACCAAGTAATGAAGTGAAGTACAATTTTGTCTTATTCTTCCTGCAAACAAGTCTTAAGATGGGCAACAGTACAGGGTCTTTGTTGTTGCATTTTGCACTTCAAAATGCGCCACATGTTCTCTATTGGAGACAGGTCGGGGCTGCTGTCAGGCCGATCAAGTACCGGTATCATTTTCCTCCACAGCCAGGACTTTGTAATGTGTGCGGAATGTGGTTTTGCACTGTCTTGTTGAAAGGCAGCATATTGTGCTCCAAAATCTCTATGTAATTTTCAGCATTAATCGGTACCATCACAGAAGTGCATGTTACCTTTGTCAAGGGCACTTGACCATTACAGACTCTGGCTTTTGGACTTGTTGCTGGTAACAGTCTGGATGATCCATTTCTACATTTTTAAAAAATAAAATAAAACACTGAACCTAAAAAAAACTGAAATACTATACTGTTGGTCCATCCCAGATGCCTCCGAGCCCAGAGAAGTCAATAGCGCTTTTAGACACTGTTAACATAGGGCTTCCTTTTGCCACAGTACAGTTTTCACTAGCATTTCTGGATGTAACTATGTGTTGTAGTACCTGACAAAGGTTTGCCAAAGTAGTCTTGACCCCATGTGGTGATATTGCTTATATAAATGACGATTCTTGATGCAGTGCAGCCTGAGGGATCAGAGATCACAGTAGTTCAACTTAGGCTTGTGCCCTTGTCTTTTACACTATGAAATTCCTCCAGACTCCTTAAATCTTTTAATTATGTTATGCACTGTTGAAGGTGATATATCCAAACATCTTTTCTCACATACAGTATTTGTTGGCAACCTGGCGAATGACTAGATCTTTCTTGGATGCTGCCTTTGTACCAAATCATAATTTCAATCACCTGTTGGCATCACTTGCTTCAAATCACATAATTATTTAAACAATTTACCTGATTACTTGCCTTGTAAACTGCTCCTGTCACAACTCTTTTTGAATTGTGTTGCAAAAACCAAAATTGGAATATGTGTTTGTTTTGAAAATAAATAAATAAACAAACTAAAATTATGACAAACACATTAAATAATGTTTGTTGTATTGTCTGCAATGAAATAAAAGTCTAAGTAAATTTAGAAATCACTACTTGCTTTTTTATTTGCGTTTTCTCTACCATTCCAACTTTTTCTGATTTGTGACTGTAATAAAAAAAAATGTATCCCAACAATTGGATAAGTCCATATTTTACCCAAATTTGGGCTAAAACAACACAGCATTTTTTAGATTGTAGGAAGTCGGCCCATTTTATTACATTTTATGTCATTACAAGCTGTTCACACATTGGCAATAAACGAGCGATTTATATGTTAAAATTCTTACATGCAGCCAATTTAAATAGAACCTGAAAATGCTCCTTTTTCATGTTTTATAGCTTGTTACCCAGAAAAGTCACTGTAAATCTGAAATCTAAGTGTAAAGGATTGGCTGAACGCGTCACATGGTGTTGAAATCGTGCATGCACTTGGTGAGAATCATAAAACTTTACAGCTGCTTTCATCTTCGTGCACATTCTTCAAGAGTCAAGGCTCGCTTTGATTCTGGTGACCAGTAAAGGCTCATTTCAGACTGTACTACCTGGATGAGAACATACGGTATGACTAACACACACTAAAGACATGAGCAAACAGGTTAATTACAGGTTATTAGCTGAATAGCGAGGGTATTTGTCAAGCGTCTCTCTAGGTTAAAAGGTTTATTTGGGTGAAAAAAAACAACAGGAGATCTTGTGAATCATGGTTTGTCACAATCCCTCGTTGATATTGGTAGATGTAGCCTTATCAACAACATCTGATATTAGATGTTCTTGACTCATTGCATAATTAGTCTCATGAGGATGATATCAGCTTAATGCAAAATTAATGAGGAAGTGATCAACTTTATGGCTTGGTCTTATTGTTTTTTAGTGGCTTGGCAGGATCAAGCCCCTTCCCACATTAGAGATGAGGAACTAATTAACACATGTTGATGTCTCCTTCACGCTCATTATGGTTTGAGAGAAGCGGTGTGTGTTTTCCTCTCAGCTTCAGTCCTGTGTGGCTTGTGTCTGTTGGTTCATTCGATAGAAGAGTGACATGTGGTATTCGTATGACCATCAAAGGATATTTGCGCCATATGGAGGACTTGTCCTCTTCTTATCTGGCTCATGACGAGAAGATATATTTAGTGGAGGATATGTGTGGTATATGATCTAAATCAGAATCAAAATATATCAGTGAGCAACACTCATTGAGGTTCAAGATGAGGGGAAAAATAGAGCCACATTTGAATGCTGCGGGTACAGTTTGATGTTTCAACTTATTTGACTGGAGCTGTACAGTTTTGTGGATTTTTACAGCACTGTAATTCATGCACACTGTATAGACGTGTGGACATTGAAAAGTTATGTTTACGTTATGTTATGTCTCCTCACAGCAAGAAGGTCACTGGTTCGAGTCCACGACTGAGTTTGCATGTTCTCCCCGTGGGTTTCCAAAGACATGCAGTATAGGTGAATTAAATTAACTGAATTGGCCAGAGTGTATGAGTGATTGTGTAAGTGGGGATGTATGGGTGTTTCCCAATACTGGGTTGAAGCTGCAAGGGCATCCGTTGTGTAAAAAAAAAAAAAAAAAAAAAAAACATATGCTGGAATAGTTGGCGGGTTCGTTCCGCTGTGGCAACCTCTGAAATAGAGACTAAGCCAAAGGAAAATGAATAATTCTAAATGTTATTGTTGTCATTTAAAGTTTTAGTAATTTGATTGTATGCTTTTGTATTTTTAATTATACCTTCATTCATTCATTTTCTTTTCGGCTTAGTCCCTTTATTAATCCGGGGTCGCCACAGCGGAATGAACCGACAACTTATCCGGCATTTGTTTTACGCAGCGGATGCCCTTCCAGCCACAACCCATCTCTGGGAAACACATCCATACATTGTCATTCACACACATACACTATGGACAATTTAGCTTACCCAATTCACCTGTACCGCATGTCTTTGGACTGTGGGGGAAACCGGAGCACCCGGAGGAAACCCACGCAACCACGGGGAGAACATGCAAACTCCACACAGAAATGCCAACTGGCCCAACCGGGACCTGCCCCAACCGGGGATCGAACCAGCGACCTTCTTGCTGTGAGGCGAACGTGCTACTCACGCGCCACCGTGGCGCCCCTTAATTATACATATTTGTGTTATTTTAATTGTACATTGAGTTAAATTAACATTCTTTGGTCACACCTTTTTTAAGGTACAATTCTCGCTATTTACAAACCAATAACGTTTAGCACAATGAACAACTAATTTGCTACTTTTTAATAGTTAGTAAGGTATTAGTTGTATTTAGGCAATGTGTTATGTATAATAAGATACTTTATAAAATGATAAATAAAATGATTAATGAAAAATACTTTAAAAAGTAATAATAAACAGCCAATATCATGACAATAGGCAGGTATTAAGACAGCATCCACCAGGGTTCTATTCTCAAGCCTCAACTGTTTTTCTTTTATATTTTACCATTGGGTCATTTTCTGGGTCATTTTCCTTTAACTTTTTATTTTTAAGCATACCGCTGTAAGCCTTCTCGATCCTCTGAAATTGCTAATTTTCTAAAACATACTTTAGATCACATTAATTCCATCATTATTGCTACTCATTCTCTCACTACTAAAGTTCCTTCCAACTTTACATGTGATGTCAGTAATATTCTCATCACTCCAGCTAGTATCTTCAGAAATCTTGGTGTTTCTCTCCAGTCCCATATTAACTCTTTCATTAATTCATCCCAATAATTCTTCCAATAATGATGAATTGTTTCCAATACTACTTTCAGTCTTCCTTTAACATTTAGTGTAGGCTTAATATATGACTTAGTGTGAATCAAAAACTAATAAAACATTTTTTAAAGCACAATTTTGTGCTTGTGTGTAATTTCATTAGTTTTCTAATTTTTGTTTCAATATCAATATTAGTGCTTAAAATTATTTTTGTTAGTTGCTAAGAGCAAGCAATGTGTTAAAGTAAAAGCTTTTCTTGTTGCAATTATTTATTGATTTTCAACTTTATTTAAATGATTCAAAACTTTTTTACAGCTTAAATTTTAGTTAACCAATGCAAACATGATCTGAACCAGGCAAGTGGCCGCCACCTCATCAGCCTGTCAGGGTAAATGAAAAAAGAATGGCATTGTAATGGAATACACAGATATTGCGTTTCACTGTGGCTGGAGGCTAAACTGGACACACGTTTTCCCTCTGTTGCGCTCTTTGCATTATTATAATGATCCAGAGCATCTTCCTTCTTCTTTTTGCATTAGTGTCACAGAAACTTCGACATGTGGACATGTGGTCTGTTGACTTTCCATGTCACTTCTGAACAAGAGGGGGTTGAGAGTTCAATCTGCAGTAACAGATGGAAGGCACACTTTCAAATAATAAGAGGGAAAATGGTATATATTTATATGTGTGTGTGCACTGGACAGGATATGTTCATTGGACATGTCTGGTATGAAAACTCTGGAATGTCTGATATTTCATATGTGGTTTCATCACCAAAACAACTTAACTTGAGTTTAAGGTGGGCATTTAACTGCTTGCTTGCTGAGAATCGAACCCATTGCATTTTCTAGGGCAGTTCTTTACCAATTAAAATATAGATTGAAAAAATAATAATAATAAATAAATATTAAATATTTTGAGTAACTTTTCAGGATGTTTAAGTGGTTTGATCAAAACATCAGGCAGTTATTTGAATTAGGCAAAGAGCTTCGCATTGAACTCTTTTGTATGCATCGTTTATATTTTGACATTACCTCATAACAGTTTGAATAAGCTGAACTGGAAAGAGAATGGCATTGTGAACTTTACTACATTTAAACTACAGCTGCTTTATATTCTGAAATGACTCGCACCATGATGTGAAAACTAATAATGAGAGCAGTCTAATAATTTAGTTTATCAGGAACTACACATGGGCAACATTTGTTGTCAATGACTTTTGAAATGATAGTTATTATTATTTGTAGAATTATTAGATCAACTACCATTAATTAAATTATGTTTAATGTAATAACTACGATTAAAGGGCAATTTAAAGGATTAACTAGGTTAATCAGGTTAACAAGGCAAGTTAGGTTAATTAAGCAAGTCACTGGACAACAGTGGTTTATTCTGTAGCCATTTGAAAAAATATTATGTCTTAAGGAGACTAATAATATTAAACTAAAATTTCTTAGATATATTTATTCCCGCCAAGCTAACAAAAATAAGACTTTCACCAGAGGACAGAAAAACATGTGGGAGATGTTTACATACAGTAAATAGATATATTATTATATTACTATATATATATAAGATTTCAGCTTCTGAAAGAATATATATATATATATATATAAGTATGTGGCTGTATATCTGCACTTGTGGGGGCTGGGAGGCATGCGTTGGCATGAGGCCACAGACATGAGGGCCTAAGTGCCCCCACCAGTGCCAGACCGCAATGCTACGAGTGTGATTTTGCATTTATACAACAGTTTAACAGCATAATCATGTATATGAAAAAAGATCATCAAAACACAGAGAGTCTCTAAATCCCTTTTATACAAGGAACTACTTTCTTCCGCCACTCATTCACATCTACAGCTGACCACCACAACAGCAGAAACCATTGCTACTTCACCAACGTCACTTTAGTGATACAGTATATACACATACATGTATACATATATAGAAATGTATAAAATTATATATATATTAAAATTGCCTTCAACTGTATATAATTCCTCACAAATATTTTGTATTTTTACACCAGATGTACAAGTTAAACTGCTCAGGTTTTTCTGTGTTTGGTTTAGTACAAGGGTAAGAACATATGTTTCTGTCTGTAGTAATGCTCAGTAACCCGAGGCTGTCATTGATAGAGTGATCCTGCACACACTGACACCAGTTCAAGTGTGACATTCAACCTCCACCTCCTGCTTAGGGAGGGCAAAGGTACTACTGGTGTCATCCTGTCGATTAGCTGCCCATGTCAGTACTTGGCTCTACTTTTTGTGACCTCTAGATGACTGTGCATTGTTTGACCTCATTTTACAACAGTATGTTGCACTTATCCTTTTATAAATGCTGTACGCTATAACACCTATAAAATGAAGATCGAGAATGTAAATTCATTTATCGAGGTGGATTTTCATGACTTTGTCCTAAAGAGTCTAGGAATATTTTCATGCTCAGTCTCCTCCCATTTAAACCCACCTGGGCTTCATTTCCTCACTTCCTCTCCTTGCACTTCATATCTTTCACTGAGAGTTAAAACACCTGATAAAACGCCCCGCTGACACCTAAGGCCAAGCACAAGATTCAATTCTGAATGAAAAACCCTGGGGGGCTTCATAAGAGTATGTTTTTCAAGAAAGATTATCCTTTCAATCTTCATTACCTAATTTAGTTTAAACTTATTATATTTTGTATGATCTGATTTAAGGAATAGTTCCCCCAAAATGATTTTTTTCAATATCTACTCACCCTCAAGTGGTTCTAAACCTTTATATGTTTTTTTTCTGTTGAACACGACTCAGCTTTCTTCAAAATATTTTCTTATGTGTTCAACAAAAGACAGAAAAGATTTAAAACAAGCGAGTAAATGATGACAGAATTGTAGTTTGAGTGAACTATCCCTTTAAGTCAGTTGAACAGTAGTACCCTGTGCTTTTTTCCCCTACTAACATTAATCTCGTATATTCACTTTTTCCCTTTGACGTAGCATTTTTTTTTAAACATCATTGTCCACCGATGAGGACCTGACACCCGTGAGCTGCCACTTTAGAGATCCAGATAGATTGTGTTATCATTTATTCATCCCGCTTCGCTTTCCCTGAAACTAGAACTAATCTAACCAATGCATTATTTAGAAATGGCGAACACTTACCTAATGCATATTTCAACACCAGGCAGCTGGAGTCTTTGTCTTGGAGGTGCTGATCACTTAGTGCTATTGAATGAGCTTCAGGATTGTGGCAGGTCACAGGTTCAAATGCCCAGAGGTCAATGTCACACACCTAGAAGCACAATGACAGTTAACAGTTTTGTCTTGTTTAGTCAACTCAACTTTGACAGTCAATGATCTGGAACTTTTTGGTATAGGAAATAATACAGCTTTTCAGATTCTGTTAAGATTAATAAATCTTGAAGAGAAAATTTAGATGTTTAGGAAATTAGGGCAAATTGCTCTCAAATTGTAGGCTATCAGAGGTGTTTTTTAAAACAATTTTAGAGTCACTTGTGGCAGATGTGAATCACTCAAACTGCACAGCTGAAAACGTGCATTTTTACCATCCAGAAGCTGGATAACATATTAGCTTATTGGTACGAAGCTTAGGGGCCCAATGCCATTCCTGCATAGAAATGCAGGAACGGTATTGGAGTTTCCTCTTAAATATTGTGGTTGGCTTGTAAATTAATCATTAAGAAAATCTTGGATTAAATGAGAGCAAGATAAATGTAGGCTTTGAAACTGCCCAGTATATTTACCCATATTTAGCTTTCAACATAGAACGTAGGAACAAACAGTCCTTTGGAAGTGGCTGAAACCCGCTCTTTTAGCTTGCACAGTGACACACCTGAGAGAGAGAGACCAGGCAAAGGTCCTCGCTGCAAGAAAGGTAGAATTTCACCCCCTTTGAAGTAACAGAGAAGGATTCAGGCCCCTCATTAGCCAGATAGAATCTACACTCAGACATGTAAGTTAGCGATTCAAATCTATTGGGACAGATTGAATTCCGTTAAATAGTGCTGTTTTTTAGTTTTCTCAGGCTCTCTTGGCTATCTCTTATGAGGCAGCAAACAATGAGAAACACTGCAGGACATTCAGTGGCAGAGGCTGGCTGGGAAAAATCCTCTGGCTGTCTCATATTCGCTCCTTTCACAAATCCCTCCATAGATAGGTTATCTTGGTGAATGGCAGTCTGTAGCCCCTGAGTCTCTGCTTTAAAATGATAATGATTATTTGAGAGGACAAGAAAAGGGAAACTTGGTCAGCAGATTTTTTTATTGACATTTTATTTATTTAGCTGGCCAATGAAAACAACATCAAATCGAGTAAGCCTAATACTCACGGGACAGCCATGAAAAATGCTCTGAAGTAGACAAACATACCAAAGTTACTGTACCTTTTTTAATGGAAAATGTGTTTGCGGTTGTTGGTCTAATTTGACGGGAGTTCTCTTGAATTTATCTAAAAGGCGTTGAATGTTCATTATGTTAAAAGTAATGTTTCTGTTTAATTCAAGCTTGCATGCTACAAAATTAGCTATTAATTTGCTTTTTTTTTGTTAAATCTTGTAAGAAGCACTGTAAAATTATCATTAAAAATTTTATTAGTGGTAGTATTAATAATAATAAAATAATAGTAATAACAATTCCACTTGGAGATATGAAGATATGGTCAAGAATACAAATTACAATAATAATAACACTAATAAAAAAAACAACAAATAATAATAAATCACCACCATCTATGGAAACAGGTTTCTTTTATAAATAAGAAAACAGAGCAAATAATTATTTCAATATTGCAGGACATGCACAACTGAAATGAATGAATGAATGAATGAATGAATGAATGAATGAATGAAAAACTAGAAAAAAATGGAACTTAGCAAATAATGATTCTAAGGATAGCTAAGATTCCAAGATGCAACTGCAAAATACATCTCTTTTGGTTAAAAAAAACATTCATTCTCTATGTACAAGAAAATAGCAAATGATAATCCTGAGAAATATTTCACAGGTTAAATTGCAAAAATCTGAATTTGTTCACACAAAAGTCACAATGTCATCCATGCCCTTTTATCTTTCATCTGCTGTCCAGGGTGGTCCAAGAAACTTGAAGAACATTCAGTTCCTCTTTAAAAATCCAATTAAGTGTGTAGCAATAATCAGAGTTCCCAGAGTTCTCATTCTCCTGATTGGTTCCTTGTCCCTAATGTTGGCAGGAAATGTCTGACAGAGGAAGTGTGTGATAAGACCAAGGTGTTTGCAGGGAGACGTGAGATTAAGTGTTGAACCAACACTTCTGAGGACTCCAGGTTAGACCAGCGAGATGTAGACGGAGCTCATAGGGGTTTTGGGGAAAGGAAAGACACCTTAGATTGAAAACAGCCATTCATCCTCAAACATGAGCCTTTGAAAGGATTAGTCTAGGGTTTCGGGTTTTCTCCTGTTGTTAAAATTTGTCTCACTAGAGGGACCCAGTGCCAGTGAAGTTTTGCTTTAACCACGGACCCAAGAACAAGAACAGGACCCCACATCTTTGCCATTCTGATGACAATATGCAGCTGAGAATGTAAGAAACGGTACTTTGAACTTTGCGCTATTGACAGTAATGACAATGATTTGCCAAGCAATGCACTTTGCAAAACAATGAGGTACTGAGTAAACCATGAAAGAAATTGGCAACTGCTCCTTTGAGCACACTGGAAAATACTGTTGCCAAATCTGAAGAGACTGCCCAGATATTATCTCGACAGCAAATCATACTGTTTTATGAATGCAATCAATTGCACTGGGCAGAGCTTGGTTGCAATAACACATTGTCTTTCCCTCTTCTTTTGCAACCCTTCCCCCCACCCGTAATAAGTAAACATCTCCCTCAGTTAGTAGTGGACTTCCTCGCTTCTTTGTGACTCCAACAGATCTTTTGATGCAAGATAAGTATGACAAGAAGTTGAAACACTTATGCAACATGACCTGAGAATTTCAACAAATAAACATTTTCCTTTAGGACACCCCCTCAGTGTCTTGAAATTAGTCGGGTAATTACAGAAATGTGCCTCTTGCACCTTGTTTAGTTAAAGTACTAACTGACTCGACTCTCAGATGCCCTACAGGTTGGAATTCAGGACTGAAGATGTGCCCAAATATGATATGAATGATATTTGCTTGGCAGAAGTTGAGTTTGGCTCGGTTTTATCACTGAAAAACAGAGAAAGATGTTGAACAAGCGGAGAATAAGCGGAGATACGGATTTTGTCAGACAATATGAAAAGGAAATTAAACAACACATAAACCAGACTCGAGACAAAGATTTTTTTCAGGATAAGCCCTGTCCCACGACAGCACTGATGTCTTATTTTATTGTTGTAAACTTTAATGGAATGGACTTTTATAGTGCTGCTATAAACTAAACATATATTAGGGTATGGAAGTACAAACAGTTCAGGTACAGTCTAGTCTTGCCGCTTCTACCATCAGACAGAAGACTGATGAGAACCACGGTAAATGAGGGTAAAAGCAGCAATCAGCTCCAGGTGTCTCTGATAAGGCTCACATGCCAAGAGGTTGGGGTGGGGGGGGTCTGCAGCAGTTAGCCAGAGGAGACCTGAAAGGGCCAACGCATGGGACTTTCAGAACAGATGGGAGGGAAAGCAGTGGGAGGGGCAGTGAGAGAGAGGGAGACACTAGAGTGGGTGAGGCAATTGGGAGAAACATAGTGAGACAGATAGGAGAGGGGCGAGGAAAAATGCCCCTCGTTGCCTCTCATTCTGACGCACACATGCAGGCAAAACATGCATGCGCACACGCGGATCTTCAAAGCTGACTGCCTTTCATAGTCTCCCTATTAGTTAAAGAGATTACATCTGGGGCCCTGAACCAAATAAATAAGGTGAGAGGAGTGTCAGAGCTCAGTCTGCTCCACCTCGGGATCCTCTCAGCACTTCAGTGGTAAGCAGAAGGGAAACACTCTTAATCAGAAGGACATTGAGAGAGCGAGAGAGCTGGACACAGCAGGGATTACACTTTTTTCTCCTACTGTGGATTCCTCTCATTTCATCAAGAACAGATTCGCTACCCTGTTGCATTTGGGCCGTTTTTGCCTTCCTTCTTCAGAACATTTTCATTGCTTCTTGCTGTCGTTATTTTCTCCTATCTGACAGAGGTTCTTCAGTGGATTGTATGTGGGAGAGCAGGAGGAGGTGAAGCGGTTCCCCACAGAGGTGTTTTGAGTTATGGATGTTGACACATTCCTTCTGGACACGAGGGGAAATGGATCCATCCTGAGCAGCCCAAGCAGACGTGATCACTACGGACGCTTTACGAGGCTTCACCTCCTTGCATCACCCTTTCTCCCGTCCAGTTCTTCAGCATGTACCTTTCTGTGAGGCTCTTCCCAGTTTTCCGAGCTCCAGGACAATGTGCAAATGGAAAGTGACTAAGGGTGCTTCAGCCTGGTTCCGTCTGTCCTGCCTTTTCCTGCCGCTGCTGCTTCTGTTCCTGTGTTCGGCTCTGCCTGTGGCCTGCCATGACACCCACAGGGCCATCCGTGCCCCGAGGGGCACCAACTCCTCATCGTCTGCCGTGGTGGGGCGGCATGTGCGCAGCTACAACCACCTCACGGGGGATGTGCGCAAGAGGAAACTCTTCTCCTACCAGAAGTTCTTTCTCAGGATCGATAAGAACGGAAAAGTCAATGGAACCAAAAGCAAAGACGATCCATACAGTAAGTAATGCTTGTTTTTCTCCTCTTTTCTTTCACATGTGGGTTCCATAGAAGAAATGGCACTGCTTATTTCCTGCCTCCTTTGATTTCGGACTCAAACATCCAGCAGATAATATAAACCTTACCTGATGTTGGTGGGCGCGAGCTGCTGTGCGTAGAGCTGCGCTGCTGAGAAGCAGAAAGCCCTAATGTTGATCTTTGCTTTTCAGGGCGCAGATTTATTTGTAGCAGGGTTCCTGGAACCAATTTGAAATTACCAGGGGAGTCTATCTTTTCTGTACAATACGTAAATTGTTGGAAGTTACTCCTGAACATCAGGCAGCACATCAGTTATCTTTATTATTGCTGTTGAAACTCCTTTGTCGTTTGCAACAAATGACTTACTTTCAAGATTTTATTAATTTTAAACATATGACAGGTGTTTTTATTCTGAGCTGAACATATAATCTTGTTCATTCACAAACAATCTTAAAATACTCAGAAGAATTTCAACTTTACTTCATCTTACTGATTGTAGCATATCTAGATACTGGCGGTAAGCTTAAAGCACCTGGCCAACACACTGCGAAAACTCCCTCTGCACTTTTTCGTTAGTAGGTTGCACACACATTGCTGCTAATAAAAAAAGCTTTGACATATGGGTCCCATGTGCATGCCGCGTAGCTTTTTTAGACGAGGCTGTGCTGGAACTCCGCAAGACATGGCTGTGGGTATTTCAATTAGCCAAACTGCCTCTTAAATGTGTTGCACAGAAAGTCTCTTAATAAATCCAAGCCTAGACTTGAAGAGTTCTGGAAAGCTTTCAACTACCATCAAAGGGTTTGCCCAAAAAGCTGGACAGCGTCCAATGTCCAGTGTTGTACATCATAAACCTTTACATAATTATATATAATGCAGAATTGGAATAAATAATAGTATATGCAAGGAGTTTTTTTAATTATTTAAATCCAATAAAACAAATTCAAAATGTATATTGTTCCATGCTTACTCCTATTCCAGTGATCTCTGTGTGATAAAAGATTCCCCCACTTGCTTGCCACATGTTACAACCGCACTGTCCTTGTTAGCTCCCTCAATGACCCTTAGGCATCGAGCATACTGGTAATAATGTTCCGGCCAGATGCAGTTAGTTTCAGAGGAGATCCACATCTCTTTTCAATGCTGATATATCTGAAGTGTGGATATGGCTTGCAATGTCTGCGGGAGGCATAGCAAAAGGGAACCACTTGTTGGTGAGTGGATCATTTCTCCAAAGCAGATTGGACCTCTGCCATCCCTCCACTTTCTCTGCATTTTTTCTGCAGACAATTTAATTGAATTTGAAGGGCCTCTGGTGCCCACAAGGTAGCAGCAGTGCTCCCTGCATCCCTCGCTTAAAACAGCAGCACAGTGCAATGGTAATGTGCAACATTTAAGACACCCGTGTTTGCTTGATTTATTCTGTAATCAGAGACCATTGTTGTTGCCACAAATGCCCGTAAAAAGGGCAGAAATGAGCAGCTTGCCATGTTATGTATCATCATGCACTTGAAACATCAAAACATCCACAAATGATTTTACTCCAGTTGGAGCCACTGGCATTTTAAAAGGAACCAGCCCCTTTGCGGTGTAATATTTCTCTCGAGTTAGCGAAACGAAAATTCCCACGAACAGCACTGCATGTTTTTGTATATAGTCTGACATTGCGTCGAAAATTATCTTTACTTTTGAAGGCTCCGTGTTTGAATGGAAATGAACTCAATCAAAAGAAAGAGGTCTGCGCAAAATATATCTGTGCCTGTCAAACTTTATATACTCATGTTTATGAATAGCACACTTTGCATTCTGCTGAAGTGAATACTTGAATGAACTCAAAGTCATTATTTTTTCTCTTTTGGATAAGCTTGAGTTGCAGAATATAAATTCTGAGTATAAGAAATAACATTTTTTGTTTACCAAACTCTGCTATTTTAACGAGACGTTAATATAGTTTATTTGCCAGCAATGCACATATAAAATGTCACATCTTGATGTAAGATTTACATTTACAGCGCCGTAAACACTCGCAGTGAATTATGAGAGAGCCAATATTTGTTTTGCATATTTGATGTGGAAAAATATTTGCAGAGAGCCTAAGTATGATAGATTGTTACATTTCCCAGATTCAAACTCCCAGTCAGAGGGTCTCTTTGTCAATGTTTGAGTTCTCAAGTCCAGCCTTCTTTGGTTTTCGCGTCTACAAAAGACCTGTCTATGTGCAGCTTGAAATCCTATCCCACCCATATTGTTTGATTTCCTTTCAGAATCCATCAGCTCAGTATCACGTTTGTCACATTGTGTCTCCCCCAAGACATTTTTTGGAAAAGGCACCCCGTATTGGAACTAGGAGCTGTCCTCGGTGTATTGAGTGAGCCTAACAACAACCTCACTGTGATGTAAAAGCTCTCACACGGACCAAACCAGCCCCAATCAAATCTTTCTTTTCCTGAATTGATCTTGTTTGCCCTCTTTCCTCTCTGTTTATCACTCAGCCCTTGTGCTGAAGAAAATGTCAGTATGAACATGAGCGCAAACCTCCGCTGTTGTAGTTCAGCGATGTTGGCATTGCCTGGAGGAAATTGTTAATGAGGATCATTAGGGCTTGACAGCTTTGATTGAGAGGATGTGTCCGATTGGAGTTCAACTACTGGTTGAATCGCAAGGTCTAAAGTGCAGGGGTCTTTCCAATCATCATTTCAGCTTTTGGGCAGCAGATCAAACAAGGGTCAGGCCAGTGGTCATTACACGTCTCTCACTCCATTTAGAGTCACTTTAATATAATAGGGCTCAATACAGATTATTGCTGGTCTAATGAGGTGTTTGCAAGCCAAACTCTATTAGCTTTGCCTAGAGTGGTACTCGTGAAGGTTTCAGACTTTTTTCTTCATTGCTAAGTTTATTTCAGGTGTTGAGCTGCTGGGCACCCAATAGGATAAACCTGTATAAGCAAACAAACCCTTAACTGGAAGAAATGATCTGTTTGCTGAATGAATGTTAATGCTCATGTCTTTCCTCCTGCGTTCTATCAGCTTCCGCTGGTTTACATCATATAAAAGTTGTTTTGTCGTTTTAATGAGAGATAAAGATGAATAAGCCCATTCTGTCAAGTGTTTCTGTGAAACATGCGTGGAAAGACACTGGCCTGCTGGGTAGTGTTGTGCTGCAGTGTTGTAATGACTTTAGAGGGCCTCTCGCTGAGGCTGGTGTGACGCTAAATGCTTCATCGGGAACAATAAAAAAGATTACTGCAAGCATTCTCAGCATCTCTGCTGGGGGCAAACAATCAGCTAAGGTTAGTTAGGGCACAACTAGGGCAAAAATCATAAACAAGATGATTACGTCCCTTAAAATGATTACAAATAATTAAAATAAACATAAAATTTGCACTGAAAGATTTTATTATAATTAAAGTATTCTTTAATTATGTTTTAAACATTATGACCCAATATCTTTTGTGCTACAGTACATCCATCTAGCAAATTCTATACCAACCTCATCTGTGGATTTGGTACTAAACCTTCTTCTTAAGCAGCAGGTGATTTTTTAGCATACCTTTTGGTGCCACTAAAGATCTCGCAGTTGTTAAATGCAGACTTGCACTTGTGAGAAAAAGGTCATAATTAATAACTTCAGAATTATTGTCGTTTTCAAAGGTGACAAGCCTTGGCTTGCCTTTGCATTCATGCACAAAGTATTTGTGATTGGTCATACTGCCCAGCCACTAAAAAAAGCATGTTGCAAACAAAACATTTTGACAGTGATTAACTCTACACCATATGCATGACTCAGTTCTAGGCATGGGCCGGTATAAAATTCTGACGGTATGATAACCTTGAATAAAAATATCACGGTTTCATGGTATTGTGGTTACTTCTCTAAAATTATTTTTAAATGTATGGCTAAAAACTAAACCTTTTATCCCTTTAAACACAAAGTATTTTATTTTGAGAAACATTCAAAATATTTTGGGGCTGTAAACATGTCGGGCTAAATAATTTAAGTGAATCATTGACTTCTGCTGTCTTAATTTGCTTCAAAAACACAGATGTCTTTGCAATTTACACCTAAAAAAAAAAAAAAAAAAGTAAATAAAAAAAATCTTACACATACCTTAGAAACGGTATAGCAGAAAATGTTGGTGGTATGAAAACCTTGACTTTTCTAAACCACGATATACCTTGTAAACGGTTATCGTCCCATGCCTACTGTGTTCATAATTACATTGGAATATTCAGTCACCTTCTGCTTCACAGCTCAACTGTAGCTGCAAAATGCCTCACTGGTATGAATGAACATATGTAATATGTGCATTTAAATGACATGTTGCCAGCACTGGCCACATGGATCCCTCTTTTCAAAAGTGTACGTGTGCTTGTGTGTGCTCTGTGGTTATGGTGCCCGTGGGAAATCTCAACCACACAAGTAATAAAAGTGACTTATGAGGATTGAACTGATGTGCAAAAGGTTAGTGTCAGTCTCTTTTACCTTGATGTCTTCATAGACTTTCTCTTTTCTGATTCATAAATAACAGAGCTGGTTTTACTAGACATGTTAAAGATCATAACAAGATCCATGGCGCTGAAAAAATGCAACATGCTGACAGCTTTGACGCATTTACTTATAAGCTTTCAATATGTTTGTTCCATTAATACTGTTGTTCAAATATTGGGGTCAATTTCTTAAGGACATTACAGTACATTTCCCCAATGAGACTTAATTAAATTAATTAAAAGTGACATGTATGTCACTGCAGAAGATTTTTATTTCAAATAAGCATTTTTATACTTTCAAACAATTCATCTAAAAATGCTAAAAACAATAAATGCCTAAGAATTTCCAGCTAAAATGCCAATTGTTTTTACGATTGTTGATAATAACAAATATTTCTTGAGCTCAAAAATCAGCATAATGTAGTGATTTTAGAAAGTTTGTGTGATGCAGAACACTTGTGTTGATGCTTAAAAATTTAGATATAGCCCATTTCTCAATAATATTGTACTGCATTTGGAATAAACAGCCCTGGTGAGTAGAACAAACTTATGGTAGAATCATTTCAAAACAGACCCCAAACCATTGACAATGTAGCTTGAAATTAAACGTTTCTGTTCAATTAATTATTACTTCTGAATTTTTTAGATGCCCACATTGATTGGTTATTAGCTTAAATTTGTAAGCACATTATATGCTAAAAAAGAATGACATTGAAAATGTATGTGGTCTAACTTGTACTTTTACAGTGGAAAATTAAGTTTAAACTCCATTTCTTCCCAATGATGTCACTTAGTATACTTACAAGTGTTAAACCCACAGCACATGTGTAAATGCTGTAGTAGCAGCTCAACATCTTCATCTACTTAATGCATCCATTTCTCCCTGCTGAAAGTTCAACTTGGAGGAGTGGAAGACTCCCAGATGTATGGCTAACCTCTGACCCCATTACCTAAAGCAGAGCACCATTTGTGCCATGGGGTGAGCTGGAGAGAAACACCACTGTCTCTTTTCTGCTGTGGTCTGCCTGATTGCCAACAGACGTGATCAAAAAGCAAACCTTGAGATCACAATTGTGTATTCTCAACAAACAATCACTTTATCACAGGCCTCGCAGCATCTTCAGCTGATCATTTAAGTGCCCCATTATGGATTTCAAAAGTGTTATATTTTGGTTTGGTGAGTTTTATAAAATGAATTTATTTTACCCAATCATCCCAATGACTCGTATATAATTTGTTAATTTTTCCAAACATGTTCATGACATGCTGTAATCAGACCCCCTGGAATCTGCTACAATGTTTGAGTGGGTTTAAGTTTTCCCGGGTCTGCGCACGCAACAATGGGTGGTAATATTTTACTTAGTGTGCTTTCACACCAAGACTTTTGTTTCAGGACCTGTCTCGTTTCCCCAGTTAGAGTGGTTCGTTTGGCATATGTGAATCCAGCAATTGCACTCAGATCCGCGCCAAAGCAATCGGTCCAAGATCGCCTGAATGAGGTGTTCTCGGCTCGATTGAAACGAACTCTGGAGCGGATCGATTGTAGTGAGAAAGCAAAATGATCCGAGCCCAGCAGTCTGTTATGGATATGTAATCCGAATCAGAATCAGTTTTATTGCCAAGTGTGCTTTGCACACAAGGAATTTGCTTTGGCTACAAATATATATGGCGGAATGTCATTCCTACCGGTAAATGTGCGTTTCATGTCAAATACGAAAGTGAAAGCATGTTAACTATTAATGAGAGCTGGTTATCCGTTAGAAAAACTGACCAAACTGCAGTCTTGTATAATGCATAATTCTAGCCACTTATGTCTTGTTGCTCATTGCCATAAATTAAAATAAGAATGCATAACAGCTGAGCGGGACTCTGTAAAATAAACTGTGAAACTTGACCAATGTGAGGAGAGTTTACTCGCACGTGATTTGTTTTAGCTGTTTTGGTCCATTTAGAAACTTTGCCGTGTTACAGCGAATCGCACAAAGAACAAAGTGCAACATTGTAACCAATTGAAAGCACCCTTAGACGTCACAGCAAAAAAAATTAAAGAAAGCGATTAAGTGCAACAACTCTGATTCAAGTCTTTTTTTTTCATTAATTTTATACATGATTAACTTTCAGATGTTAGGTGGATGTTTTCATTCACTTAGAGCTGTGTTACACACTGCTTGAAGGAAATTTTTCGAAAATTCATTAGGAAATTATGAAGTACAATAGATTTTAAAGTGCCATTTTAAAGGTTTTGTACTGTAAATCTCCTACAAAATGCTTCCATCATCCCAAGGTCAAAGTGTCCTTTTTCCAAAAACACACAATACATCAACTCTTTTCTAATGATGCAGAAACAATTCGGAGGTCGCTGCATAATTAGAATTCGTGTGTGGTTAAAATTTACACTCACTGGCGGTTTTGTTTAAAAATTGATAGAAACAACATTATTTTAAGGAAAAATGCCACTGTGTTAACAGTGTCTAGAGTCATCAACAATAACCAATTATTATTCTGTTTAGTTCAACCTGTTAGCCTTCTTTTATCCAGGCTACAGTTTCATTATCAGTATGGCAAGACAGCTAAACAGGTCAGAATTGGAAATGAGAATTGGATCATTTAGGGTGATATTATAATATAGTCATTAACCACATATTAAGATGTAATTTTTAAATTTTAATGTAAAATAGCCTATGGACAATAATCATCAACAGTAAGCTAATTTGTCATTTGTTGCATATATATTTGATGCTATGAGCACCAACACCAATACAGTTTGAACATTCGAGAGTTGGCTAAAATGTCAATTTTGACATGTGTTGAGTCTCGGAGGCTCTGGAATGGATCAGCTGTCAGATGAGCAGCCCCATACTGATGCAACCTGGACACAGAACTTTTTCCCCATCATTAGACTCTCCGTCATTCATGGTATTTTGTGGTTCTGACACCTCTACAAATTGCCTTCTTTTCATTATGACTTATTTATTATAACCACTAATATAATAATACAGGCATTATATAGCAGGAAAATCTGACCTGTGCTGGCACTTATAGCCGTCTTTAACATCTAGGAATTGAAATGAGGCTTTTTTATTAAAAGTCATTGACTGGATGACTTGATTTTTTTATTGAAGATCTGTTACTAAAAAAACAGTGAGGGGTAAAATTTACCCCGAGGAGTTTTTAGTGTTAAGGATCTGATCTCTTTAATCCCTCCTTTTCAAGAGCCTTCTTTGCTCTAATTGGTCAGATGGAACAGTCTAGTTATTGGTCCACCATTTAAAGTGCATATCAAAAGTGCATATCGTGGATATGCTTTAGGAATTATCGATTATTTATTTGAGGCAGTTCAGAATCAGCTCTTTTTCAGGGGAAGACAATAAGTCACTTAATGATCACTTTTAAGTATACAGGGAGTTTATGTACAATGTTTATAAAGCCATTAACCAGGAAAGGCTGAGGGAACAGGACGTTCAGAGTCCTATAAATCTGTTACATGTTTGGCGTGCAACAATATTAGACAAATGTAAAGCCGAGAGCAGGATGAATCTTTCCTCGAGCACATCTTCTCATGAGCTCCAAGGGAAATTCCTAAGCGATGTGTGCTTGAACAGATGGTGGCGGTTGGGCATCAAAGCCCTGAGACCAGGCGCAGTGTGAACACGGATGCATCTGGCCAGTCAAAGAAGTGCAGGAAGTTTGAACAGTTCTGCTTTAAGATGCGTGTCTGCTCTGACATTTAGGGGGAGATTGTAATCTGTTTGCCACCACAGTAGGCCGTCAGAGCGTTGGGGGATGCCATGTGTGTGTTTAGGGATGGTACATGCGTGGTTGCATGTGTTTGTGAGCGCACAGCATTTCAGTGTCTGTCATTAAAAAATTAGTTGACCACAAAATCTCCAGTCTCCTCTGACATTGTACAGGGTGCTTAAATGGATAGCTTATCCCAAAATGTTAGATGTGACCATTGATTCAATGTAATCATTGATATCCAAAGTTCCAATATTCTTCAAAAAACAAAATAAAGTAAAATAAAACATATATATAATTATTTAATTTTTGGTTGAACTATCCCTTTAAGGAATGCCTGGAAAGTTAGTCAAAACAAAACATGAAACATAATATAAAAAATAAGGTGTCAAAAGCAATGTTTAAACTTGCTTATTAAAGTTGCAATTAACTAAACATTTTAGCTAATCATGGCTTATATTTATATATAAATGTATGCATAGAAATAAATGCATATTTTCTAATTGGTATATATTATTTATACTCAAAATGAGATTAAATAATAAAATAAAATGGATAAATTAAACATTTGTAAATCAAACAAAAAAATAATAACAAATTTTCATTAATAAAACAAATATAACATTAAATAATATAGTTTTTTTTAATTATCTCAGTTCATAATCCAAGTTCTTTCCTAAATAAATAAAAAAACAACCCATTATATAGGAGCACTGAGCATGGAGTCTTTGTAACTGGAAGAGAGAAAGATGAACTGTTCCCCCCTTCTGACTTTCTGTTCTTTATGTGCTGTTTCAATGAGTCACATTTCAGCAGATTTATTGCAGGAGAACAGCACTACTGTTTTCACTACTGTCCGAGGACTCATTACGTAACATGAAATAGTGTCTTTTTTGTGTATTAAGTTCACACTAAGACATGCACAATCGAACCTTACGCCCATGGGAAGCGTAATGTTATCATGTAGTCAAATACACACCATCCATTGGGAAAGTCATTGGCCTTAAATCACACCTTCCAATGTTTTACTTTAAGCCAAACACACTAGAACATACAGTACATTTAAAGGCTCACACTATGCACTGTCACAGAATTTCAGCTACAGTTGCAATCCAAAATGTGCTCTGTGCTTCCACTTTCTCTCTATTTTCCTTCAGTTCTGCAGTGTTTACTTGGTTTGAGAGGACGGTTGTTAATTTTTGGCAAAGGATATGGATCTGAGGGCCTAAAGAAAGATATTTAGAGGCAGATGTTTAGAGGAGTTGCTATGAGTTTTCAGAAGATAAACTGAAAGTGATGGAGAATGGATTGCATAACCCTCTATAATATTAGTGAACTTGCATTGAGCTCTATTAGCGAGTTTTAGTAGGAAAATCGACAAAAAAAATCTCGTTTATGAGGTGCTGAAAAATTGAATAGAATTGTTATTTAAAGAAAATCATCAATCCACACAAAGTGTTTACCACTGCTTTAAAAAAAAAAGAAAAAAAGTAGACAAGTCAACATGTGCTTTCAGTAAACTGTTTTTCAGAAGACAAAATTCGAAATTCAAAACTAAATCCAAGGTTGTTTAACATGACGGATAATGCACAAAATATTAGGTTATTGTCATCTGATCTGCTTGTTTCCATTAGCATTATATAAGGATTAAATTGTAAATAAAAATATACATGTAAGAATGGCTTGTGAGTTCACTGGCTGATCATAAAACAAAAAGCAAATAAATAATGGCTTTTGAGGTCAAATACTAGAGCTGCACAATTAAAAGAAGGCAATTGTAAGCACATTTTTGTCAGAAAAGTTGATTCTGTAATCAGTAGTAAATTACCAGCACATACTTCAGATAGGGCAGTGTTTACTACACAGAGTTTTGGTTAACTGACAAAGTTACACAAAACCACATGCACAATTACAGATGAATTTATTGGGCAGATATGAAATAGAAGATGATCATTCCGTAATAACATTAGCTGTTTGCGTAGCTTCTCAGAAAACTATGGCTTTGTGTTGCTGCTACATCTGAAAGCAAATGTAGTAAAATTCAGGTAAGTAAAAGATAATTTTAAAAAGTGCTAAATTAAAGTGGAAAATATAACATTTAATAACATGTTTTACTCTAAACTCATCCACCAATAAGGGGACCTCCTTGATTCATGGATGTATGTTTCCATGCAAGAGCCTTTAAAGGATTTTTACCACTGACAAGATATTAAGCCCTAATACCAATGGTAAAATAATCGTGAGTACTAAAAAATAAAAATAATAATTTCAATATTTATAATTAACAAAATATATTGGTTTTAATAAAATTGGTTATAAATATTGGTTTTTATAATTACTATATTTAAAGTAACTTAAAATTGACATGTAGACTTCTGCTATTTTGATAATGCAAATTAGTCACTAGTTTTAGTTACAGGGACGTTGAATTGATTCTCTAAGTGTTTGTATTTCCACATGCACTGAAAAAAACTACAGTACACTAACAACGGATAGAAAATAATAGTTAATGAAGAAAAAAAGTTAATTAACACATTAAATTACACATGACATTTAAAAGTAGAAAGTGTCTGCTTATGAACAATGAGCAAAGGTGATAAAAATCTTCAAAAACACTGCACACTTTCCCAGTCCTCCCAGTATGAGTTCATCACAAGTCACTCTTATTTCAGCCAAATGAGAAGAGCGGGATAATGAGAGCGGCCCCCCAGACCTAAGCCCAAGAGCCGGGGGCCCACAGAGCCCAGATCAAAGGTGCAAGTCACTGTCATCAGAAGCCAACGACGGGTCAGCTGCAGAGGATGCCTTTTAATGGGGACCCTGTTTCCTTTATGGTCCTGTAGACGGGGGGGCTAATTGAAAAGACGTGCATGTCAGAGGGGTGGCGCTAAGAGGTTCCCAGGACAATTAAGCACCTTGGTGTATTATATGACTTATGCGAGCTTTGCACCGATGTGGAGAGTACGTTTTTCTACACCCCATGATGCTGTGCATGAATTATGAGAGTAATTTCCGTTTGACTGTAAACAATCGCTGAAGTGTTTTAAATAAACCGAGTACAATGAGGTGTCATTTTTCTCCTCGCAGTTCATCTGTCCGATACTAAAAGCCAACTTATTAGAATTAACAAATTACTTTCAGCAGACCATGAATAACCTCAAAAACAAGTCTTTCCGCACCAATATTACAGACGTGTTGAATATTACTGTACTGTTGGGAATACAAAGAGAAAATAATCCAAAGAAACAAATCACAGTGAATTCAAAAGAGCTATATATTTATGAAATATATTTATAAATATATTTATATATATATTTATGATGTTAAAGTGTTTTGTTTCAGTTGTTTATTATGGAAGAACCCCAAACCGGAAGTACAACCCATGAATTGAAAAATATTAGTAATGATACACTGCCAGGGGGCTAACAAATGTTTTAAGAAGCAGATCGATTATACAACTGAATCAAAATCATAATTGACTTCTAATGGCTTGCGGATATAAATTATCGAAAACGTCCTCTGACATAAGATTTATGACGCAGGCAGAAACTCTAGGAATAGATATGTCTTTTGGGAATGTTGCATTGTAAGGCCCAATCCCAATTCTATTTTGTACCCCTACCCCTTGGCCCTTCCCCTTCCCCCTTACAAACGAGGGTTAAGGGGAAGGGCTTCAAAACTTACCCCTAAGAATTGGGACAGCCAACATATGTCATCACGATCTCTTGCTTCAAATGAGATCAGACGATCACGACTGCTGTAGTTACTCCAGTAGTGTTTTTTTTTTTTTTGGTGTTTATCTTCAGGAAATCACTGAAGGCATATATTATGTTATCATAACGATCTAATGTGGCAATAAGATCAGAACTGTACTGTGCATTTACTCAGTGGCCATATTCATCTATGTAAACACACGAAAACAACATTAACATTATAGCAGACACTGTAAAAAGCTCATTCCCAACCACTAGACATTACTGACAGGGTATTCAAGTGTCAGAATGTTGTATGACGGCTGTACATGAGTTATGATTTTGGATTATTGATCGCGAAATTTAGCGGGGGTTTTTTTTTCCGTTTTTTTCAAAAAGCATGACGGTAAAACACGAGCGCGGTTATGAATATATTAAAACGTGTTTGTTTGTCGTAAAAGTTCGTAATAATGACAAAAAAATACTAATTTGTGGATCTCCTTACTTCCGGGTTCAGCTATCCTGCCGCTGTCGCAGGTGGGTTCTGGGACATTTTCTTACCCCTCCGTTTGAAGTGTGGTCCTGAAAAATCTTCGTTCGAAGGGGTGTATACCCCTTGCCCTTAGCCCTACCCCTTCAAGCTAAAGAGAATTGGGACACCACTACCCCTTGACGTGAACGCGCAAAACGAGGGGTAGGGGTAAGGGGAAGGGCTAAGGGGTAGAATTGGGATTGGGCCTAAGTAAGTAGTATTCTCGTTTGACATCGTCTTCTTTGATAAACAAACTGCAGTAAGTGAGATGCGTCTACTCCTGGAGAATCCACTACGAATGTGTCTTATGTCGAATGTCATATGTGAATTTGAATCAAAGGGCGTTTCAGACAACGCACAGGCAACAGCAACTGGAAGCCAGTGATTTGGGTTATGAGGCTTATGAGTTGAATTGGAATGGATTTACGTGCTTTTAAAAGCTTCAAAAAACAGCACTATACCGCATGAATGAGCCAAAATAAAAAAATATGGGGTAATTTACATTTTTGGGTGAATTATTCCTTTAAGTACTAAAATGGAGTCAAAATTTGTTTTATACATGCATAATTTTTTTTTTAAATAATTTCATAAAACAAAAAAAATTGGGAAGATAAAAATAAAACATAAATAAGAGGGAAACAGATCTCATAGGGCCTGGCGAGTGCAAGTAATCGTATTACTCTGATGTCTGGAAATGATCCAATCTGAGCTCTTCTAGGGAAAGGTCCCTCTGCTTAATAAATAAAAAAAAAGTGTTGTTTTGAAACATGTTTGAAGTGGATGGGGGTCTCTTTCAATCTCTAGCAGGCTTTGGTGGTGATGCAGGTTGCATGAGGCTACAAAAATGAGTCTGCAGGGTTTTTGTAATTACCACAAGATGCGATAACCTGAGTCCTGTCACCCTGCCAAGAAAACATTGAACGATGTTAAGCGGGAAGGGGGTCCGGCCACCTACTGAGCCTGGGGCAGAAGCCAAATCTACAGAGGAAAGATCACGCTAGGCAACGGGTGGGACTATCTGGACCACCAGTGGGCCACGGACGGTGTAATGTCGCAGACACATGGCCGTCACAGGCAGGGAATGAGTAAGGTGGGGCTGGGCTTGTTAAAACGCCAAGGCTTTTAAGTCTTTGTAATCCGAGTCCTCACAGGGAGTAAAACTAGAGTCCTTGGAGGATTAGGTTGCGCCGCAAAAGAAAATTCTCTCACATTTTTTTTCTTTTAAGAGAATGCCTTGGCTAGTGCTTTGGATAATGCAGGCGGCGAAATTGTGTTTGTCAGAATAGCGGAGCACAGTGATATAAATGTAACAAAACATTGGGCCTGCCAGGAAAACTGTTTAAAAGCAATCAGGCTCTTGTGAGTCAGGACACTGCAGCGATTCTTAAACTGTGGTTGTGTGTGGGATTTCAAGAGTTTGCTGGCTCAAGATAAAATAATAAGTAATAGATAAATAAAATGTCACAATCATAATAAAAATGGGGGTACAACAAAAATAATAATGGATGTCTGACTGATAATAAAATAAAAATAATAAATGCATACATTTTTTAAAAAACGTTTTGAAAAAGGACAGGAATACTACAGGCCAGCAAATTGATTGGTTGCTAATAAAATAATAAATAATGCATAAATAATATTATATTTAAAAAATAAAATACAAATAAAAATAATAATGGTCAGACAAGACAGTGGCTGGGTGATAATAAAACAATACATGAAAAATAAATACAAAATAAAAAGAATGTCTGGTAAGTTCACTGGCTGGTAATAAATAAATAAAATGAAACATATTTGTGACAATAATCAATATCAACATATCGCACAACACATGAGCATGACCTCAATCATTTTTGGTAATGCAAACTGTATTGCCCATACATATAAAACAAATGTTCAACATCTCTTTCTTCACTAAAGGTGTCAGTGTCAGTATGGTTAAAAACATTATAGTATTTACCATAAATTACTAGGGTATATTTTCATTTAGGTGTCTGACAGCTGAAAATAGATCTAGTAACAGACATCACAGCCTCTGTTACTTTTTACATTGCACTTTTTTTTATTAACATTTATTATTGTTTGTTTAGGATATGCCTTTTCACATTCTGATTCCAATCCCTAATTATTAAATTGTCAAAATGACTGTAATTAAATGAATAAAACATTATGTGTTCTCTGGAAGAGTGTACTTGCATTTTGATGCTATTATATTGTGAACCTGACATTATATAATGAGTGGCATAAAATCTTAAAATGACAATAATATTGATTATTGCAATATATTTTGATGCAATATATCATACAACAAAAACAGATTATGTGACAGGTCTATTTATATCATTTTTAAATATTACTTTAAGCTTCAGGACTTGTGGAGCTGCGCATCAATGGATTTGCTCTTCAGTGTTTGAACTCTCAGCAGTGAATATTAAACCACACTGAACTTCAACACTGACACTGTTTCAATTTACAATAAAGCTGCTTTGACACAATCTACATTGTAAAAGCACTATAGAAATAAAGATGAATCAAAAGCTTCTGCTAACTAGTACCTACAGTATTTATAGGCTATTTCATACTAATGATAATTTGTACACTATTTACAAACTGTAAGTAATTAGAGGTGTTAGAGGTCTGTAACGTTAAAGCGGTCCGTCACCTGATTACGTTTGTTGAGCTGTAACTCTTACATGATCGCATAGACTCACTTTAATGAGCCAAATAAAACTGTAACAGACCTGTTGCACGCACAGCTGTTGTTCTTGCTAACGTCTTAAAAATGTTGATTAGATAATATGTGCTCGCGAGCTTACCGCGCTTCAGAGCAGAAGCGTTTCAATGTACTTTTAGTTCAAATCTCACATTAAAGATCTGGTATTTGGCAGGAATCTGTAATGAAAGAGAGGCAGATCTTAAATGTTTATGGTGTGGAAGAAGAAAGCGTGCAAAGCGACCTGTTGCTTAGGTGCCTCAGAGATGTTTTGGTTTAGTAAATCCAGCCTTTTGTTGCGAACCTGCATTTCAGCTTCAATGCAGACACTCCTGGGACTGGTGAGGGAGTCATAAAAAAAAAAAAAAAGTCAGTGTGTTTTGGTTTGACAGACCACATCAAATAGCTGAAAGCAAACAGGTGCTTTCTGCCAGAAGATTCAGGCTTTATTTTGACATTGCACGCTTTAAAGAGCAGCCACCAAATTTACTGTAGACATGACATGTTGTTTGCCCACATTACATCACTCACATTGGGATGATGTCTGTGCCTTCATGTATACACGCTAATGTCTGTGTATGTATAATAGATCTTTACACTATGTACAAGGCATGGGCTGGTATTTTTCTGACAGTATGATAACCTTGGATAAAAACATCATGGTATTGTGATTCCTGCTCTAAAATATATTATTTTTAAATGTCTGGGTTTAAACAAAATTCCCCCAACTGAACACAATATATTTTTTTAAGGAAACTTTGGAACAGTAAACATGTCAGGCTAAATAAATCAAATAAATCATTGTCTTCTGCTGTCTTCATTAGTGTCAATAACACAGATTTCTTTACAACACAAAACCCTTACATATACTTCAGGAGCAGTATAACAGAAAATTTTTAGCCGTTTTAAAACCTTGACTTTTCTACACCATGGTAAACCTTGCAACTGGTTTTCATCTCATGCCTATCATGTACTGGCTCAAAAGTTTGGATTTTTTACTAATTTTAAATGAAATCTATTCTGCTCACTAAGGCAATCAAAAAATAGTAAAACTATAAAATTGTGAAATAGCATTACAGTTTAAATAGCTTTTTTCTTATCGAACATACTGTACAGTAGTCTAAATCAGTGGTTCTCAAGCTTTTTTCACCAAGTACCACCTCAGAAAAACATTGTCTCTCCAAGTACCACCATAATAACCGGTATTGAAGTACAGTAGCATAGTAGGCCTAATTAAGCAGCTACAGCACTGCACAGTTCAAAAACAAGGCAGATTAATTATTCTAATTAAGAATATTTATTATTGTCAGCCCCTTAAATAAAAGGTTTAGCCTATTAAAATACAATTTATGATCACATCAATGTTATCATATGTGTCAAAGGGTTTAAACTGTGTTCGTTTTTTTTACTTTAATTATTCAGCAATTCCTCCATGTACCACTAGTGGTACATGTACAGTTTGAGAACCACTGGTCTAAATAAATGTAATCTATTTTTTGGATTCATAGCTGATTTTTCAACATTTAGTCTTCAATGTCACATAAGCCTTTAGAAATCATTATCATATGCTGCTGATTTACTCTTCTATTATAAATTATTGACATTCAATCATTAATAATGATCCTTGATGACTCGTGTTGATATTTTTCTGCTTTATAGTGTAGTAAAAACTTTTTTGCATTCTTCAAAGAAAGGAAAGTTCAAAATAACAGCAATTACTTGTCTCTCCAAGTGTTGTGTTGTAAAGAAATCTGTGTTATTGACACTAATGAAGACAGCAGAAGACAATGATTTATTTGATTTATTTAGCCTGACATGTTTACTGTTCCAAAGTTTCCTAAAATAAAATATATTGTTTACACTATACAAGTCTTATTTATATTTAATGCATCCTTGATGAACAAAAAATATGTTTGAATGGTTTTGAATAGATCTGAATCGCAGTTTCCACAAAAAAAGGAATCAGCCCACTCGTTTTTAACACTGATCATAAGAAATGTTTCATCATATTAGAATGATTTCTGAGAGATCATGTGAAACTGAAGGCATTAGTATGCTGAAAATTCAGCTTTGAATCACATAAATAATAAATACAATTTCAAAACTATATTAAATTCGAAAAAAATTATTTTAAAGTGTAATTTTATTTCCCAATTTTACAGTCTTTACCACAATTCTGAGCAAATATACACCGTAAAAGAAGTTTTCCCAGTTTATTTATGCTTTTGAATTCCATTCTGGGACCTTGATCTTTCAACTTTTAACCTTGAAACATTCAAAAAAGGTGACTTTTATTAAACTTTTTTAATGGTTTAAAGTGATATATTGTCTGGGTTGTTGTAGAATGATACAGTACAAAAACCTTGTAATAAACTGCCAGTGCATTTTCTGTTGTTTTACGAACTTATTTTTGTGTATAATATTTTTTTTATACATTATATCATTTCAAACTACTAAAATGTCAATAAAAGTTACTTTGTTAAACTGTAGAGGTGAATTTTTAACCCAAAAGTCAAAACCAATGTCCCATAATTAAACATACAACAGTAAATAAACTAAAAACTTTTGTGAATCACAAAACATGAAAACTATTAACATGTAACTAATAAAATAACTAACAAATTAATTAAGAGATATGTTTTACAGTGTACGCAGCCCTGCTGAACAAAATAGTATTTAAAAAAAAAAAAGAAAAATCACCATCCTCTGCCCGGTAGTGTGTTTAGGATTTGTTTTTCTGTCGAATTTACATGGGCTTGTGTCATTTTGGACAGCCGTTCCGTTGCTTTTGTCCACTATATTGCTCTTTGATCATGGATTATTCCCCCTTAATCCTACCAAGTCTGTGATCCCATCCCTGAGCCTCGTCCTTTTATTCTGTGGCTGTTGTTCATGAACCTGAGGCGAGGGAGGAGAGAGGATACAAGTGCAGGTCTCCTTACATCTTCTCTTGGTGACTGCAACCTGAGCTGGTGTGGAGGAACTGCCTTCACATCCACTTAATCCTGCTGTTGAGCAGTGCTTGTGCTGGTGTGGATTCGGTTTCTCTGCATCACTGAAGGCTGATGTCAATATTAGGCAGTTACAAACCATCCAAAACTACCAAGAGGACTGTATTTCTGAATTTATAGATATAGAATATACTGATGCTTAGCTAAAACAGGCTGTTCTTTGGGCTACTGGAACAGTTCTTTTTCTTTCAACAGGTTGTTTCCACCAGAAACTATTAGAAACTAAAACCCAAATTTTAAGTTTAAAGTTTTTTTTTTTTAAGTAGAAACAATATAGAAATATTAGGTAAAAAATCTAAATCTAAATATCTAACAAACCCTGATAAATTTGTACTTAATAAAATATAAGTATAAATTAAGTGGTAATAAATGTACTAAAATGTAAATAATTGAAGCTAAAGAAAACAAATGAAAATGATTTTTAAATTCAAAAGCACATATTGAAACAAATTCAAATCAAACGTAAAGTTTTGTTTATTGGTCTTTGAAAACACTGAAAAAATATATTTACTCGTGAATATTGATCTATAATTAGCTCAATATAATCTCAGCAGTAAGACATCCTACTCAACTAACATCATGAATCAATGAGCATGAACTAGTTTTTCAGCAGGTCTAGCAGCTTGCTTTTGAGGCTTGATTTTGATGTCTTGTTGAATAGTTGCACATAAAAGCATGGCATACACTTAAGCAAACCACTGATGTTCGTCAAAGGCCAGAAGCTGAAGGCAAAATCTCTTGTAACCCCATACACAAACAACTCTGGATCATATAGCCCTGGTTGCTACTAGGACACGCTTTGGTCTGGGACTAATCCCATCTAAAGCGTGATGGCTTTATGGGTTTACATACAGTAATTACCTTTTAAAAGGCAAAACAGTAATGCTTACTTGAATCACGAATAGCTGCACTAATCACTGATAACCTCTGCCAGTGTGCCTTTCAGAATTCTAAAACGATTTTAGAATTAAAAAGACAAGCACTTTTGATCAGAAGTACTCCATTTTGCCTGGGAAGGAGAATTTCTGACTCTCGTCATGGATTATTGGTACATTCGGAGGTGCTAATTTCTGCAATGCCTTTAATGTATGGCTAAGTGTCCACTGGAGCATTTTTGCACTGCAGAAATGCCAGCTGAGTTTTTGGAAGCAACACTTTTTCAATGTTTTTTTTAATGGCTGTGTAACCAGGTGCCTAGCGTGCATTTTACACTTTTTGTTTTTTACTCTTTGACAGTTGGAGAAGTGCTCACAGTTGATTGTTCATCAAGCAGTGCAGTGACACACAGCCTGTACGTTGATACTGTATTTGTGACTACAGGTGTACAGTAAGGGTACAGATATTTTATGTCATGATTATAGCCACCAAAATTGAAAAGTTATTAATATTATCATGGTTTTGTTAAAATGACATGAAAATGTTTCAAAATAAATGCCACACACGCTTAAGGCATTCTGCCAAGTTTGGTATCTGAAAATAAATTGCACTGCTTTATTGCAATATTGTGACAAACAACATAAACAATAATCCCTGCGTTTTTTATTTGTTTGCTTATGTTACATTTAACGTACATTGTTTTGTGTTTATAGGTATGTTTGATTTTTCTTATTCAAGGTATTGTTGTTGTTTTTTTACCAGCACTTACTGCACAAAAGTACCTCACGTCCATGTTCACAATAATGTTTGCACTAGTTTTGACCTGTTTAATTTAATTCCAGCAGTATACCTTCACTGAAGGTATTGTTCATATAAAAATTATTTTACTCTTGCCACTTGTTCCAAATGCTTTGGAGTTTCATTTTTCTGCTCAACACAAAATATATTTTGAAGATTGTTAGGAACTGGTAGCCATTGACTTCCATAGTACTTGTATCCCTCTACTATGGTTGTCCATATATTCCATTATGCAACATTCTTCAAAATACCTTCATTTGGATTCAACAAAAAAAAAAAAGAAACTCATAAAGACATGGAACCACTTGAGGCTGAGTAAATGGTGATTAAATTTTCATTTTTGGGTGAACTGTCCCTTTAAATGTTAAATAAGTATTCACGTAATTCCAAGAACTCTGCAACGCTTTAATGTGGACGTTGTTTTGATGATATGTTTACATTTGTTTTGTAGGTACACTCGAAATCAAGTCTGTGGATGTGGGCATCGTTGCCATCAAGGGGATTCAAAGCAATTACTACCTTGCAATTAACAAGAAAGGGGTGGTCTACGGGGCGGTGAGCATCATTTTCTCTTCATTTCTCTTTTAATTATAGTTAATGACTGGACTGCGCAAGCAAATAATGATCACGTATCGCCATCCCATCCAAACCGAAGTCGTCCTTCTTATCGGAAATGTTCAAACAGCGTATTCTGTATTTCTAAACTATTTATAGAAATGCAGCTCTTTACAAGCTTCCAGAAAGATCCGTCAGCCCTCGGGTCGCTCTCAGAGGCTTTGATGTCAGAAAGCCTGCTCTATTTCTCATGTCTCGGGACACTTAAAAAGCCTGAGGTTGTTTTAAAGGACAGTTACACTCCATTGCCTGTAAATAATCCCCCCGCAAAAGTCGGCTTGAGCAAAGGAGTTCTGTCATCTTTGAAAAAGTAAGCCGAGAAGGCCCTCTACCTTACACTGTAGTCTATCCTCCATTGCTGCTGCATGCATGCATTTCTCCTCCATTCACAGTCTAGCCACAAAATCCTCTTTGTTTCCACAGTCCCATCGCCTCTCATTCATCTACTCTCATGAATGGCAAATGTTATCTGAAACAGGGAAAAATTGTGCCATGCTTTTCCCAAAAGTGAAATCAACAAATGTGTGAGGAAGGGGAAGTCCTAAAACAAATCACCTGTGCCTCAGGTGTGTTGAAGTAACTGCGATAAATATATCCATAAATATCAATAATATCACAAACACTATATGGCACTATTTATTTAAGTCACATTCTGAAATTTCAACTCTCAAATATTTATTGGGAATTTTTGAGGATAGAAATGCTGAATGAAAATAATCGTCTTTGATTATACGATCATCTATTGTAATCGCCAAGTTGAAAATGGCAGTGATGGTCATAATATGATAAATATTCATTACAAAATAAATAATCAAATGTTTAAAAAACATATCATTTTAACTAGTCAGTATTATGCTGATTTAACAAAAAACGATTTTTTTTCTAATTTAATAAAAATGCTATTATTTTGCTGAAGTGTATTGTTATTAGCGATGCTCCGATCAGGATTTTTGCAGCTGACACAGAGTACCGATGCCTTGTCATGGTGATTGGGCGATACAGAGTACCGATTCTGATGCGTCAAGCATTATAATGCATAAAGCATATTGTGATATTAATTTAATCATATTTGAAGTATGATATTAAGTGGAAATCTCTCCTTAACTAAGGGAATAAATTAATAAATCCCTTGAACATGTCTCTTATAACCATTTAGTGTGGACATGTCATGGTCAGAAGCAGCTTTACAGAAAATAGTAGATAAAACAGATGTTAAAAATGGTAGGAAAAACACTAACAATGCAATATGATGGAAGAATTCAACATGTATCAATGAAGAAATAGTTTGGAGTGCATATTTGAAAATATTTAAGAAGTTAAAAAGTACACCTGTGTATATATCCATTACTTCTTTACTAAAAAGGCATATAAACTACTACTAATATATATATATATATATATATATAAAGCCAGGCTTTAGTGAACTTGCAACATAGTCAAATATTCATGAGATTATGAGATTGCCAAATCAGCAAGTACGGATTTGAGTCATAAAGTGTGATTATTGGCTGATACCAATCTCCAGCCAATTGATAAGAGCATCCCTAATTGTTGTACTTAAAAAAATATATATCTTAATTTATGAAATTCACAAAATGAATGGTACCTTTTAAAACATTTAACAATTTTCTTTAAATTTTATTACATTTTAATTAATTAGATCACAACAATATACTGTGAATTACATAATTATAATGAATTATATACACAATGAAAAATATAGTGGACAGTTTATGTTGTGATAAGTATTCATTCCACTCCAAAAAATCTGATTTGTCAATAAAATACAAGGACAGAATCATTTGTACCTTACATAATATTAATAATAAAAAATGTATTGACTAATACAATTTCTTATCTGAGAGTAGAGTAAGTAATACTGATATGATGATGTCATGGGGTAAAATGGCTGACAGTTTATCTTAAGACATTTATTTATTTATTTATTCCATTTCAAAATTAAATCAAATGTTGTTGTCATAAGTATTAAAATCTTGTAACGTGAATATGTAAGTTACCATAATACATTATATAATAACAATTTTAAATAAAATAATGATTAATTTAATTATAATATTGTTTTTTCAGTCAGTATTGACATTATTATCATTAATAATATACAGACAGTATCTGACTCTCATCTATGTCTTCTTTTTACAGAGGGATTTCAGCAATGACTGCAAGCTGATAGAGCGGATAGAGGAGAACAGGTACAACACCTACGCCTCGGCAGAATGGATGAATAAGAAGAAGCACATGTTCGTAGGCCTGAGCGCCAAAGGGAGGCCGATGAGGGCCAAAAAGACCCGGAGAAAAAACACAGCCACACACTTTCTCCCCATTCTTATCGTGTAGCTATACAACCCCACCAAAGGGAACATTTAACTGCACTGAGGAAAGACTTGGATTTTTTTTTTTTTCAACAGTATAAATGGAACCATTTGGAGAAGAAGGCACTATGTAAAGGAACTACAAGAACTCATTGTCACTGAGTCAAATTGTCGTTGCATATTTTGTTTTTAAGTTATTGGCACCAGGGAAAAAATATACTTTTTTAACAAAGGAAAGCTTGGACCAAAAAAAAAAAAAAAGAAAAATCAGCAGAGAGGAATCGGACATTGCAACCTCCCAGAATGAACTGGAGAGACCTTTCACAGAGTGTATTGCTTGTGTGTATTTGTGTGTGTGACCTTTGGATGCAGTTATTTATGCTGTACTAACTCATACGAAACATTCTAACAGACTCTCAAACTCTGTGACTCAGTGGACTGAAAGTTTTGCAAACACTTACTGGAAGCACTTGCTTAAGGTGCAAGACTGAGAAGCTGAGACGGAGACCCAGCATCCTACCATCCGAATTTAGTCAAGCTAGCACCATTAGTGTAAAGAACTCTAACATTATTAACATGCAGAAGCCACTGTATTTGATATCTCCATTCTTTACCTGACTGCTTTGGAATAAATTATTTATTTTATGTAATATTTAAAGAAAAACAAAAGGCAAAAAACACATGGAATGGACATTTTTTTATCATTTATGCTCCTCTTTTAAAAAGCTATTCTATCGGTTACACATGAATAAATAAATATATTTCTCCTTACCTATAGTTGAAGTTGCGTTCATGATCCTGGGAAAAGCACATTTTCTTGTTTTGTTTGTGACTTAGATGTTTTATGCATCTGTAAAACAAAATGAATTGGTTTCTATAATAAGCTAATACAGTTACAAAACATTTCCTGCACTGGCTTTAGTGGTACTCTGCAACTTGTTTATTTATTTTTTCATTATTTAATGACATATCAACAACATTGACTATATTTATGGCAAAACCATTCAGATTCTAGATTCCATTTTTTTAAATAAATTAAAAATAATCAGCATACAAAATATACATATCTTTGAAAACAAAAAACAATATAATACCAACAATTATGTTAAATCTTTCAACTTAGAGTCCCCAAGAAATTATAATAATTTTTTAGATGTTAGTGTTAGTTAGGGCTGGGGGTTTAATCAAAAAGTACCCGAAATAGACAATCAGAACCTATAAATAATCTCATTTTTGCAGGTCGAATTTTTTTATTACTTTCACGACAGCATGTGGAGTCACGAGACCCCATTCTGTTAAGCATTTACACTTCTGTTTCAAGTGCACGCTTATGGTCTGGCACAGCCTTCATGCAGCCCCTCCCTGTGGCTGACATGCACCTCTCTACACGTTGCGGCGACGAGTAGCAGAAGCTTTGTGATTGGTTGGCCTAGTAGCATTGACAAGTACAAGTGGTGCCGAAAGCTGCAGGAGTGCAGCGAGCCAGTTTGAGCGAGTGTTTACAAGTGACGAGTGCCATGGAGGAGCTCAATATGGACAATTTTGTTTTGTGTTTAGCTTATAATTGAATTTGTTGAACATCTTCCAGCTCTTTCCTCTGAATGAGTGAGTTTGAGCTTTTTGTATATTAAGTTAGCATTCAGAAAAAACTAAAACCCTCGAAGAAACTTGACACAGAGGAACATAAAAACCCACTGCCAGCTAGCGTTTCGGAAGTGTTATTGTAGAGCGAAACAAACAGCACGCATAAGTATAAATGCATGACTATGTGCAAGGCATGCACTGTTGATCACAGCGATCACTGAAGTATAAACTAGCCTTAAGGATGATCTATACTTCTTTGGCCACTTTGCAGCCACATCTGATCTCTGATAAAGTAGGATGATGGACCCATTCTTGAGCCTAACTGTTTGACATCACCCTATATTTCAGTTTCTCATCAAATCTTCTGACCAATCAAATGCTCTCTAGTATCTGGCATGTCCCGTGTCCTTCATGACTCGCTATATGCTCTTGAGCTCAACCACTCTCACTGCCAGAGCTGTTATAATAGCTATAAGCTTATAGCTTATAATAGCTTATAATGACTATAAGGCACGTGCCCACAACAAACAAAATTGAAGTACGCAAAGGTGGAATCTTGGGAGTTGTGGTCTATCCTATGGGACATCTACAGAAACCATGCTCACGGATGAGCTAAAGTATTCAAAACTTACCATGTCAGTATAAAACAGAGTAAGGCCCTCAAAGCAAATTTAGAGTGCTGGAGCAATTGCTAATGAGAGAAACATGACATCCAAATATCTAATAGTTTTGTAGTGTTTTATGACATAATTTTAATACTGTTCCAGAAGAAACCTTTCCGAAATGTCCATTTTTTACACTCAAGACATTCTTCAAGAGAGTCGGTTTCTTTTCTCCTTTCAGTAAGATTTTCTGTCACTCTCATAAGTGAAACCACACGTTACTGTTTCAAAAATAAACAAAAAACCCAGCGATAATTATGAGCTCATCTCCAAAAACATTCAACAATTCAAAACACACAATGTCACTGCCACACATATTGTCCAAGTATCCGGGTTCACTTGTGCCCAAAATGTCTGGTACTCTGAATTGAAAACATTCATCTTGTTTATACATTTCAGCTGCTATCAAAAGCACATATAAATCTATGTCCACGTTCAGAAAGTTCAAGTCAACTTTTCAAGTCATCATCATAAGACCGAATACCAGTCTGCCTCTCTTCAAAGACTCAATATGAAGGGCATGTGGCGTGCATGTAAATACTGGAAGTAGAATATGAGCTGATTCTGATTATAGCGAACGTTACTGTAGGCCTAACGCTTTTCCTCCTCTCAAAACTATGGAGCTAGTTAGCAGGTTATAACTGAGAAACTGTGGACTGAAGTCTCACCTTTTATCATTTCCTCTCCTGCTTTCACATGGGAACATGACGTTGACTCTGTTGTGAGCTCGAGTACTGATGTGTTTGTTTAGATGGTCTTTTGGGTGGTTCGTAAACATCTTTTCATGTACAATTACACCGAAATTGATTCAAGACTACGGACTGGGAACCAAGAAGCAATTTCATGTTCTCAGTTGTATCATGCTCGGTTCAATACGTGTAGCACAAAAAAAAAAAAAAACATTCAACAGCACCGAAGCACCTCAAACGCGCCGGACGGACACGTGACGTGATCGTTTAGTCCGAGCGACTCTTTTGAGTCGGATTTTAAATGAATCATTAACATGCAGGGCACATTGCAGAGTGAGTCGTTCAAATGAGTCAATAATTTTTTTTTACTGAATCGAAAACATACTTTGTGTACCCAAACGAATCACTCCGTTGAAAGAGAAAGTAACTAAAACTAATTTTACAACAACTTGTGAGCAAATTTTAGTTTAAGGTTACAACGCTTCATCTTACACACAGTGTTCTATAAAAAAACATAAGCGTCACCACATTTTTGTTTATTAGTGTTGTTTAATATTAGTCACCAGAAAACAACGTATTCCTTTAAATCTATTTCAGGCCCGTGGCCAGCCTGGTGAAATGTGGTGGTTTCTTTGTTTCTCAACACGTGGAGCACATTCCCTCAGTCAGAATTTGGCTATTTTAATAATAAAAAATTAAAACATAATAATAAAAAAGCTTCATGATTTTCTAGCCTCACTTGAAAACAAAGTAGCTACATTTGATTGAAAATTCATGAATAACAACAATAGCCAAATTAGTATTCAAATAAAATTTTAATATGGTCCGCTTTTGGTGCTTCTTGGTCATTTTTTGTATCAAGAATAAGGTCCAAGATTTAGATTAAAAGTTACTTGTAAAATGTTGTCTATTTAAAAACAATACAGTAGTGAAATGACTTCTCTTACATCCGATTGTATGTTTTCTTGCACTGTTGGATGTTGAATTTAATTGACCAACACTGATTAGCTGAAGACAGTTGTGATGGTCTACAGAGGATTCTGCTTGGTCTTAAAGACTTTTTCAATGGGTTATTTTCACTATTTATGATAGTGTAGCTCATGTATAGGACATATTCTGGAAATTTGTCATTGAGGGATGGGTCTTTTGAACCACCCAAACCCCCTTTGACTATAGTCCTGCATTTGTAAGTGAAACAAATTCAATGGGAAATCACCAGAAAATGTGTAAGTAATTTATACTGTACATTCTCATATCTTTTGTAAACGGTAGGGCTACAAATTCCCAAAACTACTTTTTTTCCTGCCTAATATTAAGATATTGGCTGTTTTTTAGTATACTTAATACCGTAAGATAATCCTACTCAGGACCTAAACTCAACTATAGTTTACTAACCATAAATAAGCAGCAAATTAGTTTGAGCTAAAAGTCTTAGTTAATTAGTACCTTAAAATAAATTGAGATCATTGTTTGCATTAATCCTTTTAGAATTAGTATAAATATTACAGTATTTTAATGTATTTGTTACATATTTGTTTCCACAGGCCTCTTAGAAATAAGTTCTAGCCCCCCTGGGGGCCCCTGCACCTTTAAATAAATGTTTCATATGAATAAAATCATCTAATTTAGGCTCAGAATTACATATAGTTTTTTCTGATAACTACCAGAACTACAACTAAATGGCATTTATAAAGAAATAAAGAAGGAAGATAAATACAAATACCTGTTTTAAAAGACTGCAGTCCCCTGCTGACTCATGAAAGAGCCACAGAGTCGTTTGGCTCTCGCAGGGAGAAACAGATTCAAATGCATCATACATATTCAGAGCGCGGCGCTGAAGGAATTCCCATTTGTTGGTTTTAGCTGAAATATATATTGTGACCTTCACAGCTTCACAACTTCACTCTTTCCCCAAAGGAATCTGTGGCTTGTTGACCAAACCACAGGAGCAGCTGTGAATATTTCATTCCAGAAAGGTTGCTTGGAGAGCAGCAATAGACAGAGCTGATTTTAACAGCCCCGAGGGTAGCGGCACGGCACCGCTGTGTATTTTTGGGCCTCGATGCTGCGGTGACACTGAGCCAAGCCCAAGGAGTTCCAGTAACAGAGGTGCTCTCCTATCATTAGCGATCAACAGGTCTCTGAAATGTGTCTAACCTTATGTCAGCCAACATAAAAGAACGAAAGCGCTAAATATAGTTGGTTTACAGACTGCACTTACAGCGCATGTTAAACACAGGGCCATTTCAGACTGAGATTTGGATCTGTTATGATCTCTGGAGGTTTCCAATTTCTGTTCAGCAGGTGTGTCAAACATTTGCCTTGGCTTTGGCTGAGATGAAGCATGTGTTTATCAATTCGGCTCGAGTGAGTGAGAGAAACAGAGAGAGCGAACGCCTGCCAACTCTGACCCTTCAGGAGAAGAGAGAAGTGAATTTACAAACTAATGCGAAGCCATATTCTGCATTTGAATGTAAGCTAATACAACCAAAGCGGAGGGAGTGTTTTTCTTTTTTCCTTTGCGCTGGGATTAGACCAAGATTACTTGTCAGATGTAATATGGAAACATGAAAGCATCCAGTTGAGATGACAAGATAGCATGAGATCTCTTACAGACGGGCATTTCTTGCCCAAACTAAACCGTGTGTAATGTACATGTGGGTTTGTAGCTTTGGTTTGGGAAACATGTTGCTTATAAAGTTGGTGTTTATTTGGTCCGTCGACCACATTAATGGTTTTTATCCAATAACATTGTTTTCTAGAACAGCAAATGAGATTGATTAAAGACAACTGTGATCTGGTTTAAGTATCTGCTTTGGGCTTGAAAAACATGAGGTTTTATAGTCACTGAAGCTCAGTGGTAGTGAGTACACATTGACCATTTCTCCCCAAAAAGATGTGTTTTTTTTCCAATACAACTGTATTTTTAAACATTAAATGAAAAAATAATATTGTGTTTTGGTTTTATCCCTTCTAAAGTCTTAATGGCCTACAGAGAAAAACTGAACTTTTCATTGACCTGTGAATGTGGAGTCATCAAACTTTGCCACTGTATGATCAACAGTGGCTTCAGAACCACGGACAGCTCTGATTTTGGCTTTATGGAAGGTTGGGCTGATTTGAGTCGACAGCTACAGTATGTACAGTATACTAAAGACTTTTAAAGTTTTCGTGGCAAACTGTAACAGCTCTTTATAGGGTTTATGCAAACAGTAGTCCTTAAAGGAAGTGTTTGCTCACAAAGAAAATTGATTCACCTTCAGGCCATCAATATTGTACAGTAAGTGACTTTTTTGTACACTAGAACATTAAAGAAGGTATAGCTGAAATTGTGGTCCTTGGTTCAGATAAAATGTAAATCAACAACCACCAGCACTTTGGCTGTCACAAATACACAAGCAAACCAAAAAAAATACCCATTACTGCTTATGATACATTGAAATCCTAATATGTGAAAAGATTGGTCCTTGCAAGAAACTACGGAAGCCTGTTTCCTCCACTGAATAAAAAATAAAAAAGGTTATTGTGACTTTTCATCTCAGAATTGTGTGATGCAAACTACTCTGAGTTATAGAGTCAGAATTCTGACTTTATATCTTGCGATTCTGAGAAATAAATTTGCAATTGTGTGAAATAAAGTGAGATTTGCAAATTATAAAATAATTTCCTGTTATGGAGACTGACCTTAAATGGAGTGTTAAAGAAGATGCGCGTGGACGAATTGAACTAGCCCACGAAGACAGAGCACATTCATGCCAGAGCGACTCAGAATTCTGACTTTATAATTCGCAACTCGGAATTGCGACACTACATTTTAGAATTCTGACTTTATAACTTGGAATTGCGAGTTTGTATGACACAATTCTGAGATAAAAAGTCACAATAACTTTTTGTTCTTATGCAAGAATGGGCTTCCATAAGTAACAGCATTACACTGTAAAAAAATATTAATTCAAGAAGCTTTTTTTAGACAAGTAAAAAATATTGTTTCGTATTTTAGGAAAAAAATAACTGTCATTTACTGTAAGTCAATTAAGTAAATATTTCCTTGAAAAAGGCAAAATAATATGAAAATGAGAACAAGATTTTTTACTTGTTTTTTTTTTTTTTACTTTTTGTTCAGAAATTTAGAAATAATTGAACCGCCAACTTATCCAGCATATGTTTTACACAGTGAATGCCCTTCCAGCTGCACACACTCATTCACAAACATACACTAAGAAGAATTTAGTTTAATCAATTCACCTATAGCGCATGTATTTAGACTGGAGGGGAAACCGGAGCACCCAGAGGAAATCTTGTTCTCAATTTCAAATAAGATTATTTTGCCTTTTTCAAAAAAATATTTGCTTAATTTTGACCTACTAATTTTTTTCTGAAAACCAAAAATATTTTTTTACTTGTCTAGAAAAGGCTTCTTGATTTAAGAGGTTTTAGAAATTTGGAATAGAAACAAGATAAAAACCAGCATTTTTTCCCAGTTTGTTTAAAGACTGGTCATTTTGATTTAAAAGACCTCAATGTATTGTCAGGAGCATCATGCATCCATTTTCTTTTGTCTGTATATGTGTATTTGACTCAAACAAATTAACAAATCACCTCAGAAAAACACTAATCACGCATGGTCTAAGGGTCATTAAATGAATAGCAAGTTTAATATTTTGGGGTGAAATATCCATTTAAAGTCAGTCTGAATATTTTTCAAAAGGCTTACAAAAGAACTGTTGAATAACACAGAGCTTTTCGTCAAAATGTATAATGTGTATGTATGAACACATTGCATGACACATCTAATACATCAAAACGAACACAGAAATGTCTTTGCCTCCCTGATCAGTAATTAAAGCCCTCTCCGTTATGACATGAAGCATTTGACAAAGTGGTCAAATCAAGGCCGTCACAATAAACAACCTCAGATGAACTGAATTAAGAAATCTGTATGGAAGAAATTTCGCTGTCTGTATGATTTTGCTAATGACGACACACTTTTCACCCGCTGGTTGAAATTAAGTTAGCGTCATCTAGAGATAATGTAGAAAATGTGCTAGTTCAGAGAAACCCTGATCCCAGCTATCTGTTCCCCCATTTCGACATCCAAAATATGGTATTGGAATCAAACATGTCAAGAAGTGTTTAGCCGAGCAGACAGAAGGAACACAAACATACTGTATCTGCGGTATTTGGAGGCAAACACTTTTTTGGTTGATTCAAGGAAAGTGATTTAACACATTTCCCTTGCAATTTGCTTGGCTTGATTGGATTTTGCTGAACAAGGAACTTGATACCTTCAGGTTGCATAGCCATTTGCCATATCCACGGTTTTTTTTCGGCGCTCCGTCCACAGCATTCCATCCACATGCATTATTTTGTTTTCCTGTGGGTAATATCTGGGTGGGCTGGCGTGTTGTGATGAGAAACCTCAGGGATTCTGCCTGCGAGCTTTGGAGGACTCTCAGCGGTGAGAGGTCTGGGAGCTCTCGTTTTCAAGGCCGCATTGCGTCATTACCTAACGCTGGCGCTGGACATCTGGCCTTGACATGAAACTTCCCCTTTATCACCTGCTTATTGGACAGAAAAAAACAAGCCTGTTTCCTTTCAACAGGACACGTCTTACCTTACATCTTTTTTTAAATTCATTTTTAAAAACAGACACTGTTTGCGCCTTTTGGAGTGTTTCCACACCTGTCCTCCATTATGATCAACCTTAGTTGTGTTAATGGAGCACTCCACTTAAAAGACCATGCACGTGTATAAGGCCCAGTCCCATTTCTATTTTTTAACCCCTTCCCCTTCTCTTTGGCCCTTGAAACAGAGTGTAAAGTAAAAGGGCAACAGATTTTACCCCTAAGAAATGGGACACCACTACAACACCTACACACGTCGTCATATGTCATCGCGAGCTCTTACTTCACATGAGATCGGCGATGGCCACTGCTGCAGTTATTCCAGTTGCATTATTTTTTGGTATTCATCTTAAGAAAATTACTGAAGGCAACGATATCATGTTATTATGACGATATAATTTGACAATAAGCTCATAACAGTACAGTGTATTAACACAGTGGCCAATTATCTGTGTGATCACGCGAAAACAACATTAACATTATGTCAGACACTGTAAAAAGCTCGTCCCTTGCTACTACACTTTTCTGACAGGGTATTTGAGTGTCATCGAGTGACAGATGGTAAAGTATGTTGTGGGACAGGAGTTATTATGGATAACAGATAGCAAAATTTAATCGTTTTTTAAAAAGCATAACGGTGAAACACGAACGCCATTACATATCTATATATCTGTCTATCTGTCTATCTGTCTATCTATCTATCTATCTATCTATCTATCTCTCTCTCTCTCTCTCTCTCTCTATATATATATATATATATATATATATATATATATATATATATATATTAAAACATATGCTAGTTTGTTGTAAAATTCATAATAATGGCAAAAAATAATAATTTGTGCATCTCCTGACTTTCGTGTGTAGCCATTTTACTGTTGTAGCTGGTGTAATTTGGGAAATTTACTTACCCCTTGGTTTCGAGTGTAGTCCTGATCTCTGTTTCAAGGGCTATCTAGCCCACCCCCTTAGCCATATGCCTTCAAGCTAAAGAGAATTAAGACACCCCTACCCCTTCACATGAAAGCGCAAAACGAGGGGTAGGTGCAAGGGGTAGAATTGGGACTGGGCCTAAATGAAAAGTTCATTCATTCAATCATTCATTTTCTTTTCTGCTTAGTCCCTTTATTAATCCGGGGTCGCCACAGCAGAATGAACCACCAACTTATCCAGCATTTGTTTTGTGCAGCAGATGCCCATCCAGCTGCAACCATCTCTGGGAAACATCCATACCTTCTGATTCACACACATACACTACGGACAATTTGGCTCACCCAATTCACCTGTACCGCATATCTTTGGACTTGTGGGGGAAACCGGAGCACCAGGAGGAAGCCCACGCAAACACGGGGAGAACATGCAAACTCCACACAGAAATGCCAACTGACCCAGCCAAGGCTCGAACCAGCGACCTTCTTGCTGTGAGGCAACAGCACTAGCTACTGCGCCACCGTGTCGCCCCTTAATGAAAAGTTGGAAAATGAAAAGTTGCTACGATCTTGTTTGACATAGCTAGGAACTACTGTACAGTGAACTCCCATTCAGATGTGATGATCAAGTAACTTTGATGCCATACTATGGCTGTAGCAGGCACAATGATATTACACAGCACTGTTACCTACTGTAGTTGCCTAGCTGGGGACAATTTTCAAGCGCTCTGTAATATCAGCAATGCTCCTTAATATTAAGTATAGTTCCTGGCAAATTAGAAATTTGCAACCTTTCATTTTCTGTCAGTCTTAGTACGCAAGGTAAATACAGAACTGTCAAGCTTTAAAAAGGAAAATTATCAAAACACTTTTTTTGCTAAGATGCTAATGGTCTAATCTGATTAAATGATTTATGCTAAGCTAAGCTAAAACTGCTGCTGCCAGACCTTTGAGAAATTGGCTGAATGTATTCAGAAATGGTACAACTCTGTTTAAATCTAGGAGGCTTTTAAAATGAGCCTACATCCAAGAAAAGGTGCAGTGTTCCTTTAATGTCAGAATTTAAAATAATAATAATAATAATAAGATTGTGGTATGCAAATTGCCTTTGCTTTTCAAAGGATATCTGGAGTTGCTGAATACCACAAGTGATTTAAAAAAGAAGATGAATTCTTTACTTTTGTTGGATCAGTCGTTGGCCTTTGCTATTTGAGGGCAAGCATATTGTCTTAAGACCACAAAACGTGAGACATCGTAGATTCTTTTATTTTCTAATTTCGGAGATACAGTGTGTTTAAGCTCATGTTTCATTGGACAAACAAAACCCTGGTCATCCAGTTGCAATAAAGCTTCAGTCGCCGTGACTTTTATTCACAAATTCTGATGTTGTATCAGTCTGCCTACTGAGGCGGATATTGAACAGAGCTTCATGGAATTCGAAGTTAACCCTGGAGTTTTTCCAGAGCTGTATGAATAAGGGCCGACCTCCCTCAGACAACACACCAAATGCTAATAATCAGGGGTTTGAAATGTCACAGTCAATTTAGTGGGCTGGCGTATGATAGTTCAACAATATCAGTCAGACTTGCATGGTTCTGTATAATATGACAGCGCAATATCCCAATGTTATAAAATGAAATATCATTTTAATGATTATGTCTGGCAAACGCTTCGATGCATGTGAAAACTAAAGCAAGCCAACTGGGCGCTTTGCTTGATTTCCTTGGAATTGCAACTCTGTTAAAGCATGGCAAGCACAGGGTTAATTTTTCATTTTCATTTTAAGTGGCGTGACTGCCAAATGTCTACAAAATCTGCACCATATGTTGAACGTCCAACTGTTGAGACTAAACCTATTGAAATTATGAAAACTGAAGAAAAATGTAAAAAATATATATAAATAAATAAATAAAAAGTGGTTATCACCAGAATTTGGCAACATCTTTTAAGGGCTGAGAAATGATGAGGTCCATTAATGCTGCTGGAACACAATGTGAATTTTTCATCTATGCCTTATGTGTGGGGAGATCAAACAAACGAATCCATATTCCATTCAAAATAAGACTTAAAAAGCACAGTTCAGTCTCTCTTACATTTAAAGAATACATTTTGAAAATTTAAAACAGAACTGCAGGTGCTCACAAATTTCTGTAACATACACAAAGTCTGCTCTCTGCTTTGAGGAATTGCTGCACATTTCATACTCCAAATGACATGTAGTGATGCTTTTCATATATTATGGTATGCATGTCTGATGAATCCGGCATGACATTCTATAACTAATATCGCAGTCGCTCAAACATCTGCACATCCTAAAAGTACAAAATGTGTTGGACTTCTTCTACTCCTTGTCCTGAGACACTTTAGTGGTAAAATTACCCAGAAAGTACACATTTTAAAAGCCTTTTCTGAAAATGTAAAACACATGCTTCCCACATATGCAAGCAATAAACATCCTCTGGCCCTATGTCCCCAATTTCAGCCATCACACAAGTGTAGATAATAGCTATAAGGAGTGCCCAAAACATTTTTATTGCATTTCGTCTTATTCTTTCTCTTTCCCCTGTTTTTCAGGGAAAACATCAATACTGTAGGTTATATTCAGTACCATAAAGTAAATAACTGAACTGTATTGATTTTCTATATATATACATAAGATAAGGTATCGGTTTGAGTAAAATGTTCTTCAGATAAACTGTAAAGAATATGTCAATTCATTTTGTAAATTTGAAAAAATGTTTCCTGTTTGTTTACGATTGTATGGGACCTTCATTTCTGCATGCTCTCTCAACTTTTGGTGTTGAAGATGCAACTGAACAGTTTAACAAAGTGACTTTTATTGACATTTCAGTAGTTTGAAATAATATAATGTATAAGAAATTATATATAGAGAAATAAGTCTGTAAAATAACATAAAATAAAATGGCAGTTTATTACAAGGTTTTTGTATCGTAATACTCCAGCAGGCACAGAATGTCAACATTATGTCAGATTGAGTATATGTACTCCTACGTCGTGAAGTTTTTTGTTTAGAAATGAAAATTGGGTTGACATCAGAAATCAATGTCAGGCCGACGTCAATGTCCAACCGAAAATCAACCAAATATCAACATCTAGTGATGTTATAGCTTGAAGTTGTGTTGATGTTACCACTATCAGACGCTGGGTTTTGGATGCCATACCTAACGAATAAATGTCAGTATTTGATGTCGGTTTAAGATGTTGGCTTGATGTCGGATTTTGGTCAGACATTGAGTTTGGTCACCTGACATCCCAACCTAAATCAAACCTAATATTAAGGTCTTATGATGTTGTGTGCCTGCTGGAATAGCCTACAATACCAACTCAGACAACATGTATCTTTAAACTATGAAAAAATGTTAACGACAGTCACAAATTTTAACTTTTCAAGGTTATTTTTTTTGTTTAATTATTACTATTTATTTATTTATTTATTTATTTTTATGACTGTTGTTTGTTGTTGTTTTTTTATTATTATTTTTTTTATTTTCAAATGTCTAATTGTTAGTATGCAAGTTTTTGTGTATGTTAAAAAAAAGTGTATTTTCAAATGAATGTCTGCGAAAATTTCTAGTAATAAAAAACATTGAAATATAAAAAGTTGTTGAAAGAAAGATCAAGGTTCCATAATGCAAAATAAAAAATCATAAATAACAGATAAAAAATTAAAACATGAATCACAAAAATCAGAAAACTGCTAATTTATGGATATTTTTACAGTGTACATGGTGTCATTTGGAGCCTTTTTAATTTTCGGTGATCAAAAGGAAGGGTTATTCCACCAAATATCTTGTTTGTTAATCTTAAAAACTCTTCTAAATTAAAAACACTGGTATTATTGTGTTGTCTAAAGTGAATTTGAACAAATTCTGAATACAATTTTTTTTAAGCAAAAATTAAATCCTCTAATACTAAATAATTGAACCTTTTTTCCCCCCCCTCAGATTTATCACACAAAACCAGAATCTACAAGCCTTCCACATTAAACTATAAAGATCACATAATTTAACCATGTTTGTCATAGCTTATGGAGTGCTATGGCTGCAAAATCAACTCGAAAGTGAGAGCTAGCTCCACAAAGGCCTTGTTTCCTTTGTATAAAAAGCTCCTAACCGCAGTGTGACTCCCTCAGTCTTGTACTAGCAGTAGCGTTCGTTTTGTGTGGTCAATCTGTGGGAACCGTATTTCAAATGGCACTTATTGATCTCTAACAAGCAACTGCAAGTTATTACTCTTTCTTGTCTAGAGGCTTAAAGAGGAGGGCCGAACAGCACAGCTTTACTCTTATTGTTTCAACATTTTGTGACACACAGCAATGACGCTGTAAAGACGACCCACGGAGGTGCACTTTAAAAACGTTATGTTTTTTTCTGTCTGTCAATAGCACGGGGGGAATGGACAGTTCGATGGGTGAAAGGTTAAGAGTGGGATGTTTCATAAAGACTGGCCTGCAACATGGGTTTGTTTTGAAAGAAAACAGTGACATGAGACAGAGGAAAAGACCACTAAGCCCGTTCAGGTCTCTCTCGTTGGGTTCAATTTCCTTATCTCTTCTCCTCTGGTTTCTTTCCAATATCCTTCTTCCATTTTTTTTATGGTGCCTCTCATGCAGGACTCAAAGTCATTGTAACAAGCACTTTAAAAACCAACATACTGTCTGGCCAAGGTAACAAATCCCATATGTCTCAGAATTGTCGTCTCCCCCCTTCCTTTTCTAGACTGATCAGTGCAATGTGTCGTCCTGTACTTTTAAGCGTAAATATTTGACCCCCCCTCCAGCCATCCATAATGTACAGTTTAGGCCAATCACGTCCCTCATGTGTCTTTCATTAAACATATACCGTAACAAATGTTCTGCTATATTTTGACACAGGTGACATCAAAGATCCAGCGTACAGAATTAACCACGCACATGCACTTGCATCTCAATCACTAATGTAGTGTTTTGCATTATTACCTGTAGGCCTTGATTGTAATTCAGTAAGTCTCTTTCCTGTCCTGATATGTGATATATTAATCAGAACTTGAAATCAGATTGCCCACTTTAATGTCTGATCATAAAAAATGCCCTGAACTCAGTCAGCTGCCAAGATGTTGGTGTTTGTTTAATATGTACCAAGCATTGGATTTTATCTGTCTTTGTCAATCTGTCTTGGGGGTATAAACATTACAAATGGCACATTAAAAATAAATGAAAACAGATTTTGTCATTATATTACATAAAATATACACTATAATATCAAAAAAAGTTGATTAATTAGGTTTTGCGTTAAAATATACATTTTCGTTTTTGAGGTGTCGGTTTTTCACCGTTTTACAGATTTTGTTACCCATCGTTCATCATTAAAATAAATTATTGTTAGTTGTTGAAATAATGTTCATTAAAATATACATTTTAGAGCATAAAATACTAGTTTTTGGTAAAAATTTATTTTGATTGTCCCTTTAACGCATTTTGTTGAATTTGAGTATCATTGCATCTGCATGCCAAGTTAATTTCATTAGATTATAAGTATACTGTAAAGTTGGGGTTAGGGTTAGTGTAAGTTGACATGTACTGTATGTCAGAAACATATGTCAGAATTATATATGTCAAATATCTGTCAGAAACATATCTGTCAGAAACATATATGTCAACATATCTGTCAGAAACATATGTCAACATACAGTATATGTCAAAAACATGTCAACATATATGTCAGAAACATATGTCAACATATCTGTCAGAAACACATATGTCACATATCTGTCAGAAACACATAGGTCACATATCTGTCAGAAACATGTTACATATCTGTCAGAAACA
>CAIGQQ010038251.1:3876738-3887710 GCA_903798035.1 Danio albolineatus
ATCTATATATATATATAGCATTTTTTATATTATAGAAGGTTATTTTCTAATCAAAATCCAGCCAATTAAACAAATCCAGCCAATATCACACAAGGTTCCCACTCTTTCATGAACACCAGATTTAAGGACTTTTTAAAGCACTATTAAATTTAAATCAAACAATTTTGTAATTTATACTTAACATTTCAGTTACACTTTATATTTACATTATAAATGTCAGAGTAATGATGATTTTAATGCGTCATTTCCAAAAAAATTAAACTAAAATGTAGTTTTTAAACAGTCATCCTCAATTTAAAAAAATAAAAACATTAGTCATTTTCAAATGTGGGTTCTAAAATACTGATAAAATTTAAAAAAATCTTTTTTGTTACTGTTCTGTTCTACTGCAGCACAGTACTACTTGAAAACAAACATAGATCTTTGAAAGTGCTTGAATTAAGTAGTTTCCAGGCCTTGAATTCATACTGTATGTCTGAAACTCAAGTTCTTTCAAAGACTTTCAAGAAGCCTGGAAATGATTAGGATCATAAATTTGAAATTAAAACAAACACAATTCAAGTAATATTATGAAGAGTGGCACGGTGGTGCAGCGGGTAGCGCTGTCGCCTCACAGCAAGAAGGTCGCTGGTTCGAGCTTTGGTTGGGTCAGTTGGCATTTCTGTTTGCATGATCTCCCTGTGTTCGCGTGGGTTTCCCTCACAAGTCCAAAGACATGCGGTACAGGTGAATTGGATAAGCTAAAATTGTCCGTAGTGTATAAGTGTGAATAAGAGTGTATGGGTGTTTCCCAGTGATGGGTTGCTGCTGGAAGGGCATCCGCTGCGTAAAACATATGCTGGATAATTTGGCGGTTCATTCTGCTGTGGCGACCCCCGATTAATAAAGGGACTAAGCTGAAAAGAAAATGAATGAATAATATTTTGAAGAGAAAAACTGGTTCAACATTTTAAAAATCTTTGCTCCCACAAAACTCTGACTTACAGAGCGTAAAACCACAGAATCAGATTCAAAGACCATGTTGTACAGTTTACTCCAAATAAGACCCAATTTAATCTCACGATAAGGACGACATAGGGGTAAAATAATGAGTCTAGTGCAATGTTTTCCTACACATTGGCTTAGTAACAGATCGCTAAAATAACACACACGTTGTAAATGTGGCAGGTGAGAATTTAATACTCGCCTTAAGGGACGCGCCGTCTGCGGCATCCAAACTGTGTGATTCAGGGTAAGATCGCAGGCACGTTGAAATAATCAAACAATATTATGCAACAACAGCCACACAATACGTCTTCAATAAAGTACATGCCCATCATAGGCCACCTAACACGTACATGTGTGAAGCCCTAACAAGCAACAGAACAAGCATTTGTTGTTTGGCTTTCTCGAAATAGCTTGATTGACTTCACCCTCGCAACCTCTGATCTTCTCCTTGTCCTGGGCCTCATATTGAAATTTAGAAACTTGGTAAACCCCCTCTGTACTAGTTCTGCGCTTAACCTCGGCCACCTACAACTGCCACAGGGCGACTCTGAGAGGACCTCAAAACTAGCAATTCAAGACACATGTTGGAGAGCAGTGGAAAACATGAGGTGAAATGGCCAATGAGAATCATTTTTAAATTATTATTATTATTGAAAAGTACAGTTCAATCAGAAATTATTTGCCCTCCTGTTAAATTTGAATTCTTTTAGATTTTTTCACAATTTCTGTTTAACGGGGAGAAGATTTTGTTCAACACATTTCTAAACATAATTGTTTTAATAACAAATTTTAACTCATTTTAACTAATTACTAGATATGCTAATATTCAGCCCAAAGTGCAATGGCGTAACTAGGTTAACTAGGCAAGTAAGAGGAATTGGGCGTTGTATAACAGTGGATTATTCTGTTGACCATCAAAAAAATATATAGCTTAATGGGGCTAATAATATTGACCTTGGAAAAATGGTTTAAAAATTAGAAATTGCTTTTATTATATCTGAAATAAAAGAAATAAGACTTTCTTCAGAAGAACAGTGATCATAGGAAATACTGTGGAAAATTCCTTAAAAATATATTTTTAAAAGAATAGTAATACAAAATAAAATAAAAATAAAAATCACAAGAGGGCTAATAATTATGACTGTATAGACTGTATATTGAAATGTGTGACTATGGCATCAAGAACTGGTATTAGTCGGCAAAACAAGTTAGAATATGAATAAAGTACACAGTGAAACAAATAAGGGCAAATCCCCTTCTACTAAAAGTGTTTGACTAAGGAGATTACATGGGTTTGTTCTCAATTTTATGCCCTTGTTATTATGGGTATCGTCCCAAGAATTTCCCTAGCAGCTACAATGAGATGTGATATCAAATGCAGCCAACAGGGAAAACTAAAAATCTGTTTTATATAGTTCATGAAAAAAATGGATGAAACCTCTATAATAATGTCATTTATTAATTGTGACTAATGATTTAAAAACGTGTTGTGTTAAGACAGAATTGTGTAGTTGCATTACTAGTAGGGGCTAACAGGACTATGTTAACACGTCAAACTTCGACTATTCAAAATGGTTTGCAATAGTTTGTGTTCAATTACTCGTTATCTAGAGCAGAGATGCCCAAAGTAGGACCTGCGGGCTAAAGTTGGCCCATGGTAACTTTTGATGTGGCCCACCGTCCCATCTGAAAAGAGAGAGAATGATGGGGAGGTGGTTGGGGTGAATGCCTTTGACAGTGATTGTCATTTCGAATTTAAATACTTAATGTTACTTGATCAAAGAAATGAAGCCCTGATGAGCATAAGAAACTTAAAGAAATGACAGTTTTTTAGATAACCTGCTATTGCAACCTTTTCAACTGCGAGTAAATATATACATTAAGGAAGTAAAAGGGATATAGGCCTTAGTTTTCTCCTCAATATTGTGACCACATTAATGAATTGAATCTTACATGTAACATGATTATAAGTCCTTTTTCACACATTTTTAACTGAATTACAGGAACTTTTTTTTAATTGTAAAAATGTGATTTTGATAATTTCTTGTATACTATAGATTACTTTCAATGACAGATTGTAGGTTTAAAAAAACTGTGCTGGAACATTTAATAAACTTGAAGAAAAACTTTAGTTAAAAAAAAAGAGAGGAAAAAAAAAATCACCACAAATGCAAATAGTGCCAACGTTGTGACAGTTCTACTTTTTTAGCTGGAGTTGCAGATTTTGAGAAGGAATGAGAAAAATGGCCTCCCACGTGGCTGAATTTACTTGTTTCGCCACAAATTAGTAGCACAACCAACAGAGAAGAAAATTCTGCACTAAATCAACATCTGCACACAGACGGCCAAAAACACAAAGGGGAAAAACAATCAGATTCTTCTAAAGAATGAGCAGCAAAAACAATCCAAGCGAGTGATATGCTGAGGTACTTTTCTCCCACACAATGGGCTCTTATGATGGACAAAACATGTCTAAAAATAGAAAGCTGTTGGGATCCATCCGGCAAGACAACCGCAAAAAATGTACAAACATACCTTTTAATACGCGAACTGCTCTGCTGTTTTAAAGTATCAAGTGAAGTCTGTTTCCAGAACATTCCAATAAATACATGGCGACTGCAATAAAACACAGATCAAGCATTTAGTACAAATATTAAAGTGTTAAAACCTCAAAAATACTCCATTTCCATTGCTTTCTCCAACATAACCATATTATTTCATATAGGTATTCAGGTGGAGTAGCCTATCGAAGTTGCAAGTGAAGCTAAATGAGCCGATGCCAACCACATGCAAAGGAATTCTCACAATTCCAGTAACCTCAAGAGCAAAACTGGCGAGACGAGGACAGAAGATGAGACGCGACCGCTTCATGAGCACTTACAAACGCATCGAGATGTTCAAACAAGCAGGTACTGTGGGCAATGACTGGTGGCCCTTTCCCGCCAAGCGAAGGGGGGTATGGCGTGGTGGTCCAGCTTTCCTCTCATTAGGACTGCTAATTATGGTGACTTGTAGGAGTAGGGCACTCTCCAAATGGCCAGTAACTGGTTATTAGAATATTATTACAAACATGAGAGGTTGGCCCTGGGCGGCTGATTGCCTGCTCACGTGGGAGGTGTAATTTGGCTGGAATGTTCAAGGCAGGAGGGGGGGGGGACTTGGAATCGGTGGCCTAGTAATGAGAGCACCATGGCACATTCAGTAATTACGTGGACCAAAGGAAAATGAAGCAGGGGCTCAGATTATATCCCGAATTTGTTTTGATTTCTGTCTCCAATAAGGCGGGGAAGAAATTAGCCACGTCCTTTTGCCTTCGTTTATCCCTCGCTTTGCTTTGGTCCTGTAATATTGGCCGCTGCCTCCCACCTGGAAGCAGAACATGACCTCCTGCCTCAGCACAGTTTATTACAAATAAATAAATACGATCAAATCATTATGAAATAGGACTCCCAGTCATAAGATGATTGTGGGTTTGAAATATGTACACAGTAAATGACTCATTTCAGAATCTCAAGTGCATTTTCTATTCATTTTCCTTAAAGGGTTACTAGAATGATATACAAAACAAACGAATAATTGACAGTATACTGAATCTATGTAAAATAAAGCAAAATGCCGATAGGGAGTATTACACTTTTAAGAATGTTAACTCTTTAAACCATGACAGAGTTGACGTTTTGTGCGTTAACCCAAGATGCTAACCTTAATCCAGATATCACATGGCATGTATGAAACAGAATTTTATGCATTTTTGTCATATTATTGTATTGAAAACTAAATGAGAAAATTACTGATATATCCCAATAACAGAACTGATGAATAGTTAATAACCTATTGTATCCTAAACATTTTGGATAAATGAATGAGAGTAGAATAATGACATGCCTCAATGCCTTCCAGAGTTTCTAAACAGAGGTAGCGACATCAGTTGGAGAAAGTTGCATGCTATTTCTATCAATGTTTTAAAGATTATCGTGCCTTTTTATAACCGATGTAACATAGTTGACCGGTCCATAAGGACAGGGCCATTTCTAGATTTTTTTGTCACCCTATGAGAATAACAAGACAGATGTAACATCTCCAGCTCGTCACTCATCATCTCATCACTCATCACAATCACCGAGACCTTCCTCCAGCCGTGCACCATCACCAGACTATTAACCACCACCCATAAAAGCCCCACTCTGCCACTAGCCCTTCGTCGGGTCTCATCAATGGACACGTTTCTCCCTACCTGTTCTTCATCTCGTCTTGGACACCCTCCTGTGCTCCCTACTCTTCTCCACCACCATCTCTCCAATCAGGGAAGTGACTCTATGTACTCTGAATACAACCTCTTCTGATCGGACACCTTATCCCTTGCCTTCGTCCAAGTTTCAATCTTCTTCTGAGTGAGATAAACCTGTGCTAGTTAATAAAACTGCTCTTTTGTATATGTTGACTCATCGCCTTCTTCTGAACGTGACAACAGAATTACGTCCTTCTGCTGAGATTCTAAAGTACTCATGAAGCCACAGGAGAGGGTTTAAGAATGAAAGTAACTAATGCAGGTCACGTGATAATGACAACATGGTGAAAGCACTGTAAAAAGTGAAAACTTTAAAATCTTTGACTCGTTACAGCTCTTGGTTATAGCAGTTATGACAGTAGAATAACTGACTTTGTCTTTTTTTGTTCCATTTACGTTTGTGTTAAAACAGGTCCGTGATATACATAACTCCACATTATTTGAACGTTTTGATCTACAGCAGACTGCACCTCAATTATTCTTATGCACTTTATAAAATACACATGACAGCTTCAAAATCTTAGAGTTTTCAATATGAGTTAGTCTATTTTATATTGTAGTGCAAAATGTATAAAGTTCTGCTAATCACAGATGTTGTTTTATTCATAGATTTACAAAGCAAAACCAAAACACTGTAAAACCCAGCCTGATCTCACAAGGAAACATAAAGGAGATATAAATACTAATTTATATGAATAAGCCTCAAAATCAAAAACTTATGAAATGCCATGAGATTGTGTTAGTAAACTAAACAATCCAAAGGAATCTTACAGAGAATTATTCTTCTACATGCACAACTCTCCACAAATTAATTTGGTAGTTTCAATGAAAGAGATAACACTATTGCTTTCAAAAACTTGTTTTATAAACTTTGTATTTTCAGGCCCCCAAAACAGACACATATGACTACTAAGAATTATGTGCTTAAATCTCACTTTCCTGATCTCAAAAGGCACACTAGCAACAGAAACTAGAGGAAAACAGACTCCTCTAATGCTGGAATCTCCATTTCAAATCCTCCTCAGAGTGGGTCAGTAGGACTAGACAGGTTACATAAACGGCCTCCTCTGTGAATTGTTCAAAGCATTTACTGACTTCAAAATTCCTTAACTGAACTGCAACTGGGCGCCACGGTGGCGCGTGAGTAGCACGTTCGCCTCACAGCAAGAAGGTCGCTGGTTCGATCCCCGGTTGGGGCAGGTCCCGGTTGGGCCAGTTGGCATTTCTGTGTGGAGTTTGCATGTTCTCCCCGTGGTTGCGTGGGTTTCCTCCGGGTGCTCCGGTTTCCCCCACAGTCCAAAGACATGCGGTACAGGTGAATTGGGTAAGCTAAATTGTCCATAGTGTATGTGTGCGAATGAGAATGTATGGATGTGTTTCCCAGAGATGGGTTGTGGCTGGAAGGGCATCCGCTGCGTAAAACAAATGCCGGATAAGTTGGCGGTTCATTCCGCTGTGGCGACCCCGGATTAATAAAGGGTCTGTCTGTCTGTCTGTCTGTCTGTCTATCTATCTATCTATCTATCTATCTAGTAAATCATCGTCTTAATACTCAAACAACACTTAAAATCAGCAGCCATACTTAAAGTGATAGTTCACCCAAAAAGGAAAATTCTGTCAACATTTACCCACCTTTTACTTGCTTCAACCCTTTATGAGATTGTTCTATTAAACTCAAAAGAAGATATTTGACATCCACAGTATTTGGTTTTCCTGCTATGGAAGTCAATGGTAAAAGGTTTTCAGCCTTCTTCAAAATATCTTCTTTGTGTTTAACATGATAAAGAAACTCTTAAAGGTTTGGAACCACGTCATGAGAGCAGGTAAATACATTTTTGTTTTTGGATGAACTACCTCTTTAAGTGATCCTGTAATTTGTAATCTAAAAAAACGTCATTTGGCACCTAAATGTTTAATAGCAGACTGGTGCAGATATTTTCCTGGAAGCCTTAATGACATGTGGACATTATCATTATCATTTACAGTACACGATAATCAGCCAGTCACTGCAAGCTGAAGCCACTTGTTTGTGCTCTCTGAGAAAACACCCTTGATTTTTTTTCCCTCAAGCGAACGTACTTTGCACTACAACCTTCATCAAAAACATCATTATTGTGCCACAAGTCCCTCGCTGAACCACCCAGCGCAAATTATACAACAACATAGTGTGCGGCATCACATAAAACACAAACGCGTTGATTCATAGTGCCAAGATATTAAAATCTGCAGCAAAAACAGACAGACAGATTCAAGGCTTCTATAGACTCCTCTAATTTGCTGTTGTTTGTACATTTGTGGAACGTGTAAATGATGAAGAAAGCAGGTGGCCCCAATCATCTGGTCGGCAGCTGTGTCTTTTTGACTCACTTATTATACCTTGACCAGACAACAGAACATGAACACACACACACACTCACACTCACACACACACATATGGCTCAGGGTACAAGCTCAAAAGTGACAGCTGCTCTCTCGCTGTTAAAGTTCGGCAAAGGAGCACCGACTACGAGATTCCTGTCCTCCCTGGAGATCCAGCTAAAAACAAAAAGGGCCAAAATGGGGTTCTCCCTTCTTTTTTTTCTTCTCCACATTACTGGAATCCTACTCGCTCTCGTTTTTGACAACGCATTGAGCAATTGTTTGACTCCCTTGCGTACATGCGCTGCAGTTAAATTAATCACAGCTGCAACAAACAATGCTAATTTTACCCAGAAAGCGCTAGATCTTAATCGCTGGTGCTGAACAATAAAAATAAACAGCGCCGCAAATCTTTTGAATTCATCCTTTGATAAGTGTAAAATGAGAGCAGTAAAGAGAATGAATGCTCTCAACTTGCAAGGCCATCTCTTGATTTTTTTTTATTGATGGACCCACACCCTTATAGTCAGCAGTGTAATGCCTAGTGGACTTAGGCAACGGCAACAGAACACGCACAAGTATTGGAACTGGTACGGAAAACAGCAAACATCATTTTTGCACTAAATTAAAAATGAAAAAGCAGCACTGACATCACTAAGGCACCTGATCGTTTGCCAGCAACAGTTTTGATGTTGTTTTCTACCCGTCATCCATCATAATTAATAGCTGGAAAGTACAGAATGTTTTACAGAAATTTGTTAAGCACCCAGCAAAAAGAAAAAGGAAAAAATAAGCTAAACAGAATGGAAAGTCCCAGTCATTTAAAAAATGATATTTGTGTCACTTTTGTCTGCTGTATACAATAGAACAATATGCTGGAATAAACAGTAATAAATCTGACTTAATACACAAAGAAATAAATGAAGACTTAACCTTAGGGCTATATAATGCTAGCACAAAAAAAAAACTCTTTAATGATTCTTCAAAGAAGACAATCAGTACACTCAAAAAAAAAAAAGTTTTGATGCTTGTTTAAACTGCTTATTTAAAATGAGTTGAAAGAACACAGCTTTTAAAATTTTGGGGGAGGATAACTTAATTGTTTTATTTCAAACCACCTAAATTTGTAAAAAATTATTAAGTTAATTTAAACAGTTTATGTTGGGACAACATGAAGGAATCGTGTGGAACCCAGCATTTTTACAGTGTGTACAGGATACAATCAAGCGGTAAGCTACCACTCTCCCTCGTGAAGCCAATACGGAAGTAACTGAAACTGCAATTCATCGACTCGCCTTTGGGGGCTGGCTCCAGGAACTCAGATATTCACTGACTGCAATGCTAAACTCATCCGTTTTTATTAAGTTATATTAAGTCTGCATAATTAAGGGCGTGGCCACTTGAGAGACAGCTAGGTCTTGCTGGTTTCCATCATGTCACCTCAGCTGATTCCGGCGCATTAGCCACTGAACTGGGCATATAAATCGTGTCTTTGTTTTGCTTTATGTGGCTTTACATAGTCAGTTGCCTTTTGGAATTATCGCCTAAAATTATCAGATATTATGGCATGCTGTGCACTTAATTGTGGTCACAAATTATTCAAGTCGCCTCTTTTTCTCAGATGAGTGAAATTACATACTTATATACCATATCTATAAATGTATTTGTTTTATTTAGGATAATTTATCATTTATAATGTTCTTTAGACCTGTAATGCCCTCCAGAATCTGACAGATTGATTAGCTGTAGGCTATAGAACAGTCATGTGAACAGTCACTCAAATATTTGAATGCAATTCACGTATTCCTTGTGTAGAAAAACATCATAAGTACAATGCTTAGCGACTCAATTTATTACAACAGTGTTTTTTAAAAGACTAAACATTTTATTGATATAGTATACAACCAAGCACATGTGGTCAGAACACAAACGAGTCGCAGGTAGTGAAGTATCAAGCGTTTCTCCCAAAGAAAAGCCCATCGAAGTAAAATGCTAGCAGGCTTCTGTAGCTCCACCGCCTCTTTTCCTTTGTTTGGTAACACTTTGGTAACCCCATGTTGGTGCGATGACGCACAAACAAAAGAGCGATGATTGGCCACACCTATTTGTAGCTTCATTTGCGCTCAATGGAAACCTATGGGTGACGTCACGGATACTACGGCCATGTTTTTTACTGTCTAAGGATATAATGCAGAAATTAATTGTTATTAGTGACACCTGTGGTCATTAACTGAACTGCAGCCAGAGAGTGATTTACAATGTAAATGTGACTCAATGACAGTGTTGGGAAAAGTTTCTTTTGAAAGTAATACATTACAATATTGAGTTACTCCCCAAAAAAGTAACTAGTTGCATTAATTAGTTACTTTTTGTAGTAAGTAATGTGTTATGTTACTTTTGCGTTACTTTTTATTACCTGGCTGAGGCTTGATCTCTATCAAAACTTGTTTTTCTTTTTTAATAGAGGAGTTCTGCACTTAATGATGCACTGTGTAACCTACACCTACATTTACCTTTGAAAAAACACATTAAATCCCTGTCTTTTGAGACAATCTCCTATTCCTTTTGCTTTGATGCATTCAAAATAGTGAACACGTTCTCTCATTGTGGGTGTGATTCATTGTGACTACTTTAATTTTAATTCAGCAGTTTATTTTTTAAAAGCTAATTAATTAAACTAAAAAGTAGCTCGCATTACATTTTCAAAAAGTAACCCAAATATTATTAGTTATTTATTAAAAGTAATGCATACTTTTTCAATACTTAGTGAAGTAATATTATTACGTAATGCGCATTAATTGTAATTATCCCCAACATTGTTGAATGACTTGATATTCACATGTAGTCTTTTTCTTTCTTTGACCAAAGTAAAATTAAGTTGAAATACCTTTAACAGCAACATCCAGGCATCATCCAAGCTGCTGAAAGCAACATTTGGATGAGAAGGCCTCCTCAAGTGCTCTCCTCAATAACAAAAAAAGCAAGAAAAATGACAGTGAGAAAACAGCAATCGGGAAAGTATTCACTAGAGCATCTGTTTTAGAAACGACAGTCGCTTAGAACAATTGTTTGCACTTCATCACTTTAAAAAATTATATTTGACCAAATATTGATTTATATTCTTAAGTGAAAACTCTGGCAAAGCATGGCACCTTTTATATATAATATAATTATTGTATGTATGTATGAATGTATGTATATATATATTTCTTTTGGTGACATATATTTTGTTTTATTTAAAATTAAAGTGTAATGATTAAAAAAATTAAATGTAGTTTAGAGCTTTTGTTATATAATAATAATAATAATAATAATAATAATAATAATAATAATAATAAT
>CAIGQQ010038251.1:3887720-3898369 GCA_903798035.1 Danio albolineatus
ATAATAATAATAATAATAATAATAATAATAATAATAATAATAATAATAATAATAATAATAATAATAATAATAATAATAATAATAATAATAATAATACATTTTAAATCCTGAATAAAACACTCAATAAAGTATAAAACTGGTTGTTGAACTGAACTACTGGTGTACTCTCAAGTTTCTTTCTCCCTCATTACTCTGATTTTCTAGTGTGGAAAACCCTATTAATCTTTTATTTATGAAATCAAGACTTTCTTTAGAAAGTCTCAAACTGTTCTCTCACTAGCTATGTTTGGAATCAACATTTAGATCTCAGAAAAGACAAGATTGTTAGAGAAATTATTTGGAATTGTACTGTCCTTTTACTGCTACTAGCTGAATTTATTTTCATTTGCCTTCGTTTTTATTTTTTCTAAGGAATTGTACTCGGTTAAGCTTCCAAAACTTTGAAACTGCAACCTCTGCTCGGAGTAATAAAATTTTCCTAACGTGGAAGGGAGGAAGAAGAAAAAACCATTTGTTTATGAAACAAACTTAACAGCTAAGATAATGTCTGTTTCATGAGAATCTCTTCTCTGTCATCATCTCTGAGTTTCAGATATTGTGACAGCGTTTCCCAGTTATTACGTCTTTACGGGAATGAAAAGCTGGTCAATAAAACACTGTATTAATCTACTTGTCAGATCCCTTCTCAACCTTTTGCTTCTTGTGCATATTTTCCTGTGTTTGTACTGCTCTGGGGTCTCAGACCATTCCCTTTTTTGTTTCGGGCCTTTAAATTTAATTGCACATAAATTCATTCACAGCTCAAATTGCCATTTGTTTGGGTGAAGCAGAACTGGCAGTGCCCTCTGACCACAATAACTCACACACCACTGAATAAACCAACATTTAGACTACAAAGTGCCACCAAAACAAACTTTGAATTTGAAAATAGTCTGAAGCACACCGCATGATGAGTTGTTACTGAACATTTTAGGTCTAAGCAATTTGTTATGTCGTTTCACTTTTGCCACTCTTTTGTCCACAGCAGTCTCTCTGAAATAGATCTGAGATAACAGTTCAAGAAAATTAGACTGACATGTATCCTAAATCACTTTAATTCAATAGTAAAACATATCAAATTAAATACTGTTGGTCATATCCAGTAATACTGATGGTTTTATTTTGTAAAAAAATTCAAAATTCAATAACCATGTGAGTGTTTCTTCACAGTGACTACATTTACATGGACACAAGTTATCAAATTATTTGCCTTAATCTTTTATTATTAATTATTAAGACTATAATATGATTGAGGTGTTTACATGAGTTGCTTTTTGAATGTTCCGCTCATGATCCTGTTTTACATGTTATAGCACATAATTTGTCCCACGCTATTCACATTTGCTCTGGAATTTCATGTAAATTTCGGATGTTTCATTTTTATTTGTCGACTTTATTTGCAGTTTGGCACTTTCACTTTCATTCAGGAACATTTCATGTATGTCCCCCATGACAAACGAGATATTGGATGCAAGTATGAACTGCTGGAGGAGTGTTGTTTTCATGGAATTTGATACCGCAAGCCGTATGGGGGGGAAAAACTCTGCATTTCATGATGCAGGTGTCTGTGGTGCATAGAATATTGCAGCAAAAAATCCTACACGGCAGTAATAGTTTGATTAAGGTGTTTACATGACATGTGTACTGCACATCAATAATGCAACTAATATCGCCATACTCAAGGTCTTCATTTATTTCTGTTTGATTCGATTATGACATTAATTGGATTAAATTAATCAAAAATCAGTTTACATGATAGACTCTTAATAAGAGTATTGTCTTAATGGTATTAAAATTAATTAATTAAAATTATTGGTGTCCATGTAAATGTAGTCAGTGACATCGCCAATCACTGGCCTGATATGGTATGTATAATAGTGTTTTTAGCCTTTTTTGTTGATCCTTGTAAATATTACAAATTTAGTACTGTCATGTAATATTTACTTAATGTAAAGTAGTTATAACAAAAAATGAACAGGTTTCCAAACACAAAGTCAGGGGTGGAGGTAAGCAAGGAAAGCGGCTGCTTAGGAATAGTTTCTATAAATTATAGATAACTATAATTTTGTTTTCAATATTATTTTGAATGGTGTGGGTGTAACAAATCAAATTTGAGCGTAACTATTACATCTGTGCGAATGTGCAAGTACAAAGGTGCATATTAGTACTGGTGGACCCCATGGCTGATATTGCTTAGGGATCACTAAATCCGCCACTGTTGAAAGTTAACTTGTAGAGTGTCAATCTACTGAAATTATCATACTCATATAAACAGTTTTCCCCCAAAACAACTTCAGTAAATGCACATCAGGGAAGAAAATTCTGTCAACAAAAAAAAATTTAATACTTACTGATGTTCGAGTTGATGTTTCCTCATCAAAATGATGTCACTTCCTGGAGATCGATGACATTAAAGAACTGGCTTTTGTTAAAAGGATACTGCAAAAGACAGGATGAAAAGTGATACTGCGACATTTAGAGAGGAAAAAAACTATACTGATTTCCGAATTATGTGATTTTTCCAAGAAAACGTGTTTTGAAACATTGAGGGAACAGAAAACATGATGTCTGGAATATTTCTTAATAAACTGCTGCTTTCCACGTCAGAAGTTGGGAACACAGCAACATCCATTCAACCCCAATGTTAAATAATTGATTTATATAACCCATCATTTTGTTTATCTATTAGTACTGTTGTGATTATTAATACTATTAATATAAATATAAAATGATTTCTACTGAAACTCTTTTTGCACAATAAAACTAAAAATAAATTATACAGAATTACTAAACCATAACCATGTAAGTATTTCATTAATATTACTCAGAGTATATTCGAATGCATAATTACGCTGTAACAAATTTAATGTAACCTAAAAATCCACTGCATACATGGAATGAGCAGTGCGCAGTTATGGACAGCACGATCATTCAAATCGATCAAGACCAAAATCATAACTTCAGTGAGTTCAGAGATGTTTAACATCAGCAATGTACTTGAGCTGGTCTGCGTTCAATCTCTGAATCCACAGCTAGAGCAATGATCTCACTGCGGCCTTGCCTGTGCAGTAAACCAATGCTATCCATCACACGGATAAACACTCATTAATACGCCATATCAATGGCTCTGTGAAATGTTGTATGACTGACACAGTTTGGAAGAACGAAGTTCATGGAGTTCTGTAACAAAAAGGTGTGTTGTGCAATCTCTGGCAGTTTAATTGCGTCTTTACTTCTCACAGTACTTTGTTGGAAACAGAAGAACTTTCTGGCCCTTAAAACTAAAGTGATTGACGGTTTGCGTTGTCATTCAAGCTGGATTCTTACACTGAAATCTAATTTACTTACATTGTACAGTAAAAGCATAAATAAGATTGAGGTTTGAGATAAGTTACAAGTTTGTTCTGTGCTAATAGGTATTGTCCTCTAAATGAAGCAAAAGAATCCCCTAGTATTCATGGTTTTTAAAAGCATATTAAAAGCATATCAATTCAGTTTTCAATTCATCTGTATTTATATAGCATTTTTATAATGTAAACTGTATCAAAGCAGCCTAACATACTGTAGAAGTTCTAGTAAATTGAAACTGTGTCAGTCCAGTTTTCAGAGTTGAAGTTCAGTTTAGTGCAGTTCAGTGTGGTTTAAATTTCATTGCTGAAAGTCCAAACACTGAAGGGCAAATCCATCGATGCGCTGCTCCACAAGTCCCAGAGCAAGCAAGACAGTGTTAACAGTGGCGAGGAACAAACTTTTCCAATTGAATATGGAAATCTGACTTATTCACCCTACAATAGCATTATTTTAACTGATATGATTAAGGTTTGAGAAAGGTTGCGAGTTTGTTCTGTGGCCACACACCCTGAAACTGTGGTTGTTTCTTTCTTGACAAGATGTGCTACCCTTGTTTTCATCAGTTTTATGGCAGTGGCAGACCATCCTGTAAGATTTTGTTCTGCCTGACAAGATGTGTGACTCGCGTCATAATTTTAAAGAACCTAGTTTACAAAGTTGGTAGGTCATCTTGAGCTTGTAGGTCAGGAATTCAAGAATTCCTTTTTGAGCCATATAGAAACACTTTCATTAGATGTTTAATTGGATGGCTCTCATTAGATGGTTTACCCTGTGCTAATGCACATTTTGAAGTAATCACATGAGAAATAAGTGACGGAAATTCCAAATTTTGAATAAAAATGTCTTAATTTGGAATAAAGTTTTTACGCTCACTTTCTGACAAAAGAAAGGTTAATGCAAATAATAGAGATGGACAGTAAATTCAACATTGTTCTCTCTTCTTGTTGCAGATAAGAGTGTCAGCATTTTTCTTAGTCGTAAAAACAGTCGTAGAGCATTTCTTTTGTTTTTTGAGAAAATTGGAATGTAAAAAAAAAAACACTTTTTTTTTTTACATTAAGAATGTAAGAACTATTAATGTTACTCTCCCATTCACTTCTCTTTAAGTTTACCCAACTATGACGACTTCATATGATAAGAAACACAGAAATTGAAATATCTTCAATAAAGTTCATTTATTTATTTATCTATTTTTATTTTTTTTAACTTTGACGATTTTTGTTTGACGTTGAATCTGGCTACTTTGAAACACGGCAGCTTTCTATTTCCTCAAAGAGTTTTGTAGTGGCAGATTGTTAAATGCCGTGACACATCTCGCAGAAATCCTGTAAAATTCAACCAGTCTTTAAAACTCCCAAAGCATTTCCCATTTTGTGTTCTATTGATCTGAATTTTCACATATGAGCTGGCGGCGCCATTGGAATCGTTTTGTCTTCCGGTCTCATTTCACTTCTGTTGATTTTTAGATATTAAAAACAGCTCGTTATGCTTCTTGATGTTGCAAAGTAATATTTTCTTATTATATTATTTTCTTTTTATGTATAGTCATGAAAAAACTAGAGAGAGAGACCGTTTTCTGCCGTTTATCATTCCTGGTCATTTCCACCAAAGGAAACTGAATCAGAAGTTATTAAACAAATCGCAAAAGCAAGCACACCTCCATATTACAAAATAAGATCAATAAACATCAGACGTTCAGCTGCTGATGTTTGGATATGGCTTCCTCATTAAAGGTCCCATTGAATTAAAGTTTTTTAGATGTTAGTATCAGTTTTGTTAGTTTCTAATACGTCTACGGTACAAGCTGGTGTGCTTCAAAACAGTGATAAAATTCACGTTTAGATGATATAAAACTGACATAAACATGTAAAGCTTGTAGTTTGTCACTTCCACCAAAATGATTCAAAGGTTTTATTCACGTCAGCAAACACTACATTTTCTCATCACTAGGGCCAGACGGATCTAATCTAATTAGATCCACTTTATTTGGTAAACAAATCATGTCTCTCAAATAAAATCTCTACTAAAACACAGAAAATTGTACTTTACAAACTGTATTATAAATAAATCACATCAATAGTTTTGTATTAATCAATATTATTAGTAAAATTAATTTGAAAACTGATTTACATTAAACTGAAAATACATTTACACAAGTAAATAAACAGAATCAATGATGGGCTAAAAATCTGCGGAATTCTGTGCGCGCAGATTCCATGTGGCCCTACTCATCATATCATAACCAATCAAATGCTTTCTAATATCTGACATGCTCCGCCTCCTTCAAGACACTTCTCATTTGACGCACTTGAGCTCAACCACTTTCACTGGCACAGCGGTAATGAAACAAAAAGCTATTGGCTGTTTTCTTTAAAAAGGAGAGGAGCTACACTATGTCCCACCCTCTCTTCTTGTTTCGGCTGACATTACGTCAAACATCAAATAAAAATACATATTTCAAAGCACTTCACGAGACCTTTAACAAGCCACATGTTTTTGTTTGAATTAGTTGTATTCATAATGACTGACGGACTGAGTATCTCACACACTACCAGACTTTAAAGTCACCAGTGTACGTTTTGTCTACTGTGCCTAATCATGCAGTGCATTGAAGCCTCAAATGAACCTAGACCACCAATGGTTCAACCTCAAGAGAAAAACAATAAATAAGTAGGTGCAAGTCAACTGCTGACCTGATTTAGTTTATACATCAATTGCAAGGCTTACAGAAGACTCTCCATCCATTTTCTCATGCTAAACATCGCTAAAGAGATGATCCAGTGCGCTCTTCATGCTCCCTCGAACATGCGTGTCCCTCCAACCCTTTTAACAGCCTCCCATCTTCTATCTCCCAAAAACCTTTGATATCACATTCCACGATTAATCTACCCATATCACAAACAGCATAGGTAAAAGCGTAAACGTCTCATGATCTAGCGGCTAACGTGGACTTGTTATGCGTTTTATACGCTTTTCTTCCCCCCACACGGGCGGTAATCTATTGCTGAAATGTTAACTCAATTTGTCAGTGTTATCTTCATGTCAACAGTTTCCCTTAAATATTTATAATAGGCTCAGAGCTCTGAGAAGCAGCGAGCGCAGGATGAATCTGAGAATGTTAACACGCGGGACATTTTTTCCACAAGACTCTCAAACTTAGGGAAATGTGAAATGTCTCGAAGAACCTGGGGAAGAGAAAGCCCAATCCCAAAGGTGAATCCATCAAGGCTCCCACTCATTAGTGCTTTTCCTCAATGACTCATGCTCGCTTTTCCTCCCGTCCATTACTCAAGTGAGAATTCGCTTTTCCAGACGCTAGGATATTACAATATTTAGGATGAGCCACAAAACTGAAAGCACTTTACAAAGCTTGATTTCTTATATTTAGGGTTAGCCCTAGCTGCAAAGCACAGATAGCACCAGATATCTGAATATGTCAACTTTCAAACTACATATCAGGCAAAACAGCATGTGAGCAGAATATTTGTAAAACTATGTGTATAAAAGTACCGAAATGGTCTAGTGTTTGGGGATAGATAGCATTTACTGTACTTAAATGAGTAATCAGCAATATTTATTAAACATTTGTCACTTTCGCATAAATTTTGTAAAATAAATAAATAAATAAATAAAATAAAATTTATATGGAATGATTTTGAAAATTCATTTTCTTGTTGGCTTAGTCCCTTTATTAATCTGGGGTCGCCACATCGGAATGAACTGCCAACTTATCCAGCATATGTTTTATGCAGCGGATGCCCTTCCAGCTGCAACCCATCTCTGGGAAACATCCATACACACTCATTCACACTAATACACTTTGGACAATTTAGCCTACCCAATTCACCTATACCACATGTTTTTGGATTGTGGGGGAAACCGGAGCACCCGGAGGAAACCCACGTGAACGCAGGGAGAACATGCAAACTCCACACAGAAATACCAACTGACCCAGCCGAGGATCAAACCAGCGTGATTTTGAAAATATATGAATTAAAACAAATTTTAGCTAAGGTTCACAATGCAAATCCAATATGATTCACTTGTTTGGAAAAGAAAGCAAGTCTTCCAACTCTTATCAACTAAAAAGACAGAAAATATTACTTTATAGACTGTATTACATATAAACATTTGGATATTAATTAATAACAATAGTGAAATTATGGACATTTACATAAGTAAATAGGGTATGCACAGCTAGAGTTTCTTCCTAAATCGATAAACTTCCTAAGAGAAAAAAAAAAGGTAACACTTTATTTCGATGGTCTATTTGAGTATCAGTAGACTGTCTACTTAATATTTGTTGATACTGACATTCATCAGACATGTCAACTTGCACAAACCCTACCCCTAACTCCAGCCCTAATTCCTACCTAACAGTCTACTTATAATCTAATGAGAATTAGTTGCAATGTACAGTAACTTAAATTCAACAAACTGACCATCAAAATAAAGTGCGACCAAAAAAAAGTTACAATTAAGAAATAAAAAGGAAGGATTTAGATATATTAATAACCAAATTCCTTATTGCCATTTTACAATAACCGTTTATATCTAAAGCTAAGCTATATCTTTAAGACATCAGGTGACTTTTTTATATTAAAAATGGCAAGATACGTAATTAGCAGTACAAATTAAGTCAAATTTGTATCCGAATTTAAAAACATTTAAACTTTTTTAAACAATTGTGAGTATATAGGCTTTAACTCTAATTCTAGTATTTGTTTCTCCAGAATTGCATAATATAAAATTACATGGGGTGGGGAAATAAAGGATAAGCTACATATTGAATTTCTTTTTGAATTTGCCTAAATTAGGCGACACGGTGGCACAGTAGGTAGTGCTGTCGCCTCACAGCAAGAAGGTCGCTGGTTCAAGCCTTGGCTGGGTCAGTTGGCATTTCTGTGTGGAGTTTGCATGTTCTCCCTGTGTTCGCGTGGGTTTCCTCCGGGTGCTCCGGTTTCCCCCACAAGTCCAAAGACATGCGGTATAGGTGAATTGGGTAAGCTAAATTGTCCGTAGTGTATGTTTGTGAATGAGAATGTGTGGATGTTTCCCAGTGATGGGTTTGCGGCTGCGTAAAACAAATGCTGGATAAGTTGGCGATTAATTCCGCTGTGGCGACCCCGGATTAATAAAGGGACTAAGCCAACAAGAAAATGAATGAATTTGCCTAAATTCCTGATTTACATCTTGTTCTATTTTGTATTTTTGTCACAGAATGGCAAGATAAAAAACATTATAAAAAAAATGATTAAATGAATCAGAAAATTGAGATAAGTTACAATAATTCTATGCTGGAAACATTATTTGTTCTTATACAAAAGCATGTAATAATATTCAGTAGTTCAATACATTAAATGTTCACATAAATGCTTTGATTCAATGCAAATATTGATGACTAATTTACCCTCAGTGAACATCTACACACCACATATGATAAATGTGACAGACTCCCAAAATTATCCAAAATTTAACTGCAATACTCTAACGACACTAAGCTGGAAATTCCCTTAACAGTGGGTCGGAGATCTTAATGTACCTCGAAAGCACCACAAATGTATGTTTTATCAGCCGTAGGCCTTGAGCAGTAGCAGACAGAAACAAGCTTGAGCCCAAAGAGGCCACACGTATAAACACAGTAGTGTTGTAGCGTACATTCACCATCATCCATGACTCACCCGTGAGACCTCTGACTTATAAACAATTATCGGAATGTTAAGTTTATTTGATGCTACTCTCGTCTATCTGTGGGCTGCTTGTTGGGATTTGAACTCAAATTTTGTTTGTTTTAGAATTTGGCTTTGCTGTGTCACAGGATTAAGTATCGCTTGACCATTTTTGGAAATGGCAGCTTTCACTTTTTCCCAGTTGTGACCTTTAAGACGCAAAAGAAGAGTTACTGGAAGTGAAAATAAAAAGAAAAATGACCTCATTAAAAGTAATGAAAATTTGACTTATCTAACGCTCAAAAAGAATTATTTTCTGGTTGTTTTAAAATAAATATTTAAGACAATTTGAAGCTTAGAATGGAAACAGAAGTAAGTTTTACCTTTTACAAGGTTTATGAACAATGAACAATAAAAAGGTGATTGTGGCTTCTTGCAATTCTTGGTTTTCTTGTAGTTCTGGGTTAATTTCTATCACAAATCAGACTTTTCTATTAGTAGACTATTCATAGACTATTCAGAAAAAGTTAGAATAGCGATATATAAACTCACATAAGCTCAAAGTGGATAAAAAGTTTAAAAATATATTAAAATTGTGAGCAAAAAAGCTGAAATTCAACTTATCTAATTGATTCAAATACAATACCTGACAAAAGCTTTGTCACCTATCAACAAATAATAACTCGACTTCTAGTTGATGATTTGGGATAAGATATGATTTATATGAAAGGCAAAGGCCTCTAGATAATGCTTGTTTTACCAAAATAAAATATGATCTTGCCTTGACTTAATTAATAATTATTTAATTAGGACAGTAAGGTCTGACTTTGCAGAGACACAAGTCTTGTCATTTAAAATAAATAATGTAATAATGAGCTTAGAGGACTGCATCCATACATCTCTGCAATGACTCAATTAACCTATTAATAAAGTCATCTGGAACGGCAAAGAGAGCACTCTTGCAGGACTTCCAGAGTTTATCAAGATTATTTGGATCTTCAATGACTGGGCTGGCCAATCCTGGAGCACCTTTACCTTCTTTGCTTGTAGGAACTGTGACGTGGAGGCTGAAGTATGAAAAGAAGTGCTATCCCTGCTGAAGAGTTGGCCCTCTCCTGTGATTTGTAAAGTAATGGGTGGCACAAATGTCTTGATACATCAGGTACATTCCCCTACACTGAATGTAACGCCAAACCACGATTTTTCCTTCACCAAACTTGACTGAATTCAAACTTGACTGAGTCCATGTGGGTTCCAATAGGTCTTCTGCTGTATTTGTGATGATTGGGATGCAGTTCAACAGATGATTCATCGGAGAAATCTACCTTCTGCCACTTTTCCAAATGATCAACTAGAAGTGAAGTTATTATTTACAGCTCTTACAATGGGGATCAACGACAAGACTTTTGTCAGGTAGTGTATATGATCCAAAAGTCAGAACTGCCAGAAAAATACCTGCACTTATAAACAGTAATTCTTCAAATGTAACTTTATTTAGTAAGTTTAAGCATCCACTTATTTATTTATTTTTTTATTTTTAAATTATATATATATATATATATATATATATATATATATATATATATATAT
>CAIGQQ010038251.1:3898379-3924913 GCA_903798035.1 Danio albolineatus
ATATATATATATATATATATATATATATATATATATATATATATATAAATTATATCTTTATTTCTTCAAGAACAGAAAGATATAATAAAATTGCTATTAAAGAAGAAGTTATTATTATTAATTTTTCTCTAAATTTGTTTTGCTGTTTTAACCCAAATGTAGACTAACCAAACTGTTGATTAATAATTCTTTTCTTTTTTTAAGATTAAAACTTCCATAACTGACATAAATTTCAGTTGAAACAACCATGCACTAGCATAATGTTAATTTCAACATCAAAAACGTTAGATTTAAAAAGTTTAATTATCTAATATTTAATAAACCTGATCATCTTAACCAGGGCCACATTAACCAATTATGGGCATTATGGGCACAGGCCCAGGAGCCAGAACGCACTTTGGGCCCCTGCGAAGGGGGCAAAAAAAAAAATGCCAATTTTGGAGTGTCTATTCTATTTTGGCTAATTGCAAATAGCGCACTTCGTTGGAATAAGCAAGTGGAATGATTCCCTGCCTATTACAGTTTAAAGAGCGCAACTGACAGCAGCGAGAGTGGCATAGCTCGTAAAGCACATGGCAACATGGTGACGCGATCGATCATCAACCCGGTTCGAATCCGGCGTCTGATGAACACTCTTTTTTTTTCCCCTACTACATATCAGATTTTGCCTACTCTTCATCACGAAGAAAACAGGTAGCAATCACTAAGAAGTTTGTGTATTATAGAGGACTCAGATTCATAGAGCTGGATTGGAGAGGTGTTATTTCCAAATCATATGCATTATAAGATTTTAGAAGTCATACATTAAAAATACTCTTAAATATAATTTTTTAGTACTGCTTCAGTAAACTTGAACAAGTATATTAAATCCATTAATTTCACTAGTTTTTTTAGCATTTTTTTTTCAAAGTATGCTTTAAATGCTTCAAAATAAGTTAAATCTTTGTAGACTTGAAATATATGTACTGTATGTCATTTATTTGAAAAATGCAGGCAATACATTTTAGATTAATTCTATTTTAAAAAATGTTATATTAATTTTATTTTTTAATTCAACTATAGGGGTGCGGCCAGGTAGGGTCCCTACAAGACACTGTGCCCAGGGGCCTCTGAATTCTTAATACGGGCCTGATGTTAACTAACAATAATTATCTATACAATATTTAATAACAAACAGCAACACAGATTAATAAATACTGCTTCAGAAATATTTCATTATTAGTTCACGCATTAATGAAACCAATAGTCGCGGTAAACAATATTAATACTTAAAGTAACAAATCTCCCTAAGCCAATACAAAGAACCGTAACATAGAATTACATTTAAGGTTTCGAAAGTACAATACAAGGACATTTCATACCAATCTGATTACCAAAACCTGGAGTTCAGCTTAGTCGTTACTCAGCCTTAGCCTTTAGATCCATTTACGTTACCTGCACCGCTAATCATCGCCTCACAGAGCTGGATTGCATTTCAAAACAGAATCAGGCCTGAGGTCAGTTCAAGGTACGAGCGGCCCTTATATGGTCAGCACACTGAGCGGAGACACAAAATGAGTAAGATTTAGTTAAACTGAATCAAGAATGAGAAATTGATTGTGGGACGGGTGACGATTTGGAATGAAGTAATCGGTCTTACCTGTTAGCCAAGGTCACGATCTTCCTAATACTGTAGAAAGCTGAGATTAAAATACACCCAGATGCCAGCACATGACTGATGCAGCGTATCCATTTTCGTCCTCACTCTTTACCTTTTATCACTGTATTGATTTTCCTAAAAGCAAATGTCTCATTCGCATTTCACTTCGGTGTTTCTTAATGACACTCTTGACAAATTAGCCATTTGCCTGGATGAAATCTATAACGTTGCACCACTTGATGAGAGATGGGATCAATATCAAAGGTAGTCCTGATCATTAGTTGCTCCTATGCAATAAATAAAGAGCATGTCCTCCAGTGAGAGGAGATCCTAAGAGCACCGCATGTTGAAATATTATCTTGCAGCACAGTTTAGTTTTCTTTTGATAGGTCTGTTATGTTGCGTGACTAAAATTGCAACGCATTTCAGAGTGATATTTATATTAGTCATCTGGGTCACGATTTATTTTGATCGGTCGCCTTTAGACATTGTAAGCTGTACAATTATGACAACAAATGTATTGCATAAGAAGTTTTCCTCTTAAGGTAAAGTCATCAGGCATGCCAGGCCAGTAGTTGGTGCTGTTACATTGTAAAGAAACGGTATGCGTCTGTGTAATATACAGTCCTGTAAATAACCATCACTGTTATGATTGTCAAATATTCACACATGCCTATAGACTGAAGATGTGAAAATCACTGGCCACTTTATTAGGTTCACCTTACTAGTACCTGGTTGGACCTCCTTTTGCCTTCAGAACTGCCTTAATCCTTCATGGCATAGATTCAACAAGGTACTGGAAATATTCCTCAGAGATTATGGTCCATATTGGCATGATAGCATCACAGTTGCTGCAAATTTGACAGCTGCACATCCATGATGTGAATCTCCTATTGCACCAGATTCAAAAGGTGCTCTATTGGATTGAGTTCTGGTGACTGTGGAGGCCATTTGAGTACAGTGAACTCATGTTCAACTCATTGTCATGTTCAATAAATCAGTCATTGACACGATGCTCAATTGGTACAAATAGGTCCAAAGTGTTCCAAGAACATATCCCCCACACCATTACACCATCATCACCAGCCTGAACAGTTCATACAAGGCAGGATATGGATCCATGCTTTCATGTTGTTTACGGCAAATTTTGACCCTACCATCTGAATGTCGCAGCAGAAATCGAGACTCATCAGACCAGGCAACGTTTTTCCAATCTTCGATTGTGAAATTTTGGTGGGCATGTGTGAATTGTAGCCTCAGTTTCCTCTTCTTAGCCGACAGGAGTGGCACCCGGTGATGTCTTCTGCTGCTGTAGCCAATCCGCCTCAAGGTTGGACGTGTTGTGTGTTCAGAGATGCTCTTCTGCATACCTCATTTGTAACAAGTGGCTATTTGAGTTACTGTTGCCTTTCTATCAGCTCAAACCAGTCTGTCCATTCTCCTCTGACCTCTGGCATCAACAAGGCATTTGCGCCCACAGAACTGCCATTCACTGGATATTTTCTGTTTTTCGGACCATACTCCGTAAACCCTAGAGATGGTTGTGCGTGAAAATGCCAGTAGATCAGCAGTTTCTGAAATACTCAGACCAGCCCATCTGATACCAACAACCATGCCACGCAACGCGAGTGATTAGCGAGAAACGCGAGTGATTAACGAGTGCTCGAACAATAGCTTGCCTCTTGCAAATATATGCAGCTGTTGTAGTAAAAAAGGCAGAGTTTAACTGCACAATGGTGCCTAAAACGGACAATAGTGCAAACAACGCTCCCATTTCTGTTTCCATGTTGTTTATAGAGAAGGCTGGTCTGCCGTCTTCCGGTGGCATTATAGTCATGTGATAGGGGCTTGACGAATAAGGGAAGGTTACGCAATGACCCAAAAGCAAATCTCAGTAGCAAATCTCTGCAGCCATGCCTCCATTTTCAAATGGCCTCGTTTCCCCCCATCCACAATGAGACGGAGCAGCAGCGTTTTAGAATGAAAACAGCCTCTCCAGCGTTTCCAAAACGTTCTGTTTTTGGGGCTCGAAAACTCCGGCATAGTGTGGACGGATGGCGCGATTGTAGCAAAACATGCATTTTAAAAACAAAAACGCATTAGTGTAAACAGTGCCTTAGTTGGCATGTAGATGCAACGTAACTTAAATTCAAAAACGGACCATCAAAACAAAGTGTGACCTGAAGTTTGGTTTTTGCAATTAGAAAATGATGGTTTTGTTAACAGATTTCTAGGTTTCTCGGCAACAGAGGCACATATTTAAAGACACTGGAAAAAATTTACAGATGGTAACATGCATGTGGTCAATTTGACCATTGATTGTTTGTTAGGCCTATCAAGATAGAAATACTCAGAACTATTTTGTTTTGAAATTTTTATCATGTCAGAATGAAACAAACTATAAAACTGTGAACGAATTTAAATATGTGTTTATTTTATTTTATTTTATTTATGTTACAAATAATAAAAACTTATTTTTACAAAATATTTTTAGGCTAAAAATAGCATCGTCCAATAAACGAACAGCAAAAACGCAAAAAGAGCATTGGGTTAGTAGAATAAGTTTATTACTTGTGAAGTCGTGGTTAGGGGACCATCAAAATAAGTGTTCACAGATATTCAGTAATCTAATGACTGCCAGATGACATTTCACAGTTAGCAAGTCAACAGAACGTCTGAAGGGGACCATCATAATACAGGGTCACCGACATCTGCAATGGTATATAGAGGCTGAATGAAAATATTGCACTGCTACAATGCATTAAGCACTTTAATAAATGGTTATATGCATATTTTATACCGCAGTGTCGCCTCAGATGTTTCAGCGTGCCTCTGTTGCATGTGAGGAAAACAGCTTGAACGATTATCTTTGATTAGAAATGTGAAACCAATTATGCAACATTTGTGTTTGATTGATTCAAACTACATTTGTGTGATTGATTGTGATTAGCGCTGGTATTTCTGCTCATGTTACACGTGTTTGATTCAGCGATAAATCAAGGCGAAATTTTAGATCAGCTCAGGCTTCCAAGACACTGACACAATTAGTGAGCAAATCAAGTCGTTTAAGTAATAGGCCTCATTTGGGGTTACGACGAGGTTCAAACTTATTAAACAGATCACATTAATCAGTCATTCGGTGAGTTCAGCTACTTAGGATTGACAACATTAGGTCACAAACCCTTAAACCGCTATATTTCCTATGTGAAATGAGAGTTTATTTAGTAATTTGCTGTTCTGCAAAAAAGAGGGGCGGATTAGAAATGAAAACATCTGCTCTTTGAGGGAACTGACGTTGAAATAAATTTTTGGGACAAAGCGGCAAACATAAATCTTCAGTGTTTTTGGCCACTGATGTTTGATTTGACTCGATGCCTATAAATACGAATACCAAGCTGTATAATCTGTCAGTCAGTCTGATTTAGGTAAGATCATAGACAGATCGCTTTTTTATGTGCAAAATTCATGATGTTTTTAGAAATTTGTGATGTTGGAATGGATCCCTTCTCCCAGTCGTTTCCTCCAACAGCACAGCTGAGGAATATCTAGCACCGTCTTCCAGCCGTCAGGAATGCCGACCCTCTCAGGTTATGACCCATAATTAATTGTTTTGAGGGTCTGGCTCCATGTTCTCGGCGGTATGGAAAGGGTATAACGTTCTCCTGAATCTCCAAATTAGATTTTCACTGCTGTTCCAGCGGTCACCAAGCAAATTGAGAGAATCCCCCTCCAGGCTCGAAACCGGTCGATAACTTAACGAGTCGGCTAGCTATGACACGCAAACCGTTCAAGCGAAATGTAAAACACACAGTCTGACGGACAGCCGGGCCTCGTGAGTGATAAAGCACAGGCCGGGGGTTTTGGAGTGGTGTTTTTCTATTTATTTTCGAGGGGTTGGCAGCCAAGACAAATGTTCTAAATGCAATTCAATCTTAAAAATCCAAGGGAGCTTTTGCTTGGACCATCTGATGCAAACCGTAGAAGCCTCGGGCCAAAATGTAAATCTTTCTCTGACAAATGTTCAGTGAGTCATGGTTTCTCAGCACATAGTTAGTGGAGGTTTTGATTGGCAAATGCATAATTGTAGTCATTTAAATGTTTCCTACTAACAAGACGCTTGAGAAGCTGGCTTTTTCAACATGAAGATGGAGGTATTACATCAATGTACGCACATTTCTCATCTTAGATTAACACATAATTCTAGTTTCGAATCATACTTTAAAAGCGCCACACCTGACTTGTATGCTGGTATGGCATGACTTTCAACAGAAAGTGTCTGATTAGCTCTTGTGTTGTGGTTACAATCAGCCATTGGCAACGGAGCATCGTAAACAAACAAATTAGACCTATTATGATCCCCACTGCCGTGCATATGTGTTGTGTATATGCGCGTCTATGCTAATCCAGTCTTGGAGGAGGTGGAGGTCTCATTCCTTTGAGCTGCGTTCATGAAGCAAGCCTTGCATGCTCAGGGAGGGACCCAGAATCCTACACTCTCTTCTCATGGCACGAAAGCCTATTGTCTGTCCCATACCTTTGAAAGAAGTCGACAGATAACCTCCCCGCACACAAAAGACATGCGCGATGGGGGCAACACAAGCCCGGCGTGATTCCAAAGCTTGCCTCTGGGCTGCTTCTGCCACCCGCAAACACAAAAGCAGCTCAGCTGCGATAAAAGTGCTGACAAGTGTTGTTTTTGTTTTGGTTTCTTCACCGATTCATCCTTGACCCTTGACTCATCATAAAAAAGGGCCTCTTTCAATTAAAAGCGACACAAATGGATCCAATCACTCATTATAGTGCCCGTTTCAGAGGATACCATCAGTGCAAATTCTTCTAGCGGTGTCACAGCATGACCCGCATAAGGAGGCCGAGTTCTTTCACTGCCTGTGAACAGAACAGACGGAGAATGATGTTTTCCTTTTCATGCCTGGGCTCTGAAACCCCATCCCTCTTTTCTGGTGTCAGTCGTTCTTTTGTGTCGGCCAGCGGTGGCTCCCTTTGACACTGCGGTGGTTATCCTCTTGATACCTGACTCCAAAGAGAGTCTGCCCGCACGGCTCTTTGTTGTCCTGTCACCTTTACTCTGTGACTGCCAGACCTCGAGACCCCCCATCCACCTGCCTAACTGCTGGAAAAATTCAGCTTAGCCTGTTAGCTGGTCATTAGCTGGTCCAAGGTGATTAGCATCTAGTCAGATGTGGTCATTACCCAGTCCAGATTGTTTGTTAGCTTGTTGACATCTGCTCCTACAAATTGGTCACTTGATGGACAGAGCTGATTATTACTGGTTCGGTTTAGACATTAGGTTATTTATTTGTTTGTTTTGTTCATTGGCAGGTCCAAAATGGTTATTAACCACTCCAATTTGGCCATTGTTGGATCCCATTGGTCATTAACTTGTTTAATTGGGATGTTAGCCATTTTAAAATGGTCATTACCTGACTCAAGATGGTTATTAACTGGGTAGAGCTTGCCGTTAGATCTTTAAAATGTTTATTTGTTCTCTTTTTCTATTAGGTTATTTGGTCCAAAAGGGTTATTGACTGTTCCAGCTCGACCATTACTGGATCAAATTGGGCAGTAGCAGTTTAAAATTGGTTATTACCATGTTCAGTTTAGTTATTAACTGATTCAAGCTGGTCAGTAACTTATTTAGTTTGGTCGTTAGCCAATTACAATTATATATATTTTTTTTAATTGACTTAATTGTAACTTCTTACATTGCATAAGCTTGACATACATAATTACTTTATTGGGCAAAATAATAAACCTCTTATGCCAGCTAATGACATGTATGACCAACTAACAATTGTGAATTACTTAAAAAATTGGTTGATTAGTTCATGACTCCATTGGACCAACTAATATGCACAAAACCAGATACAAACAACAAAAAAGCCAACAAACCAGCTGTTCGTAAAGACGGTTACAAGTTTAAGCTAGATTTTCCAAACAGAAGGAGGAAAACAAGCAAAGTTGTGTGTTTGTTGTTCACATTCAGAGCCCTCACCTACAATAACATGGAATAGAGGTCACGTCATCTGTTCCACTTTACTCTTCAAATCCACACACACACACACACATACCTGCAGAACAGACACAAAGGGGTGCTCTCCAGACCTCATAGATACAGGATACCTCTGGCAGATAATTCCTGTGGGATTTCGACTCCATTCCAAGGCTGCTTTTCAGGCATTTCTTGAGGGATTCTCACGGAAATCTTCTGAACTCTGCAGATAAGAGGCACCTCTCCTGACAATCCAAAGTGGCTGCCATGTCACAGAAAGAGATAAGGATGTAGAGATGTTGCTGAGGGACAGTGTTGAGTGATGGCATTGACGGCAAAGAGCTAAACACTTCGCAGCTCTTTTAACCACAAGACCAGCATTTCAACTCATTTTCACAGTGAGCGCATTGTTCAGGAATGTCTATCAATTCATCTCTCAACTAGACAACATTAAAGAACTCGAGTCGCATCCTGGAATGGAAACGGCTATTACCATTACTGAAATAAACTGCATTTTAAAGAGCATTCAAACAAAGAAAGTCATTATTAATTCAATTTTGCCTATAATTCTGACCAAATCAATAAGCCTAGTGATCACAAGAGACCACAGTAAAACACTCACACACACACAATCCATTACTCCAAACATTTGATTAGTAATAAGTAATTTAAGACCTAATTTTTGTTAAAATATCTCTGTTTTAAGTATTAATTTTATATACAAACACAGTACTATAGTATTTAAGATATTACAAGCCCAGCAAAACAGAACCAATGCACGATCAGAGCTTCACAACAGTAGTATTTACCCTATTAAAAAGACTCACTTCAAAATAAAACTATTCTCTACTAGAAATGAAGAAAGTTTATATTGACCACATCTGGAGATGCCATAACAAAATACCTATGTCAGGACATTCCTACAATTCACCATTGTTATTTCACTTCATCTAATCTTTGAGGCAACAAAAGGGTTTGTCAGTTCCAGAGAAAATCCACTATTTCTTAATATACTTTTCATATGAGCAGTTTTACAGTATCTGGAGCCCGTTCAAACAGCTGTGTGCTTCACTATGGCCTGTGTAAAACACCTCAACCCTGGCCAATGTCGATCAACTCTTCACTACTGTACAAGTCCACAAATACAAGTCTGTATGTAAGGAAACAAACAAAAAAACATGCCGAGCTTGTGTTTCCTCACATCTTTGCCAAACTTCTAAATAAGCCTATGATGACTGAAATGTTCAATGGTATTTATGAATTGCCCCATTAGCTTCCATCATAATGTACTGTACATGATGCTTGACATCGAAAACAGTTAAACCCTTCTGTTTTGTGTTTAAAAGCACATAGATGGTGGATTCATTCTGTCAACACAGACATGGTTGGATGGTATCACTGACAGTACATCTGCCATATCATGCAGAAATGAAGTCACAGGGCTTCTCATCTACACATCTGAAACAACAATGCTTAGGAAGTCTATTATTTCTCTTGAACTGTGACTTGTGAACATGGACTATGTGTTGTGATCTACAATACCTAAATTACTTAATCTTAATAACTGATCCCTGGCTAATTTGGTTCTTCAAACAAGTTCGCGAATCACATTAAAATGTCTGGATGAACTGATCCAAGATCACTGCGACAGATCTATCGATTCTTGAAATCATGATCAGCAATGCAACAATTTGATTGGCTGACGGCACAGCAGCGTAATGACATCATCTGATTAATATTCAATTGTAAATGTAAGCAAAATTACATAAAATTCGTAGTCAACGGTTTGTTAAATATGATACCCAATAACTTTCTAGCTTTATTGTGAGCTGTAAGCTTTACGCTTTCATGTGTCAGGAGTCTTTAGTTATTTATTTAGTTTTACATTTAGTGCTGATTGTCTTTATTAATAATAAAAATAATTGCTTATATTTATTTATCGATTTTCTGGGCATTACACTAATGGGGGGGATTGGGGGGGGGGGGGGGTGTATGGGATGGTGTCTCCTCATACACCACCAGCGTGCAGCATCCACCACCAGTGTGCAGCATCCACCTGGATGATGCGACGGCAAACATTTTGACAAAGTTATGAAGCCAATTATGATACGTGGATGGTTAGGAGGCCATGATGAACAGAAACCAATGGGCAGATTTGGCCAGGATGCCGGGGTTAAACCCCTACTCTTTTTCAAAGAACATCCTGGGATTTTTAATGACCACAGAAAGTCAGGAGCTCGGTTTAACGTCTCATCCGAAAGACGGCGCTCACTGAGCAGTATAGAGTCCCCGTCGCTAGACTGGGGCATTAGGACCCACACAGACCGAAGGTTGGGCACCCCCTGCTGGCCTCACTAACACCACTTCTGGCAGCAACCTAGCTTTCCCATGTGGTCTCCCATCCAGGAACTGACCGGGCGCAGCCCTACTTAGCTTCAGTGGGCGGCCATGTGATAGTTGCAGAGAGCTTATTATAGTAGCCTAGTCCTATTCAAGTTTCTTAATGGGTGTGAGGAATAACTGGCTGTTTAATGTAATTTTGCATCAAAAAAGCATTTTGATATTGGTAGAGGTGTTTAAAACTTTTGCATAGCATCATCGTCATATTAGTTGTCAAAATGTGGGCATGACTGCGTGAATTATTATAAAAACGCAAATATTGTACATGTCTATCATCATACACAAATTGTACTAAAGCTGGTACCTTAAAATAGTACGCGTTTGTCTAAAAAGTCCATATTAATAAATGTCCCCTTTGAACCCCTTGGGGAAAACCACCCATGAGAGTCTTGTTCTTTTATTTTGGAGCGCAGATTGAATACATTTTGTTTATATATATTTTTTAAACTATGATGATTTTTAAAAAATCTATTTTACCATTTTCCTAAGCACACACTTACTACTGTAAGAAAATATCAGAATTTGGTACGTACTTTCAGTATTACCTATGCTTAAAGGGCCATGAAACACCAAAACACATTTTTTGGGCTGTTGACAGTCATATGTGTCCCACGCTGCTGTAAACACTATTATGACACATATAATTGACTAAAAAGTGAAAATTGGTTGTTTTTGCGTTATTTCGAGCAAATTCGTTCTTCCGGTTTGAAACGAATTTTTGTGGCTGCGTCACGCCGTTGAAGTCTTTGCATATGGTCCAGCGTGTAGAGTGGACATCTACCCGGAAGCGAACAAATTGACGTCAGTCAGCGTGCGGCATTAATTCATGACATGGCCTTTGTTCAAACCAATCAGAGCGCTCTATTGTGTATGACGCGGAGCTTCATCAATATGCATGAACTACATATACAGGTAGCCGTCTTTACCTGTGACATTTTCCAAACGACAGAGAGACGCAACGTTTGTCGCCAGCCGAGAGGATTGGTTCGTCGGTGTTGCGTTGATAAATGTGCCGCAACAAAGTATTTGTTTCCATTTCCCCGAGATGAGAGTAAAGCTCGCGTGTGGACCCAAGCAGTTGGAATAAAGTGGTGTATTACCACGCGTCATAAATACGTTTGCAGAGAACATGTCACCTGATCGGTAAGTAGGCGTTTAGTGGTGTTTGTTTATGAAGATGGCAAAGTTAGTTGGTTTTGTCTGCAATACTCTTTCAGTGTTTAAAGACAGACCTTAGTCAAATGATTAGAACTGTTGCTGAGTTTACAGCACGTTAATATCACTACAGTATTATAGACTGAAGAATCCGTGTAAAGTGTAAACATCTTAATCAAACGATTACTGTCGTGTAGATTTTTCGCCGCATTTAGTGACAGATTAGTGTATACACACACGGCTTTCTGACGCTACCTACCGAGTGCATTTAGTTACCGAGAAATGCAGGATTTATTTTTCTGAAATATGCCGTGCGTTTCAAATACTCCATTAAATATGCACTCCTTCAGCAGTTACTAACATTTAATATCTGGTTTGTCACGGGGGACACGCAGGAAATGTTCGTGAATAAACGTTAAAGTGCCAAACTGCAGTTAAAGTCCACGAATTAATAATTTGGCAAATAATTAGATGACTGAAGTCCATGTGAACATAGTCCGTCTTTCTTACCCTGCGTCTGTGTCAATGGTCTGTGTGTGTGTGGGTTTGAAAGTCAGCGCCTGCACAAATGGAAACTCCCATTTATATGCAAAACCTTCCCTCTTTCCCTCCCCCGACACTCCTACCTAAACCGAGCTGGACACACCCACTTTACTGAGCTTTTACAGACTGTAGGTGTGAAAACACCACGCTGAGACTGGGGGGTTTCGTGGCCCTTTAAAGACCCAATCTAATGTTTATATGAAATAAGCCAGCTCTCGAGCAGGATTGAGCTACCAGAACTGTTGCTATGACAACAACTCTCGGATGAGTTTTGAAGAACTAAATGATCCTGGATCGTGTCAAATCGTCAATAACCAAATCCAGCTAACTGAGTAAACTACATACGAAGAACAGACGCCTGCATGGATGTCTTGCGCTTGTTGAAGCAGGGATATTAATCAAATACTTTTGAGTACCAAAGAAAAACATTCATACAGGAATTTGATAGTATTTCAGCAGAAAATGCGTGAAGACACTCTCATTGAATCCAAGTCTATGATGTGATGAAGTGTTTGTTTCAAACTAGACATCGGCTGATCCTATCAAGGTGAGATGGTCCAAGGTCTACTAGTTAATAACTTGGGCCAATTAACATATAGTTATACATATGTATACATATATACAGTTGAAGTCAGAATTATTAGCCCCATTTTGATTTATTTTTTTTCCTTTTTCTAAATTATTTCCCAAATAATATTTAACAGAGCAGGGAATTTTTCACAGTATGTCTGATATTATTTTTTATTCTGGTGAAAGTCTTATTTGTTTTATTTCGGCTAGAATAAAAGCAGGTTTTAATTTTTTAAAGACCGTTTTAGGGTCAAATTATTAGCCCTTTTAAGCTAATTTTTTTTCCCGATTGTCTACAAAACAAACCATTGTTGTTCAACAACTTGAATAATTACCCTAACCTGCATAGTGTAACCTAATTAACCCAGTTAAGCCTTTAAATGTCACTTTAAGCTGTATAAAAGTGTCTTCAAAAATATCTAGTAAAATATTTACTGTCATCATGGCAAAGATAAAATAAATCAGTTATTAGAAATGAGTTATTAAAACTATTGTTTAGAAATTTGTTGAAAAAATCTTCTCTCCGTTAAAAAGAAATTGGGGAGAAAAATAAACAGGGGGGCTAATAATTCAGGAGAGCTAATAATTCTGACTTCAACTGTATATTATTAATACAATAATAATGACTTCAATCAAACTTGTGATAAGCATCTTGGACAAGCCAGAAACTATTAAAACCCAGCTAACCATCTTAGGGCATAGGTTTAAGCATGTATATTACACAACAATCATTTTGTGTGTGTGTATTAAGTAAATAAATAAATAAAAATGCATGACGCAAACTTTATTGCCAATAGAGATTGATACTGTAAGACGCTGAAGTAAACAGAAACGGTTACAGCTCTGAAACAGCACTGCCTGCTGGTGATGACTCAAAATAACCATCCGGTTGTTCTCACAAACTATTCAGATCGTAAATTCATTGACATTATCACGCTACACTGCGTTTATGGTAGTGGCATAGACGTGTCTGAGGTTTGTGAGAAGGTCAGCCATGGATGCTTCTCTACTTGAATATCACATTGTGACTCCAATATTAAAACAACCCGCACTTTACTGGAGTAAATATTTTGTCCCAGGCCAATGCTGCACAAACACATTTTAAAGACCAGAAGATTCACAGCCTGGAGTTTAAGCTTTGACGTTAGGCATTAGCCACTAGGCTATTACTCCTAATCCAAACTTTACAGACAACAAAACACTGCAGCTGTGAACGTCCGGCTATATGCAGCAATCTGCAGTACATAAAGCCAGCTACATTTATACACTGCTGTTCTTTAGTAAAAAATTAGTACAGTGATCAAGTGACCTTTTACATTGCTAAAAAATGTCTATAATAAATCAATCAATGCAGCACTTTGAATTTACTATACATAAAGACATTAAAAAATTTATACGGGCCTGATTTTAATAGTATTTTGTTGTGACTAAAAACTGAATTAAAAACTGAACTTTCCATGATTTATTTTATTTATTTATTTTGCATTACCAGAGTAAATTAAATTTTTACAAATATTTTAAATCAACTTGTACATTTTCTTATTATTTTAGTAATTTGTGTCTTCAAAACAGCAGTATTTATGCATTTATATAAACCTGAAATTATCCATTAAAAAGCAGCTTTATTGGAAAAAAACTGTATTAAGCTATATTTTTTATCCTAAAGTTCTAAATGTTTCACTATTAGCTCTATTTTACATTTAGCAAAAAAGAAAAAAAAGAAAAAAAAAACAGTCCTTACAGCACCTTTGCGTTTGTTAACTTCATACATCCACAGTATGGAATAAGTACAAAGCTTTTATATCAATAAAACCGACTGCTATGAAAATGACGACCTGCTATCAGACGACAAACTGAAGAACATGCATAGTAACATGTAATATCCTCTCCACTTCTTGTATACAATCTCAGATTCACCCTATTGCTGATAACAGCGCTGCCAAATACTGTGCGCTGTTTACTAAAAGCTCCCTCTGTACAGCAGGCCAGAACTCCCCTGCAAAACCTCAAAAGCAGAAAAAAAACTCTACGTCTTTGACATTAACCGCTCCATTTTAACCAAAGATTCACGTTCAGGGAATTTAGACAATAAAAGTATCTTAAAAGGACACTTGAACTGTTTGTGTTTCTAAAATGTCAGGCCTAATAGCGAGGATGTGGTACGATGAAGGTTGTACAATGTCAACGTTTATCTTTATTTTAAGAGTGAAATGGCTCGGACGAATGCTTTTAAGAGCGTCTGCGCTGCACGTTTGGAGATACTGTTTGTGTGTTTTAAATCAGAGTAATGTTCGGCCGGCCGGATGATGAAAGGGATTTGCATGCGCTGCATCTGGTGCTCTGTGTACTTAAACCGTTAAAAGATTCAAGCAGGTGGAACAGGTGGGCTTGATTCCGAGTGTATGGAGAGATGATCAACTGTTACGCATCCCTTTTATCTGAAGTCACAGTTTCCTTTGGGGATTAAGATGAGATGCCACTACACAAACAAAAAGATTCTGTGTAGACATGAAACTTTTTTGTGGTACTTACTAAGGCAAGCGTTCATTTACTAATATTTTAAGATAAAAATTGTGGCTTAAAAAGTGGTAATCCTAATCACGGGTGTAACCACAGGATGTGTTAAAAAAAATTATATACATAAATATAAATTTACCAGCCACTTTATTAATACACCTGTTCAAGATCTTGTCAAAGCAACTGTCAAACCAGCCAATCAGATGGCAGCAACTCACATGTAGATATGGTTAAGATGATCTGGTGAAGGTCTGTCAATAACTGTTGGTGCCAAATGAGCTGGTCTAAGTATTTCGGAAACTTCGAATCGCATTTAATATCAAGTGAGCGTCAGAAATGTGGGTGAAAAATCCCTGATGGGAATGGCCAGACTGGGTTAAGCAGACAGACAGGCAACTAAATAACTAAAATAACTCATTACAGCTGAGATCTGTAGAACAGCATCTTTGAGTACACGACACACTCCAAACCTTGAAGCAGATGAGCTACAGAAGCAGAAGAATAAGAGCATACCAGTGACATTCCAGTCAGCTAATTCATATACTGTAGACTTGCAAAAATTGGACCATAGAACATTGGATAAAGGTGACCTGATTTGATAAGTTATAGGTATTTACTGCACCATTAGATGAAAGGGTAAGCATTTGGTATAAAGATGTATGCTTGAGTTTCATCATTGCTTTGTATCAGTTCAGATTGGTGCTGTTAGTGTAATAGTACAGTTACACCGGCAGATTTTTGGTGCAATGCTTCAAATGTTTAAATGGCAAATGCATTGTGCATATTTGTGCAGCCATGGGCAAGCTGGTCTAAAAAAAAGGTATGTTAAGGCACATTGTTGGCTCATTGCCATTTTGAGGCAACTGTAATAGACAGCAACATTGACCAACTAAAATCTGGTCTAAAGTCCAAGGCTCAGGCTCAGGTTTTTCTTTTTTGGTATTTTTAAAATGTGATATGTGCCTATGCTGGTCCAATATGTGCATATGCATTGCTTATTACACACACAGGGATGCACAGCAAAACACAAATATCTTTAAAAAATGAAGGTGTGTTTTTTTGAACACACTTTGTTTTTGTTAAATTTTCATACGGTCGCATTCGGAAATTGTTTTGAAACAGCTTTGCTCAAAATTAAACGCTGAATGGATGTCTTAAGTGAGGTGCATACAAAACAACCATTGTTCCCCTAATCCATTGGCGAACGGAAGAGGCAGACATCACAGGCTTCTCCCGTAGACAGTCTGCTCGTTTTAACCTTGTGCACACTTTAACCAAGTCACCAGTTCTCAACCAAATGGAGCTCTTTTGTTACGTGGTGAAACAGAAGATTCATAATATTCATGAGCAGCTGACAAATCTGCAACTCTTTGATGCTTTAATTTTCTAAACGTTTCTTTTACATCCTTGAAGTCTTTTTACAACCTCTTAAGGCCCAAGGTGTTTTTTTTACATGCATTTTTTATTTCTCTTTGCTATTTGGGCTTATTGGAACCTAATCAGAACAAAATGTAAGTATCATCTTTTGATTTGTATGTATTTTTAGAGAAAAAGTACATCCATATATGTGGACTCGTGGTCCGAATTTGCATAAAACACTTTTTCCTGACTTTAATGCTTATTTAACATAGAATTTTTTTTAACTTGCTTTGACTATCAGAGAGTAAAAACAATTTTTTTTCCCCCATTTTGGACAGTTAAAAATCGTGTTTGGGACATTTCATATGCTGCAAAACAGATGCAGGATGACACTGCATGTCTGTAACAAAATATAAAACATTCAAAGTATTTTAAATAGCCACTTAATAGCTAAAATGTGCTGTCCACGTATGTGGACACTCAAGCCCTAGGAGGTTAACATGCAGTCCAATTAGACCAGCGAGGCCTTAACTTGGTCCTGGAGGGCCGATGCTATGCAGTTTAGTTCACTCAAGCTAAATCAAGCTCTTTCTAGGTATACTAGAAAGTTCCAGGCAGGTGTTGAAGGAAAATAGAGCTAAACTATGCAGGACACCACCCTTCAGGACTAAGCTTGGGCACCTCTGAACTTAGCCATCAAGCATTTAAAATGACATTGACTGGGGAACTTTTTTTTTTTAAATTAAGACATCAAGTCAAATAGTTTTCCCAGAGATGGGTTGTGGCTGGAAGGGCATCCGCTGCGTAAAACAAATGCCGGATAAGTTGGCGGTTGATTCCGCTGTGGCGACCCCGGATTAATAAAGGGACTAAGCCGAAAAGAAAATGAATGAATGAAGTCAAATAGTTTTGGCTCTAAAAATACAAAGGCCACTAAATTTGCAAGAAACTTTCAATACATACTAAACAGAAACGAATGCCAATAATTGGGACAGTTTAAGTTGTTTAAGAAAGCTATAGGTTATCAATGGAAGTGAGCATCTGGAATCATCTCCAAGAATCTAGATTGAGCAAAATAGTCCAGACAGGAGAAAAAAAAAAAAAAAAAAAAGCCACATCCTTTGGCATCACTGAGAAAAACCACACAATTATTGTCACATTTGTGGTGAAGGAACACAGTGTCTAGCTAGCTCCAATCATATTTCATCTGGTGTTTTTCAGCACTTACATGACTGGAGATAACTCCTAGGGTAATGAAACAGTCACGAAGACCAATTTAAACCGCTTTCAGCACGGTTGCAGAGAACAAGCAGCAACATCAGGCACTTTCATTAGCATGACCACAAACATCTACAAGACCCTGTGGGACATTGGAAAGGCTGAAATTAAGAGAGAGATAAAGCATATAAAATGTTGAAACTGATACGTGGACCAGACATGAAGAACCAAAATACAATGAATCAACTAGCAATGGCTGGAATGTATTTTGCTCCCTACGTCAAAAAACGTCCCATATTTTGACTCATAATAAACTTAAGCTTGCTTAAAGCCTCTTTGAAGCACTTTCCCAACAATCCCTCACCTCTTAAGAAAGATTGGGAGAAGGTGCGTGAAGATACCATCATGTCTGAGTGCCACTTGTTACGAAGGCGAAAGGACCCACATGGGCTCAAGATCAGACAAAATATCTCCACCCTTAACTCAAAAAGCCTCAAAACCGACAATGGGCAATCACTGTCACTTGTGCGCAGATATTTGCTCATCAGAAGATCCAAGTGGCTTTTTCAACAGCCCAATTTAGGTATTGTGGTGCCCGCAACACTGAAGGCATGCAATATTGTGAAATAAATGAATGTTCGTGCCATCGCTTCTCTTATCGGGATGTTTATTAAGAGGGATGTTCTGTGGTACAGTGGAGAGAAACAAACATTTCACAGTATGACATTAATTCCTCACCATGGCACAATGAAACATCTGGAGACTTGCCTTCTTCCCTCCCATGTATTGCCAAGCAGAGTTATCAAAGAATCATTTCTATGTGAACCTGTGTACACGACATATCCTGAAGCGCGGGAGGGAACGCACACGCCGTGTTGACCCGAACAGTGTTTGATAAATACTTCCTGTTCCTTCCGACAACTGATTGCCTTACTTCTTTTTACATAAAACATTCCTGGTGAACTTCAGCAGAATAATTGCAGCTTATTTGCGATGTAACTTCCTACATCCAGTCTACAGTGAGGAACAAACTACGCACCCAAATGTAGGCCAGCTTAGAGACAAATATTAGCAGAGGAGTGTGAGATCAGAGAGGTGAGGGATAGTTTTGGTCGAGTTGAAACTATGGAGAGGTAGGGTCGTTGTAATGGTCTGTCTTGGTTCCTGTATCTCGTAAGATCTATTCCTTTAGGTCCCAGTGGGTAAAGTACAGTACATCTGTTCCAATCCCTGTCAAACACTGTAGAGGATTACTGCTGGGAACTAATTTGGGAGTACAACAGGGCACATATACAGTAACTACTCATGCTAACCCCACCGCTACGGTGACATTCACTTGAATTACGAGTGGTTGGGAAATACAAATCTTGTCTAATGGAGGAGCCACAGGTGTTTGGGATTCGGTGTTTAAATCTTCAGCGATTTTAGCTAGGACTGTACTTCATTTCAGCAGCGATCCTTCAACGCTTCAAGCTCTTAAATGAAAATTTGCATTGTTTGGAAATGGTCCTCTGAAGCTGCATGGGTAATTCCTCACTTGGAACAAACACTATACCATCAGCTGGTCACTTAATGCACATGGTAAGTTTGCAGGAAATTGACAATAAGCAAGAAATAAGAGGGGGAAAAGCATACAGTTTGGAGTTTTGAGAAAATTAAGAATATTTGATAATGCTAAAAACATAAAAATTGTATTTATAATACAAAATTGGATGAGTGGTTAGCTTCATTTCATAATGCTAATCAATGACATGCTTTGATGCGATGTGATGCTGTAATGCTTTTTTCCCTTTTAACTCGATTGAAATGGGACCTAAAAAGAGTTTAAAGAAAAAATAAAAATTCTGAAAACACTGAACAATCTTCCTATTTCTATGGATAATTAAATCAAAACGGACATAGTGTGTGTCATTAAGAGCTTAATCCTATTTGTGCTAATTTATTATCTAAAGGTTTATTGGGTTTGTTCGATCTCCTCATCTCTGTGACTCATCTGGTGCAAAGCAAGGTCAGATCTTGTCTTTCCGCTCTAGGCCTCGCGGACCTTGGCAGACAGAGCATCACAAGTCTTCTTGGCATCACCCAAAAGCATAGATGTGTTTGGTTTGTAGAAGATAGGGTTGTCCACAGCAGCATATCCAACTCCCAGAGATCTTTTCATCACGACGACCTGAAGGGATGAATGAAGAGGTTGATGCATTTAGTCTTTTGTGACAAAAGAATGGTGCAGTTTACCCAAAAATTTAAATGTAATTCTTACAAATCAAAGATGTAAGTCATGCATCCAATCTGCTCTGAGCTAGGACCGAACTGGCAATTCTGTGCATGGGAGTCGGTTGCTATAACAAGGAGGCTAAAGACCATGGCCCCTAGTGTCTGTTGCTGGAGCAGCTTTTGAGGTCGAGGAGTGAGCTTCATCTGCATAGCACTTCGCTAGCTGGCCTCCATTACATTTGTATAGCCATTAAGTTGCATATTTTGAGGTCTTATGAAGGGAATCGATCCGCTTGTGTGACTACATTATTTTGAAACACTTGCTCAAGGCTGTTTGCAGATGCTGTGGATTCATGTTAATGTAAATTATCTTGCATAGACCAATCTTTTTGCTGCACAAGGCCTCAATGTTTCGTCAGGGGTCACCTGTATTAACTTCATATTGCCTGCATGTGTGTTTTTTCCCCTTTGACTTATGCCCAGTTTACACTAGTCCACACTAGCGTTTTACCCAGCGTTTCTGAACAAATCTCCGTCCACAGTACTTCACCAAAATGTATATCACGTGACCATTCGCGCACTCTGGGCATGCGCGTTCAAATATAAACAGGAAGCATGTCTCGCTGGTTCTTCCCGGTGTAATCCAAAACCAGCATTCTAAATGGGGCTTAAGTGGCTTGAAACGCGAGCGATTAGCGAGTGCTCGAACAATAGCTTACCTCTTGCGAATATATGCAGCTGCTGTAGTAAAAAAGGCAGAGTTTAACTGCACAATAGCGCCTAAAACAGACATTGGTTCTCGCAACGCTCCCATTTCTGTGTCCAGCAGCCACGCCTCCGTTTTCAGATGTGTGCGTTTTCCTATATCCACACTGAGATGGAGCAGCAGTGTTTAAGAATGAAAACGGCCTCTCCAGCGTTTCCAAAACGCTCCGTTTTCGGGGCTCGAAAACTCCGCCGTAGTGTGGACGGATGGCAAAACTGTAACGGTAACCGTAGCAAAACTTATGCGTTTTAAAACAAAAACGCATTAGTGTAAACGGGGCCTTAAGCACTTGGAGCCATTGACATGGATTTGAGAAATCCCCATGTACTATGGTTTCAGCTGAAATTGTTCTTTATTGTTCTACTGAAGATGAAAAGGTCTTCGATGGCCTACAGGTCAATAAATTAACAGCAAGTATACATTTAATGAAATGAGGAAAAATGATGTTAAATAAATTCCTGTGAATCTGTACATTGAAATGTTCAGTGGCTTTTTCCACGTTATTTTTGGGCGCTTCAGCATTACTTCTGCAAAAAAATGCATGCACCTGCATGGGAAGTGGTGGAGAATGGCTTAAGGATTTGTACAAGAGAGCGCAAAAAGAACCCAAGCTTCCAAAGTGTAATGGTTATTTAAGTATCTGCCATTTGCAAAATTAAGAGTCATTAGTGTCTCAAACACCAGTTTTTAGGCTGAGAAGTTTCTGGGAAAATCGTCGAGAGTAGCGCTTTGATTGGGAGCATCTGTTTAGGAAAGGAGGAACACTTGGTAATTGAATAAGTAAAACCAGAGAGGAGAGCCCTTGCTGCTGGTCTAACTTTAGTGTTATTCAATACACTGAAAGATGTTTGGAACAATATGACCCTCATCTTAAGACTTCGAAAATCAGCAGACGGATCCTTTTCATATCATCATCTGTCCCTCAAAAGCCCTGCAGATGTTCAGTGCCAGTCAGGTGACCGGGACAGCGCCTCTTAGAGTCACATGACCACTTTACCCAGGCCCTGCATCCCCCAGGACAGGACAACATCCTTTTGTTCAATTATTCATAGGGCAGCTGGTTTCATTTGGGAATGAGGTTACACATGAAGGTCTCTAACAAGGCTGGGAGCAATCAGGACGGGTGGATGTAGCGCGAGATTGACGATAACAAAACCAACAGAGACATTCGACAGGAAAACTTCGCATTCAGCCACGCTATCATGTCATCGAGAGTGTACAAAGTTGTTTGGGTTCTCTCGCCGAGGCTTGTTTTACACATTCAAATAGGGTAGGCTTTGGTTTAAGCTCTTGGTTTTGTAAATCCCATCTGGAATTATGGAACAGGTTAAGAAGCTACGTGCAATTACTCGTGGGAGACGGACAATGTATTTGCAAACGTCAGGCCCCAGTACTAGTAGTGATTTCCCAAGAGAAGGTCTGGCCGCAATGGGCCTGTCATGTGGTGAGGAAGACCAGCTCCACATTTTAGGGAAAGTATGGGTTGGATGCACTGAAATGTCATCATTCCAGAAGAAGCGAGTCAGAGCTAATGAAAGCAGCGTGAGGTTGGCTTGCTGGAGATACACCTGGACTGATTGTGGTTACAGTGGGAAGCAGCTGCAGGGATGGGATGGAGATTTTCATATCGCTCTGGGTGGGAGAATGAGGGATGGTATGTATTATAAGGCCTGAAGGTAATCCTTGCCATCCTGGCTTTTATTCCACTCAGGCCGTAAAATTCAGATTCATATGCAGTATGAGAGTATGTCATGTTCACTATGGTTTAAAATATTGGGCATGGTAAATGTTTTTTTTTCTTATGTTCACCAAGATTGCATATATGTTCAATATTTTTACAAATTAAAATAGTCAATTTTCTGGAAGTCGCTTCTATTTATAGTGATTGCCACTGTAAATAGTTTGCGTTATACTTTTTTTTTTTACTATATTTGTTCTGAAGGGTCAAATTTAGAGGTATTTGTGATAGAGTACTAAACTACTGTACATGCGTGTAAGATTTTTATAGTATATAGTATATTTAGCCTATTTCACATATCTTTTTACTGAACTGAATTGTAAAATGTAGCACTAAATGGAACTTCACATTTTCTCAATTATGTATGCTATTTTGCACATTATTTTCTGATTTTATACATTTTAAAATATATAATATAATATATTTATATAATATATAAATTTACTCAGGTAATGGCAGAGGTTACTGGTGGTCATTATTTTTCTGCATCACTCAACTCTTTGTACATCACATGACTTATTGTCATGTATTGTCAATTATTCGGTCCCTAAGAAACATTGTTTGGAAAATATTTTTATCTGAACATTTTGATTTGAGTGGAAAGTTTGAATAAACAGCAATTTTATTTTTTAGATCCTCAATTTATTTACTTACTGAGTATTTTAATCAATTTCATTTAGACTCTTTAAAGCCACACTTTTGAACAGTAGTGCATAAAATTTTATTTTATAAGATTTAAAAATGCTTCAATTGCCAGGCAACTACTAAAAAGCTCACCTGCTTGGACTTCCAGACCTCCAAAACAGGCATACCAGCAATAATGGAGTTGGGGTCTTCTTGGGCTGCGGAGTTCACTGTATCATTAGCTCCAATTACTAAAACCAGGTCAGTTTCTGAAAAACACACAAAACGCAAGATCATGGATTTTAAACCCCACAAACCAAGAGCAAAAATACCAAACAAAAAAAAATATTTAAAAAAATGGACACCATACCAGGGAAGTCATCATTGATCTCGTCCATCTCCAGCACAACATCATATGGCACACCAGCTTCAGCCAGCAGTACATTCAGCTGGCCTGGCATTCGACCCGCCACAGGGTGGATTCCAAACCTAAAAAACACAGACACAAACAATACAGACCACATGATTGTTTTACGTCGCCTGATACACATGGCATCCGAACAGAACACTTTACAGCAGAGCTGAATGACTCTCCATAGTGCGTGCAGCCTTTCTTTTGAACACGGTTAAGTGAAGCGCTTTGGGGTCGAGGTCAGGCTGTTTGCAAAAGGTTAAGAGAGAAGGAAATAAGCAGTGGCTGAAGCTATCTTTTTAATGCCAAAAGCAGTAAAGTGCATGAGCTCTGGGGAAATGGCTTGAGGAAGATGAGTGAACCCTCAGGGCAGGTGGGCCGCTTTACGACTTCACTGTAAAAACACAGAAGATCACAGCCAACAGGCTTAGGAAAGACACAGGAAGTGATTTGTACTTTAAACCAGTGTAAAAGTGTGTTCCACTTTTCCAGTGTTTTCAAGTTGTTTACGCTCTTTTGAGGTTAAAAGATTTGCAACCGTGTTCATTTTTCATAAAGTAACCAATACTTACATTTTTGTTTGTAAACTTAATTTTTAGTTGAGGTTAATCAATCCAGCATATTATTTATTAAAGGTAAAAATCACAAATCCAAAAATATGAAAGACTCATTAAATTAAAAACATGGGGGGTTCATTTATTAAGCATTCAAGTTAAATTTTATTTTAAACATATACATTTTGTCCATTTAAATCACTTCAAAAGGTCCAAAACATTAAGATTTCTTTATAAATAACAGGCCACAAAGAGTCCCTTAATGGTAATTTAGACCCTAATTGTGGCCAATCTAATGTTGAGTCAGCTATATTATGTCATAAATTTAAGTCTTGTTCAAAATTAAAGAATTTGTGGCAGCTAACATTTCAATTTCTCTCCAACACATTAAATACTTAAATAGAACCCAAGGCCAGAATTTCAATATTTGGTATTAAACCACAGTCCTTATGTTTTAATAAAAGAAAGATAAATGTTATTGCCTTTGCTACACTTCTGAAGGTTAAAACTGCTCAAATGGAAGTAAAATTTCCTGCAACCTTTAAGAAATGGTTTATGAAACTTTTACACCACTTGACCTTGGAAAAAACACATTATAGTGTAAGATGCTGTACTGATGTTTTTTTTTTCTCACTTGGCAACTTGTTTTAGATCACATAAGAAGGATGGACCGCTATTTTAGAAGAGAACTTTTATGTATATTAGAATGTGTGTGTATATATATATATATATATATATATATATATATATATATATGTATATACATATTATTAGAACTTTAGATATATATATATATTTTTTTACTTATATTTTACTGTAATAGTATTAATATATTTCTATTGAATAAAAAATGTACTGTATGTGCATGACAGTTGTTTGTTTTTGTCTAAAAAAGAGAAAAGTCAAAAGCTATTTGTGTAATGATGACATGGATGTGCACCTTTAACCAATTTATGTGCGGTCAGTAAAACCAGCTCTTCGCTTCTGATTTCAACTGGACTAGTTGTTTACTTTGTAGTTAGTCCATTTGCAGATCATTCGTGTACACTTTGTGCAACACATTTTTGCTGAATTTGAGCACGTTTTTTTACACTTGTATTGGCAATTATGTTCCTTACCCATTCTGAGGAAAAAAAATCAACAACTTTGATTTCAGGAGGGGAAAAAAAAGCATGCTTTTATAGATAATTTCCATTTCTAAGTGTCGTGCCCACTAAGACCAAATCGAACTTGCAAAACTTGACATCTGTTTATCAGTTTCCTTCACCTAAAGGTGTCAAATTGGAAATGAGGAAAAACATGTCCAATAATCAACTAAAGCAAAATATACTTAAACAGACAGGCCTAAAATTTGAGACATGGGCTTTGTCAATCAGCTCCGTCTCTGGCTTACATAACCTCCAGCTGCAGTGTGCACAAAACAGCCTGGGCGGACAGCGAGTCCAAGCACAAATCTCCCCATCCAAACCAGCCCGATCGTTCTGCTATTCCCATCACAAATCGCACAGCTTTTCACCAACATGCTCCGAAAACAACCGCAAAATCTTACGACCCAAAAGAGACTCAAACTGCGGTGCTTTACTGCTCAAAAACTGCCGACTCTTGCAATGAACCAAATCTTTCCAACTCTACCCTGCAGCGAAAAACAAAAGTAATGATGGAGAGACAGACAGAACAGGAACGATTAGGAGACAGTTTACACAGTGTCAGCTCTACCCACAATCCTTTGGACAGGGCGACACCCCGAGCCAATTATCCTGAAGAGAGTGAGGGAGGGGGAAGATCGGCGGGTGCGCTACCTAATCTGTCCACTCTTTGGCCACCCATCTCCCCTTCTAATCAACTGCAAATGCTCTAATTGGCAGCAGCTGTTGGGCTCTCAGATCAAACGAATGAAGGAAAATTACACAAGCTTCCGGTCTGCATCTCTCCTCCACAATCACACAGTGCCCGCAGCTCTTGAACGAGAAAGAGAGAAAACAGAAATCCAACTTGTGCCACAGATCTGACAAGGTGGCAACTGAATGAAATAAGTTGGCAAATTCAATTTGACTGTTTAAGTGCCCCATAAGCTGCACTGTGGGAAATTGCACTGAGGCTCATGAGGGAGTATCAGGGAATGATAATCTGATGCAGGACGCAATGATTTCCAGTACTGAGCAAAGCACGCATGGCTGACCACCTCGTGAACAATTGATGACGAGTGTTTTATGTCTTAAGGTGAACTCTGACCTATGGATTCGCATCACTTAAATGCGTGAAACCAATAGAAGATCAAAACGTGACCTCCAAGTACATAAATGTAAAATATGGAGCAATATCTGCTACCAGCGAGACTTTAGCTGGAGAAATTTTACTAGATATGTTATAACCCCAAGTTAAAAGGTATTCAGACATGTGGGAACATCTAAAAAAAACAATTTTCATGTACTTGGGAGCAGCCAATCATTCAGTCATACTGGCAGGATGTTATACAAGGCTGTAACATTAACGTGGCAACAATTTGAACCTCCGACAAAAGTCTTAACGTCTGAATATTGTTAATAAGGTTCAAAATATGAAGATGACTCCTTTACTTAAATTACCAAGACAAATACTTGCAATGTTGGGAAAAACATGGACTGTGCTTGACTTTATATTTTGTTAAATGACCTTTAATATGTATATGTATCTATCTTTTAAGTGGTGATGTTATTCTAATTTTTTACTCTCTCAACTTAGCTCCTTTCAAAACAATGATCAAAATGAAGTAAAAACTAATATATATATATATATATATATATATATATATATATATATATATATATATATATAT
>CAIGQQ010038251.1:3925313-3970431 GCA_903798035.1 Danio albolineatus
ATATACTGTGTATGAATCATCATATCAGTGTCGTTTCATCTTGCTTTATACTACCTCTTTTTGCAGCACCGTCTGACTTAATTTCATTTGACTCTAACGTGGCTTTAAGTGTATGAGACGCCATGAATTTCTGTGAGTGATTTAAAAAAAAAAAACTGTTTGTGCCTTCATGAAAAATGTTGAGGGCACCTTTAAGTCACAGGATGATGCCATAATTGGCTCATTGGTTTGCCAAGAGTGTGGCGAAAACAGGCTATTGCTGACAACTATCTAGTGGGAACAACACAAAAGAACTGACACCATCCAGTGAGAGAGACAAACAAGACAGAGGGAAGAACATAAGGGCAAAAATGGCCACAGAGGTCAGTCATAACTTTCTGAAGAGTACATTTAAATCAGATGGCCATTTTTGAGCATGTCTTTCTTTGACCTATAAAAAGAAGGCAGGAAAATGAGAGCTATGAGAAATGACAAACTATAAAACTAATTTCTGATGTTTGTAGGAGACATGAAGCTCATTGTATGCACTACCACATTGTAAGTAAATGTACATACACAGCAAAATCCTCCGAGTAAAATTTACTCTTGAATCTTGAATTTAACATTAAATATTAAAATAATAAATAATTTAAATCACACATTACTACTCTGTAAATAAATATATCCTTAAATTTCACATTTTTAAATATTAAAATCATAAATTATTTAAATTTCACACATTGCTACACTGTAAAAAATGTATAGATTCTTAAATTTCATATTTTTTAAAATTTAAATAAATTTAAATCACACATTACTACACTTTAAATAAATGTATAAATTCTTAAATTTCACATTTTTAAAGATTAAAATACAATTATTTGCATGCAGAAGATTTGAGGTTCTCCTATTTGAAAACGTTTGGAATAAATTGCAGCATGTCTGCAGCCGTTTTGCAGTTTATCAAACAAAAGTTGGTAAATTTAATTAAAAACAATAATAAATTTACTTTACAAAATATTTTTTCCTAGTCTTCTAGTTTACAGTTCTTGTTAAACATTATCCCTATAACAGTGGAAACATGGATTGATGCATTAACTCAATAGTAGGAAATTGACTACTGGTGAAAAATAATAATTAGCGCTCTCCTAGTAACACACACTACAAATTTGTCCCCATTCCACATCATATATCTTTATTTTCATGTCCCATCTTAATATCCTGCCACCATTCACATTTTCAACCTTCAACTTTTACATATTACAAGCTCCACTCATCAATATGTGGAATATTGAAATGGTGTAACTGTTGAAGCATCTCCAGGGTCAAGTGCACAGCCTCTCCACGCCCTGCAACCTGAGAGGCATCAGTGGGACTGTGGAAAGTATTGCGTATTGCGCACCTGTCGCTCTTTCACAGCACTGGGAGGCCTGGGGTTCACTGCGCTCTCAGATCACAGGGGCATTACACGTACACTGGAGAGCCAACAAAAGCCGCACACAATAGAGCGACTGAATGACGAGATTCAAAAGCACTCTTTGAAATGGAGGAGTCCGACATGCAGAGAGAAAGATGCCATTGAGAGGTGCACCAGACTGACCTGCAGTTAGTGAGATATTCAAACAGTACTGAGCTTCTCTGACAGACCAACGCTCACAGACAGTGAGATGCAAGGGAAAGCGCTTGACTTTTTGGCTTGACTTGATTTGAGACTGCTACATTGCCGGCCAGAGATAAGCCAGTGTTAATATATAAAAAAAAAAGTTTGCAGATACAATGTAAAGAATTACTTTTTAAACTTTCAAAAAATATTTCAGAAATTTACAACAAACAAATATACTTACAGATAATTTAGTACAAAAATAAAATACATTAATGGATTTGCTTTTTACAATTCACTCAACTTGGATAAAATGCCTTAAGACAAAAATAAAAAACTAATTAAAATATTCTTATACTGTATAACTTCACAAATGCAACCTTGACTTTTTAAAGTCTAATTTAAAAATACATAATTTTATTTATTCATTATTTTTTTAAATCGATAGATAACTTAAAATGTTTTTTGATTGATTAAAAAAAAAAACTAATATTTAAGTGTCAAATATTCCTCCATAACCTAATGAATGCCATCTATCTACAAATATTTGTGGGAAAAAAATCTTTTAAAGTTTTGTTTTGTTGTTGTTATTAATGGACAATTAAAAATAGGTTTATAAAACTCTATCCCATTTACAAAGCTGCTAATTGCATATAAAGAAAATTTATTTTGACTGATTTAATTAAAATATTTTTTTATATACTTTTAAAAATAATTGAAACATTTGGATAGCTAAATGAATAACATGTTTAAATATCTAATCAGTTTTAAAGCTCTTTTGTATGTGGAAAAAGTGGGTAAATGGGTGATAAAAGAAAAAATTTCAAGCATCATCCATTTCAATAATTTTTTATAACTATGAATACATAGAATGCTTACTAATACTAGGGGTGTCCTGCATCTGCTGAGCAACAGACCTTAGATCTCTTGCTGTTCATACATGACTTAATCATGATGTTAAATCAGTTTCACTGGAACGATTAAAAAAAACATATTTGTACGTTGCTTACCTGATTTTCTTGCCCTGATCAGTCAGTGACTTGACAAGATCAGCAATAGGATACTGAGCTTTCGCAGCACACAGACCATAACCTGAAGTAAAAGATATAGGAAATTAAATTAAGATAAATACATACAGGTACACACACATTCATATTTAATACAGTACTATTACGGTGTTTGTATTTAGAAAACAGTACATTTATAAAATATGCAGTCATGCATATTTACATATGTAGTTACTTATGAATTACAGGAATAATCAGATAAGTCACTTAATTACAAGTTTCAAATGTACAACTGTACTTTTCTGTCTTTCATGTCTATATGTATGCATTTACCAAGAGCTTCTGAAAAACAATTAGTTGTGAAAGCTACTTCTGATGCAAATTTTAACTTTAAAACATAAATTAATATTATAAAAATATACACCACATTGTATATACTACTTTCTGAAAGTAGCAGTAACTTTCAGCTCGTCTTCATTTTTAATTGGTTTCCATTTATGTTTGTCAATATTATTCTAAAACTGTGTACATTGCAAAATGGTTTTGTTTGTGTTTTAAGACGAATGACAATAGAAGTCTGATCTATGATTAAAACAAAAATAAAGAAAAACAGTTTTTGAAACTCCTTTTGAAAAACAATAATGAACTCTGCATGATCCTGACACGTCATTTCTATATTTTCACTAATCATAGCTCATCCTTCTCACAATATGCCGTGTGAATTTATTTTGCCATAATAAATTATTCCAACTTATAAACAATAGGAAAAATATGTTTTGATAGTAAAGCAAACAAGTGACCCGCTTTCACTCATTTGTAACTTACAGACACAGTAGTAATTAAAGCTCGAATGACTGGAACGGATTATAAACAAACAAAAAAAGAGAAGGAAATTGCTTTGTTGACATACATAGTTGATTTATCTGAGGAAGTGTCAGAATATAATATAATTTATCACAAATTGGTTTATTTTGACACCTTTGGCCCAGTTTGAAAGCAAAGCAGATTAAGTTAAAACTGGATCAGAAGGAGCTTGACATTATAAAAGGGGGAAAAAAATCATGCACTCCATAAAAAAAAAAAGAAAAAAAGAAAAGAAAAAAGTAGCACTAAAAGAAACTCCATATCAGTCAGTTACAGTTGACACAATATGACAGGTCTTTCACAACAGCCTTAAAAATCTTCCCACTCAAATAAGCATGTCACAGTTTGACCAACCCTCTTTACTACTAATGATTTTTTTCTCCTTGAGAAAATAGCCATGGTTGGCAAACCCTATGCTTAAACGGAAATGGCTTAAATGTTTTCACAGCCGTCAATCATCCGAACACACCATGACAACTTATATTATCTAAAAAGGTGTAAATGAAAACAAAGCCGTTGATTAACTGTTTTAAGGGAGTGAGCATTAAAGAAAACTCCTTTCAAAACACACCAAAAAGCAAATGACAGCTGATGGATGAATTTAGAGGCAAATGAGGGGAGAAAACTTAAGTGGTACAATTACGTGTTATTTTGCAGTCCATGGCTCAACATTAAGGAGAGTCTGACTATCAGAGTGCGGCTACTATACTAAACATTTGCCATCATCCCTATTAGAAATGCTGTTGTATATACATTTGTTCAAAATCTACACTATAAAAAAGATGGTAGTAATAACAACAGTAAAATCCTCCAGGAAAGGTTTAACATGCTCATTTATTACTCCATAAAACACCCTTAGAATCAGAAGGTCCACAATTGACCATACACTCACAGGCCACATTATTAGGTACACCTTACTAGTAACCAGTTGGACACCCTTTTGCTTCAGAACTGCTTTAATGCTTTGTGGCATAGATTCAACAAGGTACTGGAAATATTCCTCTGAGATTTTGGTTTATATTGACATGATAGCATCACACTTGCTGCAGATTTATCAGCTGCATATCTATGATGCAAATCTCCTGTTTCACCACATCCCAAGGGTGCCCTATTGGACTGAGGTCTGGTGACTGTGGAGGCCATTTGAGTACAGTAAACTCATTGTCATCAGTGGTGTAGTCGGGCTATACATACATATACTCAGTATGCCTACTTTTTTCCATGAGCTGTTTGGGTAATACAACTTCTGAGTATCAATAATTGTGGATACCCTCGGTATACATACGTGTTTTGCAGGTACAATTATAAAGCAGCATGGGCGTCACTTTAGCCCCTTTAAAATTTGGGTTGGGTGGGTAATAGTAAACCACCTTTTTTATTAGGACTACACCACTGATTGTCATGTTCAAGAAACCAGTTTGAGATGAATCGTGCTATATAACATGGTGCGTTATCCTGCTGAAAGTAGCCATCAGAGGATGGGTACACTGTGGACATAAAGGGATGCAACAATACTCAGGTAGGCTGTGGCATTGACACAATGCTCAGTTGGTACTAATGGGGCCAAAGTGTGCCAAGAACACATCCCCCACACCATTACACCACCAGCCTGAACTGTTGATACAAGGTAGGATGGATCCATGCTTTCATGTGGTTGACGTTATATCCGAACGTTGCAGAAGAAATTGAGACTCCTCAGACCAGGCAACATTTTTCCAATCTTCTATTGTCCAACTTTGGTGCGTCTGTGTGAATTGTAGCCTCAGTTTCCTGTTCTTAACTGACAGGAGTTGCACCCGGTGTGGTCCTCTGCTGCTGCAGTCCATCCGCCTCAAGGTACAACGTGTTGTGCATTCAGAGATGCTCTTCTGCGTACCTCAGTTGTTATGAGTGGTTATTTGAGTTACTGTTGCCTTTCTATCAGCTCGCACCAGTCTGGCCATTCTACTCTGACATCAACAAGGCAAACTGAATAAATGTATAATCTATAAATCTTGCATTTTGTGTCCTGACAAGAGTTTGAACAATTTAGTAAACAATTTGTGTTTTCAAAATAAACGTCCCAAAAAGCAAGTAAAATATACTTTAACTAAAGGAGGGAAAATATCTTTGTTTTCTCAAAATATGTTGTTGCTAATCAAACGCAGCCTGAGGCGAGCATATTAATGATCACAGCGTTACATATGGGACTGTGTTCTCCTGGTGACGTGGCTGCTCGTCAGGTCTGGATGAACGACTTAAAGTAGCCCTACATGTAAATGATGAAGGCATGGCACGTGAGTTGCGTAACAGTTTGCTTTGGGCTTCGATTGGCCAGTTGTCCATCTGGGTTTTACATTCGTGGAATTCACATGAGAATCAAAAAACAATGGTGTCTGAAGTTCATAGTGTCTTTTCCAATCACTGATCTCTTATTATTAGACTATGCCTAGATATACCTAGATACTCTTTATAAGGTACCTTTAAATGTATGCCCTTAATTACATCCAATAGGTTTATCCCAGCAGACTCTGGTGCTCAAGATGAGTCAGGTCTGTGTTCTCCATGAGCACAAGGCTCTTAGACATCTTGGCAGTGGCTTGGCGGGCAACGGTCAAGAGGGAAAAATCTGGATGCCTCAGAGCTGGTTGGCCGTTTGTTTTAAATAAAAAGGGCTGTTTCTGTTGTGCTTGGCCTTGCAGTCTTGTTTACACTGGAACGAGCTGTTTATTATCATTTCTCCTTTTCTTTCTGTTCATATTCCCGCATCTAATCGCTCCTCTTTTCCACTGTCCTGTCGCCTTCAAGGTCTTGATCATCTCAACCTGCTGTCGGACCATAAAATGCGACTATAAAACAGTCCATTGCGAAGAACAAAGCAGTCGCTGGAGGCCAATGCTAAGAAAAAAAACGACCACAGAAAAATATGCACTTCACATACATGAGTCCAAGTAAATTATTTGCCAACCAAGCTTGTTTTAAAAGCTAAACATGTATCAAATTCATCTGACACAAACACAGCTCCATCAGTCAGCTGGGCTAAAGAAATATGGTGCAACCCTGGCAGCATTATGCCACATGAGGTCAAATCACACTATTTTACGAAACACCCTAACAGATACATGATAAAATTGCATGCAAATATTTTGAGGGCCTTAAAAAAAAGAAAAGAAAAGAAAAAAAGTGGGAATTTAAGACCACCTCAGAACAAGCCCCAGCAGGCCTCAGGGAAAATCTGAAGGGATTATCCCACACAGGAGGGGTCAGAAAACTATCAGTGACGTAATGGGGTGAACCAAGGTTTCTTTCACAGACATAAAAAGGCTGTTTGAAGAAAAAAAAAATACAAAGTTATCATTCAAAGATAGAAGGGCAGACTAGAAGTTCATGACAATAATTGGTCTCAATGTCATTACAACATTGACACTGGATTTTTTTAAAAATGTTGTTATAATGCATGACCATAAGGCCAAAAACACATTCGTAGTTTCACTGTAATGTTTAGGTGTTCAGAAATTCAAAATAGCCAAAATTGAAAATTGTTTAACTCTTAATTTAACAAGACCAATATTGTAGTTTCTGACCAACATGTTTGCAAGTAATGTTTAAACGTTTGCAAAAAATTGCCATTTTTTGGTTGATTGGGCTTGCTCTTTGATTTACCTCCATTTTTTTTTTTCAAAAAGCCTACTTTTAAAAAACACAAACGAGTTTACCAATGTCTTTTTCAAAACATTTCAAGCTCTGACGGAATCATGATAAAACTCAACCTGTATCAAAGACCTCAAGAAAAGAAAAAAAGTGAGAATTTAAGGTCACCTCAGAACAAGCCCCAACAGGCCTCAGGGCAAAATCTGAGGCGTTTATCCTGAACAGCAGAGATCCAAAAAAAAAAAAAAAAAAAAAGGAAAGAAAAGAAATTCCCCAGTGGTGCAATGGGAGCAAACCAAGTTTGGCTTTAACAGACATAACAAGGTTTGTTTAAAGCTTCCCAGATCTAATTTAAAAATCAAGTTTTAGATGTGCAAGTCAGCAAAGGGCCACCATTACCTGGAACGATGATGATATCATGAGCCTCCTTGATCAGCTCCACAGTCTGATCCACGTTGACCTCGGTGTGGGTACCGGTGATCTCCATAGGCTTCCCTGTGCCAGTGGATGATGTGCCGTAGCCTCCCAGAATGACATTCGCCAGGGATCGGTTCATGGCCTAGTGAGAAGAAAATGGACTTTAAATTACAAAAATCAGGGCAATGCAGGGAATGAAAACCATCTTTCCGTGGAAAAATTGTCAAGAAAATGTGTGTTATACGAGTGTTGTGACATTCAGACATTAAAAACAGGATATTAAGAGAGCCAAAATGACTCAATAGGAATTTCCATGTGGATAAAGTATAATAGTGAGTTCACATAAAACAATGCCATTTGTCCATCCTTAAAGAAAGCCGTAGTGTTGAGTTACCAAATCGCTCAGGTTCAAGCCATGGGAGTCATTATGACAGGAACATTCAGTCTTCCAGATCAAGATTTTTAGACCAGCACACATGTGTTTTATGAGCCAAGATTAATTAGGCAATGAGCACATGATTTACAGTGACCTTTTTCTGTTTTCATACTCTTTGTGATAAATTGATTCTATTATCACTTCTATACAGAGTATTTACTCTTTAATACCATAACACAAACATATAAATATAGAAATATAACTCTATTTTTGGACATTAAGATGATTCAAGGCTAAACTATTGAAAAACATTATATACAAATCAGAAGTGAAATTATTTAATGGTTTATTACTTCAGTTCAATAGGACGTGAACACTTATAATTGTAATAAAAGCAGACCATTGTTTGGGAGGAAATTGAAATAAAAATTGATTTTCCAAGACAATCAAATGACAGACAGGTTTTCTAATGGATTAAATGTTCTCAACATGAACACGGCCATTCACAAAGGAATAGAGTTAAAAAGGAAACAAATAAATCCATAATCTAAACGTTCAACAGTGGATTCACACAAATGTTTCAAAGATGTAGCAGTTTACACCATTAAAAAAGAATTATGCGCCACATCCTGCAAGTGTGTTTCATTGTTGATACATTATCCATGAATTGTTTCTAGAATTAATTTTATTTCTGTATTTTGTAGCAAGGACATAAAGTGCAACACAGTTTGGCTTGCTAGCCTTTTAGCTGAAAGCAAATTCATATTTATCTGTCAAATGCCTACAATCTTTCAAAAAGTTTGTTTTATTTCAATCTCTGAACTTCGATTGTGAGTATGTTTTGGCATATCTGTAATCCATTTACAGTGGGGGCGCCACGGTGGCTTAGTGGGTAGCACGATCGCCTCACAGCAAGAAGGTTGCTGGTTTGAGCCTTAGCTGGGTCAGTTGGCATTTCTGTGTAGAGTTTGCATGTTCTCCCCATGGTCGTGTGGGTTTCCTTCACAAGTCCAAAAGATATGTGGTATAGGTGAATTGGGTAGGCTAAATTTTCTGTAGAGTATGAGTGTGTATGGATGTTTCCCAGAGATAGGTTGCAGCTGGAAGGCCATCCGCTGCATAAAACATATACTGGATAAGTTGGTGGTTAATTCCGCTGTGGCGACTCGAGATTAATAAAGGGACTAAGCCGAAAAATGAAATGAAGTGCAATATTTTTAGCTGTATGTTATGTTACAGCAATAAGAGTGATGTTTCCAGGCAATGTGCAGTTGCCAATCAGCGAACCATAACCCATTTAGACAACTAACGAATCAGAGTTCATTGTGAATTTCTAATGAAGGTCTTTATAGAACGAATTATATATAATAATGGTAAAATGTGTAAAAAAACAGTGTTTTTTTTTTTTAAACAAAGTGCACAACACAAACCTTCCAAAAAACATCAAAGTTGTGGGGAGAAAAATCAAGTGTGACTGTGATCTTACCACACACATGATGTAGGAGAGAATGGCACCAGAAGAGCCAATGAGGGCACCCACAATGGTCAGCAAGTTGTTATTCAGCAGGAAGCCTTCAGCGCAGAGGGCCCAGCCAGAGTAGCTGTTTAGCACTGTGATCACCACGGGCATGTCGGCCCCTCCGATGGCGGCTGTCAGGGTCAGGCCCTACAAACAAAAAGAAAAGCAGGGTCAGATAGAGGCTCACACGAAGAAAAAAAGGGTGGAGATCAAAGGTTACAGTGATGACAAGAGAGCAAAGCGCAACAGTAACTCGATTCCATCGTTTAAAGGCACCAAAAGAAAAATCACAAGCCTGAGGTATAAGCATTGTACACAACGTTCATTACTCTACAACCGGTCTGTTCATTTACACACTGGCCAATGATACAAATAGGAAAGGCGATCTAGTGAACGGCAAAGCAACACAGATTTGGTTGCAATGGGCTTCAATTAAGACATGAGCTGTTTGTCAAAACACAGTATTCGTTTCACTAGTCCATGATATCATCCCTGTATTATTAAACAATGCACGTTCCACTGGGAACAGGCTTAAACAAAGCCAGCTACCACACATCATGTAAAAAATACGGTTGAACAAGCCAAAAAGACGGAGATTTGAAGAATATCACTGTAAAAAGAGCCATGTTACAGGTGATTGTTTATCTTTATAGGAGGTAAAAGGAGCTGTATCAAAATGTCAGCTTCCTGAACCGACAAAAGACACAAGGTCCATGACACCAAATGTTTTCCTAGAGTTTTTCCTCAATTCCGTGACAGTGGTCCACATTTATCTATCATAATATGGTAGCATTTAATAAAAACAAAAACAAAGCCATTAGAGAGTGGACTTCATGCACTTTATGGTTCACAAACCAGTCATCATTGTAATACATGCTGCACCATGTTCTCAATCTCTCTTTATCCTCAATTGATGATTTACAGAAATTCTTTCTAATGTCTGTTATTAGTGCACATTTCATGTTGTAAAATTTTAAGTAATTGTTACACAAGCATTTTAAATTGAGTACATTTTACTGACCACCATTCCAGTGAAATGTAACAAATGGGCATGGGTCAGTATGAGATTCTGACTGCATGATAACCTTTGATATTTAAATATCACGGTGTCACAGTATCATGGTATTGTGATTACTACTACAAAATAAGTACTTTTTAAATATCTGGGTAAAAAAACAAGCTTTTTTGGAAGTCATGTAAATCCATTAAAGTAAAAGGGATTTGCTTTTCAAATGTTTGCTGAATTGTGGGCTTTTGAGGTGGATGATCCTTTGCTGCCGGAGATACTGTTTTCCTAAATAAATAAATGAACTTGTCTTTGGTAACACGTAAATTTTTTTTATAATTTTTTTTTTTTTTTTTTTAAACAGAAAAATGTTTGCGGTTTTAAAAGCTTTTTCAAACCATGGTAAACCCTGAAACTGATTATCATACTATACCTAGTAACAAATACACACAATGAATGAGCTCTAAAGGAATGAGGCTACAAAGTTTTTCTTTTGCAGTTTTCTCCACTACAATGCATATTATTTGCATAATTATACTGAAAAAGAGCAGAAAACCTCCACAATATCTATAAAATGGGCTCTATATATTTATAAAATGTAAGATTATAAAATAATGTTGTCACGATACAACATTTCGGTACTGAAATTTTAAAAACTTCCATTTCCTGCTAACATTTAAGCGCTGTGCTCAACAGTAATTACTCTGATTGGCCGTAAAGTTCATCAGTTCGTCGCTGTTAAGCCAGTGCAAACACAGATACAAACACTGGAGCTGTTTAAAGCCACGAAGATAAGCTAGTCTGTTTATTAGCTGATATACGAGAAATCCGCTGATGAATCGACTGATTATTTTGGCTTTAAACCACTCCATTGTCCCTGTATCTGTGTTTCAGTGGTGAACTGTTGAGCTTTACGGCCAATCACAAGCTGCGTCCCAAATCACATACTTGTGCCCTTTTCTACGCCATTTTGTAGTATAAATAGTGTAATAAGTGCGTTCACACTGAAAACTCTAACAATAATAAGTGCACTTTAATTACCCGGATGATGCACTCATTCCACCGGTAATATGAAGTGTGTAATGATGGACACTTCACGCACTCAACGGCCGGAGCTTCGTGCACGTAACGGAAGAGGCGGAGCTATCGGGCGCACATGTTGGATAACTTTATTTATTTTGGATTGTGAAAGCAGTATTCTCCTATGAGAGTGATTATAGTGCCTCCCGGTGGTGAATGCGTTTATTCTCATGACAGGTATTATTTGGAATTTTGGTCATTCATTTCTCTAATTTGGCGACCGTCAAACGTCATCAGGGAAACGGTTTGAACTTTCGCTTAGTAAAAAAGCCATTAGTTTTCCATTTGGGACAGCACTACATACATATACTATGCTGTTAAGTGTGTAGGAGCGTAAGTACATAGTGCATAGTGTATAGTGTGTCATTTGGGACACAGCTATAGTCATTTCTGTTGAGCACTATGGCTAATTAGAGCTTAATTGTTAGGAGGAAATGGACATTTTTTTTTACAGAGTGGTACTGAAAATCAGTATCAGTAACACTAAAAATAATAGCATAATTTGAAAAATAGCTATACTATCAGTTACAATACAAAAACAACACATACACAGGAAAAACTCAAATAAAAAAAATAATCTCACTCCAAAAGAAAAAAAAAAAAAAAAAAAAAAGAAATCAAACTTTGAACACACAGCTCAACCAATCCGATTTCTTCCAGAGAATCTGTTTGTGTGAATCCCTTACCATGACAGCAGAGAGAGCGGAGACAGAGCCCAGGCAGGTTATGCCAGTGGTGTAGCTGGGATCAAGCATGTAGGGGATCATGCCGCCCACACTGGCTGCCATGAGGGTGGCGTTCAGTGCATGACGACCAGGAAGCATTAGAGGAGCAGAGTTCAGGAGACCTGCATGAGCAGAGCACAACACATTAGCACTTTAAGCAAGGATACACAACTGTACGTTATGTTGATAAATAGTACTTTGAGCATTTGCTAGCACTGTATAAACTATAATAACACACTCTCTCTTACACACACACACACACAACTTCTCATCAGTGCAAGACAAGTATGTGTGTGTAGGGAAAAACTCAGTAGGAGCCGAATCAATTACACTTCTCTGCCGAGTAACAAGTTTGCGATACAGTTGGATTGGGCGATTATGTACTGTATTGTACACAGGCCCCCTTTCAGGCTCAAAGAAAAACTAACAAGGATAAAAATGAGACTTGTAATCTGCTTTATCAGCAAAGGCCTGCAGGCTTCAGTGCAATGGGAAAGCTCCTGAAGATAATGCGTTCCAGCTTTGAGGGACAAGTGGAAAATGACTGGGGGGCGGAGGGACTAATTAGTGCCAAATTCAGAGGGGTTCCGCCTGGCCAGGCTTTAAACATGAGGCATGTGTGGCACCGGTGGGCTGCTGGGGTTAACAATGAAATAGACAATGAGGACCTGGAGATCTGTACTAGGGTCTGCATGATTAACTGAAATTAAACAGAACCGTGACATTGTTTAGTGAGGTTTAATTAAACAAATAAATGTAGAGCGGAGTGGGTCACTGTGTTTGAACTGTGTTGAACACGTCAGGTCGCTGCTTCGTTGTTGCGAATTTGGGTTCCTTGTAACGAGCATTTGGGAACATAACATGCGCTGACTATCTGCCCATATTTGCAATCAGAAGCGTCATAAACCAGTGGTTGTCAACAAAAGAGAAGGTGTGGTGTGGTTTTCCTCCACAATAAAAGCTTTGCTTTGACATTTGAAAATTATAATAATTTTAATTAAAATGTATTGTTTATTGCATAAATAATATAAATAATTAAAAAAATAATAATAAGATTATTATTATTATTATTATTGTTATTATTAATAATATTATTATTAAATCCTATTTTTAATTTACAAAAAAGAAAATATTAACATGACAAAACAATTACCATTTTTGTAATAATAATTATGATTATTTTAATTAAAACATATTGTTTATATCTATTAATATTATCAATTATTGTTATCTTATTTTTTAGATTTCCAAATTTAAGTGAAATATAAACAGTACAAATAATAATAATCATCATCATCATCATCATCATCAACAATTTTGTAACAAATTATTTTCTTATTTTTTAATGCTATTAACTAAAGCAATACATTTTAACATTGATAATGTAGCATCTCGCTTCAAAATTAAATGAAATTGAACACTTTTTAAAAAAAATTTTTTTAAATCATTACTAAATGGAATCAAAAGAAACAATTTACAATAAATTAGGCTTAAAAAAATGAATACAAGAAGAAGAATTACAAAATATAATTAATATTATAAAACGGTATTAAATGATATTAATCAACTGTTTTGCAATGTTGCAACCCTTCAAAATATTAATAAAGCAATAAACAGAAACAAAATTGTGGAACTATGAGGGCAGGCTGACAAACCAAAAACCAAATCTGAATGGCTTACTTTCTTCCTTGGAACAAGATGAAGTACAAAAAATTCTTCAAAAATGCTTTCTTTTTGTGCCCCATTGAGGTCAGTTGGGCATTCAGTTTTGGCACAACATGAAAGTGAATGAATTATGACACTAATTATGTCACTTTTTGGTCATCTATTTCTTTAATTATTTCACTTTAAAAACAAGCAGTACCTTGCAGTTTGCCGTAAGCCACCAGAGACCCACTGAAGGTGACTCCACCAATGTAGGTGCCCAGGTAAGCAACGATCTTAGTGAGGTTGGCAGCAGGGTCAGTGGCAAAGTGAGGATACTCCACCATGTACTCAGCCACGCAGGTGAGTACAGCAGCCAGACCCACCAGACTGTGGAAAGCAGCGACAAGCTGTGGCAAGTCTGAAATCTGGATCTTCTTAGCAATGGTCAAACCTGAAAAGTGGAGCAAACAAAGTAAAAATAAAAAAGTACATTAAGTAATATTAGAAAAAGCTTTTGCCCAGTGTCAGAATAAGTCCGTCCTAAAACAGACTTGCAGCCAATCAGCAGCAATGGTCATGTCTAGAAGAGAGCAGGAAATTAGCAGATCTAATACAGATGGAGAACGGAATTGGACATGCTTTGGTTCTTCTTGACAGGAGATAAACATCGATTGCATTTTGTCCTATGCTCAGCTTCGTTCATTTGCAATCTTTTTGTCATTCACTTTAGCTATGATAAAAGGCATTAATTTCCAGACCTTAAGACTCTACTACCAAAGTGTCCCAAGTGATCTATTAAAGGTGACAATTAATTTTTTAGGCATTCAGCTGATTTATGGGTCTGGCAGGAGCATTTTAGCATGGTGTAAATTACTAAATCGGACTCGCCCATTAGAATCTTGATTTAAAAAAATAAAGTAAAAAATGAATAAATACATAAATTAATTAATTAATAAAAAGTGTTTTTATAATTGTCCTATTTAAAGCTTGACTCTGTAGTTCCATCATGGACTAAGACCGACTGAAAATGAAAACTTTCTATTTTCTGGGTCAATATGGCTAGGAACTATACTTTCATTCTACTGATATAATCAAGAAATTTTGCTGCTGTACCTAGACAACAATTTTACCGTGTTACCTAAACTGAAATACCCTGGTACACCAGGTGGCATTTCACAACTTTACGCTTTTGATATTTGCTTTTTACAGGAGAAGAGAAACAGTGTTTATGTGCTTGTTAAAAACCATTCACACTGTATTTGTGTAACTGGTAGTCCTGTTTATGATAAAGTTCAGAAGACAAATATGTCAAAATAGGGACAAGATCCTGTTGGGGTACAACTGTGTTTTTTTTGTTCTTTCAAAAATCAGCATTCATTTAATGCACCTTCAAGACCTGCTGGTAAATGGGTCGGACGTCAAGAAGTGGCGTGTGTACGTGTGTGGATGTGAATCTGGAGTGCAGGTTTGGGGAAGTGTGCGTACGGGGCATATTTAGGCCGGGCTGAGACCTCAGGGTTTAACCATCTGGAATCAAGCAGACTTCTGGTTTGAGCTGGGGCTGCTCAGGACAGTTTTAAACTAAGTTCCAGCAGGTTTCCAGGAATAATTAGCAATTTAGATTAGACTTGAATGGTTACAAAGAGCGATACCGTGCTTTGTGACTCACACGACCTGATGACCATTAGCTGGGGTTGCAGGAATATGACAAAGGTTATTTGCATACACATACTATGTTCAAAGGCCGCTGACTTTATTAAATAAAAAGAAAAAAAAAAAGAAAAAGTGCAGGCATGTACTCACCAGCAGTGCCACCCACCGCCATGGCTGCACTCATCTGTGCCATGAGCTCAGGAGAGGGTTTCAGCACTCCAAAAGTGGCTACAATACCTCCAGCCACTCCGATCATGCCAAGGGCGTTTCCGAGACGGGCTGTGGACTGTGTGGACAGACCCCCCAGAGCCCCCACACAGCACAGGCCGGAGCCCAAATACATCATCTGTTATCCAGACAGACCACAGGAAGTTAGGATGCACATCCTCTCAAATCCTGTTCTCTTTTGTTACAGAGTAACTATATTTAGACTAGAAAAGCTTTTTACTTTAACACTGTAGCAATAAAGTTAAATTTAGCAGGTCTCAAAGAACCTTAGATATTTTGGTCAATCAAATGTCTCTTCATAAACCAGTGTTATTTAAGCATCATTTCCAAACTATGATATTAATTTTTCACATATTGACATTTAATTTTATATTTTAGTTAAAACTTGTGTTAGTAATTCAGCTTATTAGAAATGCCTCAATAACTTCAAAACTTCAAGTTTAAAAAAAGCTAAAAAGCTAAGTGTCAATGAAATTTCACAATTTAATTTTGTTAAACAATTAACAGTTAATCATTTAACCAAATTTTGACCAAGTTAAAATATGTAATATATTTTCAGTTGTCATTCTAATTTTAGTTTGTGTATTTTTAATCTTAAATTTCAATACACATTTTATGTTTATATCTGTAGCACTGTTTCAATGCTACTCCAAGAGACTTTACATGTTCTCTTTTGCAATGTTGAAAGATTTGCATTCAAGTAACTGTGAAATCTGCCTTAAATTATACTGACTGTTAAAGTTAACTTTAGGCATAGATCCCACATCAAAAATATTATGTCATTCTTTTCCAACCCTCCACTTATTACAAAATATTTGTATTTTTTCTTCTGCTGAACAGAATAGATATTTTGTGGAAAACCCAAAATAGGGGATTTTTATTGAATCCATTGACTTCCATAGTATTTTTTTAACCCTACTTCTGTCAATGGCTACCAGTATCCAACATTTATCAAAATATATTCTTTTGAGTTCAGTGAAAACAGAGGGAAAGTAAATGGTAAGTCAATTTTTAGTTTTGGGTGGACTACCCTTTTAAGTAGCGGTGTTTTACCTGTTCAATGTTGTATCCGCTTTGAAGAGCAATTCCATAACCACCAACAAACACACCAGTAGGAAGAAGATACAAGTAGTTGTACTCTGGAGGATCAGTGGGCCGCTTGAACATGTCCAACATCCTCTGAGTGACCAAGAAACCACCTGATCAAACAGTTAAAACACAGTACACAAAGTTAATTTCAACTTTTCGTTTGTTTACTAGTATATGATATGAAAACAAAAATAAGAAATGTTGGCTTTCAACGTTGACATGATTTTTAATCAAAGTGGTTGGATTGTGGCACCAAGATGTAATCAGATTCTGACTTGCCTAAAAAGCTAAGTTGTTAGACTGTGCACCGTAAATTCTGATGTTTCTTGGTGTCAAAAATGTATCAATTATGTAGGCTCTTTATATCACTTGGATTTATATCAAAGCGATCAAAGAACCTTCTTGTTGTACATATTGAAAGGGTGGTTTAAATTGCTATGAAAATACTACAAATTAATAACAGGCATAATAATCATGATAATAATATTACTAATAATAATAATAATAATTATTATTATTATTATTATTATTATTATTATTATTATTATTATTATGTCCCAATTAATTGTTGCTTAACCAAAATATACTGAGAATTGTTCTTCTCAGTGTCATTCTTTTTTTTTTGTAAAACTACTACAAAGAGGGAGAAAGTATGTCTACATTCACATTTAACTTTCAACACGTTCAATTCAGTCAGCAGTAAAGCTTTACTAATGCACATTTTTCAAAGAAATCTTAATATGCATAAGAGGAAAATCTATTAATGAGACCATTTGAATTTAATATTAGCAAAATTATTATATTAACACCACCAGCATAACGTGTAAGCCATGAAGAAGTGTTTGTACAACAAAACACAAGTGGTATAAAACTGATTATAATCAAATGACCCTTGAATATTAAAAAAAAAAATAAAAAAAAAATAGAGCTTTAGCAAAAATAGAGCATTTACGGACATATATTTCAACATTTAATTCAGCCCCAGAAATAATCTGCAAGTGTGTTACTCTCGACTTGATATATATAGCACAATATTTTAAATGTCCAGTAGGTGGGGGGTCAAAACCACATGTGGCTAAATTTGACTGCACAACAATGATAGTGATTCAAAAATATATGTTTGGGTGGGCCGAATCTCGTCATATTTTGACAGCAGTTTGAGACCCCTGATGTAAAGCTTGTAGTTTGTCACTTCCACCTAAATGGATCAATGGTTTCTCATATAAGAGATTTCTCATGTAAGAGGTTTCTCAAGCTCCGTCCCCTTCAAAGCACTTCTCATTTGTTTTTTATATGATGTGTTAGAGCTCAACCACTCTCACTGATGGCACAAAAAATTATAATTTAAAAAAAAGGAAGAAGCATTATGTCCCACCCTCTCTGTGTTTTCAGTTGATTACATCAAACATCAAATAAAACTGCACATTTCAAAGCATTTCACAGGCCCTTTAAACTTGTATTTAAATGGCACAAAAACAATATGAGTACTCAATAGTGATCAAAACCTTTTGACCCATTTCACAATCAAGAAAGAAAGAAAAAAGAAACAAACAAACAAACAAACAAACAAAACAAAGAAAGAAAAACAAACAAAAACAAAGAAAGAAAGAATGAAAGAAAAGAAAGAAAGAAAGAATGAAAGAAAAGAAAGAAAAGAAAGAAAGAAAGAAAGAAAGAAAGAAAGAAAGAAAGAAAAGAAAGAAAAGAAAGAAAGAAAGAAAGAAAGAAAGAAAGAAAGAAAGAAAGAAAAGATAAACAAGTCATTTGGGTGTAAATGTTGTAATTGAGTAGCAGATGCCTGGTGGAATGACAGGAGACTTTCATCTGCTGCTCATTAGTGAAGTATTTTTAAACTGCCGTGTGATTGCATTTACATTCATTTTCCTGGCTTACACCGGGCCTAGCAAAGCAACTTACCAGGACGATTACCAAACCGAAGCTTTTCATTTAATACTCAGACGGATATCCAGTTTCACTGAAACCTTTGCGACCCGTTCCACCGAGGATCCAGGTGAACTATTTCGACTTAGAAGCAAATGCAGTCAGACGGTCGAACACAACATATACGGCACTAGAAAAGAACGTTCCGTTTTCCCACAATTAAATGTGAAGGATATTCAGACATTACAGGCGGGCCCCAAGAATAAAAAATGTTTTCATTCCCGCCATTAATGGAGCAGGTTCACCATACATTCCTAGTTTTTTATTGAAATTAAATTGGAAAGGGCAATTGTTATTTTTTCCCCTCCATGCACTTGTAACAATAAAAAGAGCACAAAAAAAGATGAGCGGAAAAAGCGAGCAGAATGTTCATATTTCTAACTTCCAAAAGGTTTTAATGGAACTGAGGGATGAAATACTGCATATTAGGAATGGAAAGTACCAAAAAAATACACCTGAAAATTAAACACCTGCTTTCTGAGAAAATAAATATATAAATTCAGACACTTTATGTGCCCTGGAGCGGGTATCAAAAAGTTGTTATTGTAGCACGATGAAAAACGTCTGTAAAAGTAGCCTAGTAGCCTGCCATTAAATCACCAACACACCCTTTGACCTGGATTGGCGTCTCGGATGAAAGAGTGGCTGGATTCGGGATGGCATTTTGGCCACCTGCCCACTTGAAGCCATTTTCTCTTTTCCTGCTTAATGGCCCCGCTGGTTGGGTTTGAGCAGAGGCTGATTTATGACATAGTCGAGGCTCTTTGAAGCAAAACTGCCGTGCTGACATTTCCTGCTTCAGGTGTGAGGTTTTGCCGGACTAAACTATTCCACCTGGACGCCGATTTTCTCATGAACACAAGATGCAGGGCAGCCAGAGGGCAGCGGATTATACATCAACTTTTAGACACTGGCGTTTTAGTGAAGTTTTGTCTTTCGTTTCGCTGTTGGCAGGTTATCGTAACCATGTTACGTAATCGTAACAGTAATCGTGTGTTGGGTGCACTCACCGGCGATGTTGACGGAGGAGATGAAAGCAGCGAGTACTGCCAGAGTCTCAGCTGTGCTGCTGGGGAGATAGCCACCACCCATGAGGGACAGACCACCAACAGCGGTCAAACCTGAAAACACAAGGCATCCATGTTATCGCAAACAAGAAAAATAAGGAAGCGCATTTCGTACATAACGATTCTGTAATCTTTGAAAAACAACGTGACCCTGGACTAGGCATAGGACAATAACCGGTTTCAAGGTTTACCGGGGTTTAGACAAGTCAAGGTTTTAACACAGATAAAATGTTCTGTTATACCTTTCCCAAGGTATATGTAAGGAACAAAATGTATATGTAAGGTATAAGTAAGGTAATGTTTTTATCTGTTGTAAAGAAATCTGTGTTTTTGAAACTAAAGAAGAGAGCAGAGGTCAACTATTTATTAACTATTTAGCCTGTCGTGTTTACGGTTCCAAAATATTACAAATGTTTCGTAAAATAAAATAAATTGTGTTCAATAGGGAAATTTTTTTTTTTCTTTGTTTTACCCAGACATTTCAAAAGAACTTATTTTAGAGCAGTAACCATAATACTATGATAACGTGAAACCATGATACATTTATTCAATGTTATTATACCGTCAGAAACCTATACTGGCCTATGCCTACCCTGGACCACAAAATCTTAAGTCTTCAGTTGCCACAGCAAAAAAATACATTGTACAAATACATTCAGCAGGTCAAATTTATTGATTTTTTTAATGCAAAAATCATTATAATATCTATTAAAGAGAATATTCCAAGCACACTATGTACATTTCCTATTGTAAATATATCAAATCTCAATTCCTGGTGTATGAAAAAAATTGGCACTTGACAAAAATTACAAAAATATCATTGATTTAGGGCACCACGGTGGCGTAGTGAGTAGCACGTTCGCCTCACAGCAAGAAGGTCGCTGGTTCGAGCATCGGCTGGTTCAGTTGGCATTTCTGTGTGGAGTCTGCATGTTCTCCCTGTGGTTGCGTAGGTTTCCTCCGGGTGCTCCGGTTTCCCCCACAAGTCCAAAGACATGTGGTATAGGTGAATTGGGTAGGCTAAATTATCCGTAGTGTATGAGTGTGAATGAGTGTGTATAGATGTTTCCCAGAGATGGGTTACAGCTGGAAGGGCATCCACTGTGTAAAACAAATGCTGGATAAGTTGGCGGTTCATTCCGCTGTGGCGACCCCAGATTAATAAAGGGACTAAGCCGAAAACAAAATGAATGAATAAATCATTGATTTATTTTTATATTCTATTTTTTACTTTGTTCATTTTGCATTTAATTATATATTTTTGATACTCAATAGAACTTGTATACAATTAATATATTTAAAATATTTACTTTAAGATCTAAACACATCAGTTTAGCTGTGCATTTACCTAATGAGCACTGTGCTACATCCGACAGATCACACTATTATGTCTTTCTTTTCTTTTTCTTTATTTTATAATCCGTTTAACACATTTTAATCGTTTAATCATCATAAATACTTTGAATTAATTTTCATTTTTATTATTCATTTCATTATTTTCTTGTTTCTTTTATTCGTTTATATGTTCAGCACTTTGAATTACCATTGTGTAAGAAATGCGCTATTTAAATAAAACTTGCCTTGCCATACTGTAAAGTTCTTATACACACAAACATTGTAGTTTGCCCTGGTCTGACACTAGCCTTTTTTGCTTTTCAGTTGGTAGTTACGACGTGTATAGGTGTTTTAATTTGGTGGTTTATTTAGCATGTTTTAAGATTTCATTTCAAACACTAAAATAAATTTTTGTTACCCAAACACATAACATCCACAGGAGTACAATAAGCTAAAATTGAGCCAGATGCTGTAGCTGAGTAATAGTGACCAATTAAATATAAACTGATAAACATCTTGACAATTTGGCAGATTTCATGGAATTCGTTTCCAGATTTACTCCTAAATGGTAAGTGGTGACTATTTTAAGCAATGAAAACAAGTCTCAAAACAACAGCTCCTGTCATTTTCTTTTCTAACTCAACCAGACGGCTGACATCACATGCACAGCAGCACAGCACTCTCGGCGCTCAAAACAAGTTGTTTGTAACTCATTCTGATGGGGAATTAACGAGGACAACACTGGCATCCCTGAGGGAAATCTGATAACCATCACCTCTATAATCGTTTTCAAATGCTTCCGCGGCATCCACTCGACTGACCCAACCTGAGGTGGCCCTGTTAGTTAGCGCTATCTTAAGTCAATGAAGTGTGTAACTGTTGGTAAGCATTTCCTCTCACTTTGTAATTCCAAAGTAACAATTGATCACAGACCAGCTCGCGGGCCAAGATCACGCTACCACAACACTGCAGGAAACGCAACAGACCATTTGTAAACCGACGCAGGCACGAACCGCCACACACGCACCCAGAGCTCTGGATATCAGTAAAATAAAACCCTTGGATGGAAATGAAAGATGTCGGAGCTTGCCCAGAAACGCGCAAATGGATTGCTGGATAATATTTCGGCCTTTCTGTGATCACGCAGAATAAAAGCGATGAGGTATTTGGGAAGAAATTACACATTCGTTAGCTCATGAGCTTGCGACCAGAATGGACCCAAAAAAACTAATCTCATAGCCTGGGATCATTCCGAGAAGATCAGATGATGTACAAACGGTCATATCAGGAGATGAGGAATCATTCTGATTCACCAGTTTCAGGTAGATTAAAGACGAGAGATGAACTACATGCCACCAGGAGCAAAAAGAGAGTAACTTTACACTTCAACACTTTCAATGACAATGAGAAATTCCACATTAGTGGCTTCACGTCTCAGTCGCTTTGGTGAGAGCTTCATTATGTCTGCCGCTGAAATAAATCCAAATTCCTACTCACTCACGTTTACACAGTTCAATTTCAGTGTCAAATATGGAACATGGCTCATGCAGCTGTCTGAAATACTTGGTCAGTCATAATATTCCAAGTTATGTTATTCAGAGATGACAACCACTAAAGAACACCGGCTCATCCGGGTACCATCTTAACCATCAGTAAAGTGACCATTTAGTCATTTTTGACAGATTTGGCTTTCATTAAAGAATTTATAAACTTATGATTTAAGTTTATAAATTAATAATATAAATAATTTATAAATTTATATTAGGGCCCAGAACAACGTTGTGTCTATTTTACATATTGTAGCAAGTGGCTGTGTAATAAATGAGATAAAGTACATTAAGGTCTTTGCGCTTCATGTTAGACTGCCAATAATCCTGTCGGGCTTCATTCTAGCATAACAACTGCACACTTACATATCAAATTAAAAATGGACTGTCTCTAAAAGACTAATAAAGTCATGCACAGGAAGTGCGCAGTAGGTCAAGGGAAACTAATTGCTTTGGTTTATTCCTCACACTCTCGATGTGAAGTTTATGGCTCTCTTGACATAAAGGACTCTTAAATGCAGACCACCAAGAACTTCGTTAACAACAATGAAACCTTTCCTGGTTTCTCAGCTTGCTGCGAGAGATGAATAAAAGCTTAATGAAGCACAGAAGCATCCTTGATGTGCCTGGTTGATGATGATGTGGCCTCGTGAGGACCTCAAGTCTAGACTACTGAAGAGCTGAACAGGCTTGCTTAACGGGTGGGCCATGTCAGGCGCTAAGTCATTGGTGGTAAGAAGAAAAATTGGGTGACTTTTTCTGACCATTAAAGGAAGTGGGTAATTCACACCTACTTGAGAGCCCCCTCCTGCTAAAGGGCATACTCAAATGAAGAAAACCAAATGCTTTGATGACCTGTATTCGAGATGAAATAAGACCCTGTGACAGTGCAAAGAGTATTTTTTGTACTTAGCATTTATTCCATGTTAAAAGTAAAAAATAAATCACATTAAGATAAATCACATTTTTAATAGTTTTTCATTTGAATCTGTAGCAATTTAGTGTGTTTGTTCAATTACTTTGAAGATAATACATTTAACTTAATTATTTAATTTTTTGGTCACACTTTGCAATAAGGTTCATTAGTTAATGTTAATTAACACATTCACTAACATGAACAAACAATGAACAACACATTTACTACAGTATTTGTTCATGTTCATGTTTCACGTGAAAATACAGTTGTCCATTGTAAGTTCATGTTAACTCGTGGTGCGTTAACTAATGTTAGGAAGCATGGACTTGGATGTTAATAATGCATTAGTAAAATGTTCAATTATGATTAATAAATGCTATACAAGTGTTGGTTATGATTAGTTCATGTTAGTAAATGCATTAACTAATGAACCTTATTGTAAAGTGTTGCCAATTTTTTAAACTGATTATAACTGCATGGTTACAGATTCAGTTTTAGTTATCTTAAGTTTACTAAATCTGATTTTCTGTAACAAGCTAAATAGATGATAGTCAAATAAATAATTTGATAAATTATGTTTCCCTTCACTATTTATTTGTCCACAAGTGATTCTAAACTTTAAAGTAAGAGATATTTTGAAAAGATGTTGGAAACTGGTAACCATTAGCATCAGTGGTAATTAAAAAAAATAAATAATAATAATAATAATAATAATAATAATAATAATAATAATAATAATAATAATAATAATAATAGATTGTATATAACCAGTTTAAAACAGCCTCTAAAACCTCATATTTTGTGTTCAACAAAAGAAAGTACTGACAGAAGTGTACAAATGTAAGAAAAATATTCTAATAAATGTCCTAGGTGAACTATTCTTTCAAAAAATAAAACTCTAGTGTTTTTAGCCTCCTTTCCCCCAATTTTTAATATAACTAAACAGGAAAACTAGTAGATACTTTTAATAAATGAGAAAAGCTTACCAGAAATGGCATTTGTGACAGACATAAGTGGAGAATGAAGAGCAGGAGTGACCCCCCATACGGTGTGGTATCCCACAATTCCTGCCAGGCCAAAGGTTGTTACCATCTGAGTGAAAGCAGCATTGGGAGCACATAGTCCAAGACCGATCGCTGTACCCAGACCTGAGAAGAAATAACAAGATGTCAAACATTTCATGCCATGATGCTTTCTAACTGGATACACTTGCTACTTTAATGCTAATTAAATGCTACATTTATATTATAATGTATCAATAATAATAAACTATTATTTAAACCTTTATTTTCTTCCATTAGTATTATTTATTTATTTTATTCAGTTATTTAATAATACTCCCTTTATAAGCTCTGGTAGTTTCAAATAAATAAAATTTTATTTTAAAGTTTTTTACTTTCAACAACTACATACAAGTTTTAATAATTATATATTAATGAAATACAATATTAATAACTACCTTCGATAGCTAGGATTATTACAAAGTAACAGTATGTTTATAATAATAAATAATAATAATAAAATAAAATGAATGAATTAAAACAATTTAAATATTACTACTACTGTTATCTTTCCACTTATATTGAGCAGCATTTTGTTATTGCCCGCTCACAGCCGTTGGCCATGTGGGTAAGCAAACCACTCCACCGCAACAGACATACACAGCAGGAGGAAGAGGGGGGGGCGGAAAAGGGGGGGGATAGAAAAAGCACAACACAACCAGCACTTTATCATCCCAGTTTCCTGGCATTCAGATGCCAGAACGAGCCCAGGTGATGTGGAAAATAAAACAACTTGTGTTGCAATTAGGTGACCAATCGCAGATTTCAAAAGGCAGCGATTTTGGCCTTCCGAGCAAGAGACAGGATTCCCCATTCCTAAGCCCGTACAGAGACAGAAAACCATGAAAGGGCAGGAAGATCTCATTTGCATGTTTGTTTATCAGCCGGTGTTTATTTACGTGCGAATTGTATTTGCGGCTGGTCTGAGTGAGGAAGTGAGCTCTTTGAAGAGAAGCCAACATTGCCTTTCCTCACACAAGTGTTCCTCAAGCGTCTGCAACCAATAGAATTCATTTGTGCGCCGTTTGGTTTAGCAGGGCTTTTTTCGAGTCTAATCACATCTTGGGACAAGCAGGCCAAACAGGGGAGCTGCTATTTTTGGAATTTCTGAACAATGCAGATCGCTAAAGTGGATAAAAGTAGGGAAAATAAAAATCGGATTAAATTCAAAGGCAATAAAAGAGGGCCCATTTTAAAATGTACACGACAGCCTTATTAGCATAGTTCAATGTCAGAGACCACCAATGCAGTGGCCTTTTTTCTCTTAAAAAAAACTCCTTTGGAGCCATTTTCAAATTAACCCAGAGGGAGCCGGAGAGATCCGGTGGGAAGAGGAAGGCATGGAGTGTGTTTTACCTCCGGTGTAAACCCCAGCCGTGGTGAGGGTGGCTCTGAAGGGTGAGACGGCAGCAGCTTTTTCCTTCTGCAGCTCCTGGACACTCTTTTGTTTTGGAGGGGCTGCCACTGGTACGTTCTGAGGTTGCGGTGCAGGGAAAAGCACTTTTCCATCCTGTAGACAGACAGAGAGAGCCAGAATTCAAATAACACCAGCACTCAACTCCTTGAAAGCTCAATGAGTGCCAGAGTGATATTGAGTCATAAATTAAAAATGGCTCGCACCCTTTAAACTAAAGGGGTGTCAAACTCATTTCAGGTCAATGGTCAGTTTGGAGTTGTATTTCCACTATCGCACCTAAAGCGAGCATGCCAGGGTGAGCCAGAGCCAGTCACGTTTCCTCTGTCACTTCTGGGGCCTGATCGGGTCAAAGCGGGGCTTCCTCGAGGTCAGCGGCCAGCCTTTTTCAGCCCGCCGAATACCCTGGACCGAAGAGGGCCAACTGGGGCTTCGGGTGGAGTGAAAGGAGGGGCAGAGTTTGCCGAAGTCTGGTAAAGATGGCCAGTTGGAAGAGGTGTGCCATAGCGCGGTTCAGTTTGTTAACATGTTATTTTCTCTCTGCTTTGTTCACCTTAAAGAAGGTTATCCGGGTTAAAGAAGGTTATCCGGGTTACAAATGGGGTAAGCGTGCGGGGGCGTGGTTGATGTTTTGTATGTGTTTTGGCACTCTCTCGGGGAAGTGATAGGAGCGAAGGAGCGGAATAAAGTGTGCCAACTAAATAAACGTCCTGTTTATTCAACTTTACACAGTTGGGCTTTGGCGCGATACGCTTGTAGTGTGAGTGCAAAGCGCACTTGAGCCCAAAACTGAAGACTTTTTTAAAATTTTTATTGATTTATTAATCATTCTTACTTTACAATGAACGCAATCTGTCGTAGTTTATTAAAGACGCAAACCCCTCAGCTGCACGTCAGCTGCACCTTCAGCAAACCTTCAAAAACCTGCAGCACGATGACTTTTAGGATAATTTATGAGCATCAAAAGTTGTGAATCGGGAAATAGTTGTGTTCGGGAAAATATTTGACTGCGTGTCACTGCATATTAAACGAATAAAATGATAAAACTTAAGCAATCTCCTCTGTACTGAGCCAGAGCACTTCTCTTCCTGTTAAACTGAACAGTCGCATCATTGATGACGCAAGCATGCTGAGGTTCTGTAGGTAACGATCCAGTGTGAGTGCAGGCCGTCGGTCGGGGGAACAACCTTTTCTGAATATCGAATATAATTATTCAACTAACTTGTTTTGGCTGTTAAAAAAACTTCCATCACAAAAGAAAGAAAGAAACTATTGCCCTGGGACAACCATATAACTCCCAGTTAAAAAAAAAGGGAGAGAGAGATTTTACAGATAAAGTTTAATGTTGTATGCAACTGAAAGCAAGGTTCTCCCATTTTAAAATGAATTCTTCAAACACAAAATGTCATTTTACAAAATAAAACAATATCCTAAATAAAAAAGGTTTACCTGCATAACGACTGAACCTCGGATGACATGGTCCATTGTGCCAAAATCAAACTCGTTTTTCACATCAAAGTAGAAAGTTTCCTTGTCCGGGCTAATGGCACGGATGAGTTTAGTGATGTTGTTAGAGTATAAAGTGCTGGCTTGAGTCGGGAGACGACTGGGAATATCAGTATAGCCGACGTGGATCACACCCTAGAGTAAAGAATACAACATTTTAGTCAAGCAAACATGACTATATATTATTGTACTTATGCTTCTGAAAGAGGTTTCTCTTATGATTAATGGCATTGCTTTTACAGGAAAATGCAATGTTTAGCTTTCAATTGCAATATCAAACTTGTAGAGTTTTCTCTTGACGTACAAGTTAAACCCAAGTATCTGCTACTTGCTAGCTCCTTTCTCTGATCTCTAATACATAAATATTGTATAAATAAATAAAATATTAACCCTTCTGCATTCTTATGGACATTTATTTCTGGACATCTTTTTGTGATATTTTTGGCTGTTAATGCAAAGTTTGCAAATCGCATACACTTTGGAAAATTTGAGTTTTTAAAATTGAGTTTTCAACATTTTAATATTTACTTTATTGAATCTATTCTACATTAGGCACAAAAAAAAAGTTACACTCAGGAACTTCATTCAAGTCATTTAAGCATATTATTTGATAACAGGCTCCCATAGTCATCAAGTCTTCAATAACATGAAATTTGTAATAACTGATTGAAATGTGGTTTTTATATGCATGTACTAGATTAAGTATTATTGTTTTTCACTAATGTGACACTACATCACAAAACAATAATATGAAAGTTATTTCTAATCACTGAAAAAAAAAAAACTAAAAACTTGAATTTTGGGGAGTTATCATTGGGGACGATGCTGATAAAGACATTGATGGCAGTAAAAGTGTAAATATAAATATAAATGAAAGTCAAATAGAGACATGTTTGTCCACTGCAGCCTTTGTAGCCTTTTTTATTTGATGCATAAGGTTTAGTAAAGGACACAGATCATAAGGGGTGTTTGCAAAAATCTTTGACCCCAAATGGTCAAGTTGTAGTGAACTCACTTTGTGAACAGACAGTTCTCCAGGAACTGTGGTCTCGATGTTTCCCCCTGCCTCTGCAGCCAGATCCACCACCACTGAACCGTCTTTCATGGTCTCCACCATTTCCTTAGTAATCAGCACAGGGGCCTTCCGACCTGCATAATAATTTCAGCACAGTGAGACTGCTAAATCAAAACCATGACTGATATGCATTTAATAAGACTTCTCTGATGTGCCTTTTATCCCTGCAACCTAATATACAGATAAGCGGCTTTGCGGCTTGTTGGTTTTAAAAGAAAAATGTTCTGATAAAAGTGAAACAGACTGAATGGGTTTTACCTATCCGAGCATGCTTAAAACTGCCAGGTATGCAGTTTGTTTAGGAATTAAGTACGGAAAGTCCAACCGGTGGCTCCGTAGCTTAAGGGATGGAAATAAAATAACACTGGAGTGTGCATGAGCATGCAAAAAGTCACAGGAACTGATTTTGGAGTGCCAGCAGGTCCTGAAAAAGCAACACCGAGTGGAAAGACAGCATTCTGCCAATCTAAAGCCAGAGCGACCCAAAGCAACTCTTATGACACTCACATCACAAAAACTTTGTAAACATGCTCTGTTATAGACACTGCCTGATTTTTATTAGCTCTTGGTCATGAAGATTAAGACAAAACATGTTTCAAATAAACATGAAGCACATCTGCAGCCACAGAGCTGTTAAATTGGTAATTATGCTCTATATAATTAGTTATGCCTGGTAATCGGTTTCTCTTTTCAAATGCCAATGAAAGCCATACAAGTATTAACTTTAGAATCAGGAAATAAACCAGGATTAGAGTTGAAAGAAGAACTAAGAGATCTCGTTGTTTCAATTATTTCAACAATTCTTTCAAAATGTTTCATTTAGAAACAATGCATGTGATTGTTCTTATGAACGGATCATTGATTCTTTAGATCAAATGATTCATTCAAAAACATATCTATCTATGAAACAAACGCCATGTTGCTCTGAGAAGCACTCGCTCAGGATTTACTTGGAACCATTTTCATAAGTGCAAAAATAAATAAAAACATAAATAAATATAAAATGGTTAGATACTAATTTATGAGGAAACTGAACTACGGCTTGTGTTATTACTAAATCACATCTTTTTGCTTTTCTTATATAAAAAACAAAAATCCATACAATTGTCGGGTCATTACTCAAATGGGCTTCATCACAGTCAATAACTTCAGACACATTTCTCACATTTAGTGTATGACTAAAGCGTAGGGGTGTAACAGTACACTAAAGTCAAAGTTCATAAGTACATTGGTTTTGGCGTGCAAAAGGACCAAATCCCCTCAATACAACAGGAACAAATACCCAGCACTTGCATTTTTTTGTTTATTATTAAACAGGCAGAAGTGTTAAACAGTGTATAAACTGAATAATGAAAAATAAAACTTTAGAATTAGCCTGTGTATTAAACTTTTTTGTATTAAGCTTTCACAGGTTGAACCCAACCCTCGACTAACAACATAAAAACAGTAAGTGTATAAAGCTTCTTAAGCTTTTAAGTAAGCTTCTTAAATGAAATCTCTTTTTGTGAGTAAATAAAACGTTATGCGAGTAAATAAAATGGCTCCCTTTTCTATGTAAACGCAGTTGACAGAACTGCGTAACATACATGAGTGGTGCTCAATGTCAGTTACATAGCAGAGGACCAATTCGTAGAACTCTGAGGCAGGGCAAGAGTTGCTCGCAAGCTTCTGTGTACCATGTAGACATGACAACAGCAACATGGCGGAACTATTGATGCATTCTTTGTGAATAGCTGTTTTGTTGTTGCACTGCTGTGATCCTTTTAGCCTAACTCAAGTGACTGGACTGGCATTTCAGGACTGACTGTATTCGTCGTGTAAGCTTGTGTACCGAACAGTCACCACTGTACCATGACAGTTGGGGAGGAACACATATAGCATAACAACCCCACTAAATTGATAGTCAGCTTGAATATTTAAACAATGTTCAGCAGGCAAAAATTATTGGCCAAAAATGGCATTAAGATAAAAATAGGTGAAAATATGAGTGCAAACTGCCCGGCTGTGCTCAGCAGTTTGCTGCTGTGACAACCAAAGTACAAGAGCAGCGCAATGCACCTTCGATCAGCCTGCATTCGCCGTAGTCTAAACTCACAATAGCTTGATACTAGGGCCAGACGGAATCTGCGGACATTTTTTGATATTTCTGTCGAGTATTTTGTTAAAAATCTGCGGATTTATGCGGAATGATTTTAGAAGTATCATAACTAAAATCTTAATATATGAAATAAATGTAAAACCTTTTTAACTAGTATTTAATGCTTACAATGTGAATCAAATTAGATCCACTTTATTTGGTAAACAAAGCAAGTCTCTCATATAAAATCTCTACGAAAAGACAGAAAATATGACTTTACAAACTGTATTGTAAATAAATCATATGAATATTTTCATAATAGTCAATAGTTTTACTGAAATTAATTTAAAAACTGAATAAATATAAAATTTACACACATTTACACCAGTAAACAAACAGAATCAATGATGGGCTAAAAATCTGCAGAAATTTGCGCAGATTCAATTCTGCGCACGCAGATTCCGTGTGGCCCTACTTGATACTCTTCTCATGTACCGGCATACATATCTATGCATTTCCTCAAAGTCCGCTCAAATAATGGTGGCAGGACATTTTTATGTTGTGTAATTGTTCTTTAATAGTGCTATTGCGCTGTCATGCCAAAGCTGGTAAAACAACACAACTGTAATATTAGGCATGTAGTAATGTGTAACGTGTAGTAATTACAGCAGCAGCACATCTACTGGCATAGTGTCAATATATTTCCTGAGAACTAACAGTACTTTTATCGCATGCTTGGCAATGATTACAACGCTTACTAGCAATAAAATGTGATTAATTTATTGGCTTGTAATTTCTTTTTTTTTCTTAAATCTTTGTTCAATTTAAAAGGTCTAACAAAAACACTTTGGAATAATAAGCATTTAATATTTTCTTAAATATTATAAAGCATTTTTGGTTTTGGTTTACAGCCAAGAGCATCCAGCATTTTGGGTTTTATACCAGACTTTTCATTTCGGTGCATCTCGTATAAATTACAATATTGTTAATATTTTGGAATTATTAAAATAATTACACATTTCCAACTACAACATTCACCTTCACTGGAAGCAGTAAATAAATGATGAATTATTTAAAAAAAGAAAATCTTTAAAATCTTTTACAGCTTCATAAGCCTCAAAAATAGCACTTGAGCACTTTAGACCTTCTGCGCTTGTAATCACAAAAAAGAAACCTTGGAAAAATATGCAATGATTTTGTGTTTTACAGAAAATATCAGCAAAAGGTTTTTTTTTTTTTTTAACATAAGCCTGAGTAAGGAGAAAAACTTAAACTTCTGGGTATGTTAATCCTTTAAAAGTCAAACGATGGAAAAATAAGAGCATAAGCAAACAGCACATCACTTAATATCTGCAAGCCCCAACACACGCCAAAGGGCAAGTGATGGAAAAACTGCAGAAAAAGCAGACTGAAAGGGAGTGAAAAGTGCAGGTGTGCGTACCGGGGATGAGCGCGGTAGTGATAATGATGTCAACATCTAAACACTGCTTGGCAAACAGTTTCATCTCTGCCTCGATGAACTCCTTGGACATCTCCTTAGCGTAACCGCCCTGACCTTCTCCTGACTCCTTAATATCCACCTCAAGAGGTTCAGCGCCCAGGGACTTAAACTGCTCCAGCGCAGCCGCTCTGGAAGAAGAGGACAGACTCTGTGACCAACACAACACTGCCATCAAGAGGACATTTGCTAAAACTCAAGCTCATGTGGCTTTCAGGAATCAGTGAATCATTGTTTAAAAGTGAAAATATGTAAACTCTGAATAAACACTCTAAACTCGACTTTTTATATTTTAGTAAAATACAGCTTTTTTTAAACTATGTATTTTCAAACAATTTGGCAAGATTAGCTGTGGTTTTCTTGCATAAGATCTTCTTATGGTCTTGTTTTTGGGAAAGGCATTTAAAAAAAACAAACAAAAAAAAACCTTGCAGATTAAACAAACATCGTGAATCCAAACTTGAGCAGAACAATGACTCAATACTCATTTATAAATACTGACAAAAAACGGGAAATAACAGATGTGCTGGTAGGTTAAAAGTGGAGGGGAAAAACAAAACATGCTGCTTGCATCAAAAGTTTCAGCAATCATCTGGGTCAAAAAAGTAGCACACTGGAAAAAGTAGCATTAAAATTTGGCAGTTGTGCTGGTGAACTTTATCTATTATAAAGGAGCAACATGAATCTGTGGATACAGCGCCCCCTACCACTACTAGCTGGCTAAACGTAATTCCATGCATTTTGGACAAAATACCTGTATTGCGTTGTAATCAGAAAAGGCATGGCTCTAGACTAACTTGATCTGTTTGCCTAACTAGCCTAATTTTTTCCTTCACTACACCAGCACAAAAGTTAGGTAGACCCAAATTTTTGTCCACATCGCACTTAAAACCGCAGTTTTACAAGTTCACTTTTTTCTTTTTTTTCTAAAATCAACATCCATACAGGCAATAATAACTTGTAAATGATCAACTGACAATCTAGTCAACATGAAGTTCTTTATTTAAAAGCACAATTCTATAAGAACTTACTACCACACTTTACTATCTCTGATTGGTTTAAACCATGACATTAGCCCAACGTGTGTCTGTTGAACCACAGTTCCTGACACTTTAATTTATATATGTTTTGGCCTCAAATGGCCACACAAGAAACATCATCAAGTTTAAAAGCAGCAGAGGTTAACGCATTCATTAGTTATTTGTGAAAAATAATGTTACACACATTCAACACACCCATTGAAAAAAAGAAAAGAAAAACAGTACAAAATGCTTATTGTGGCTCCTAAAATAATAAGATATTTGGGCATGTAGACATATAAATATTCATAAAATAAAGTATTAGTTCACGATTAAGTTTCAAAGAGCATAAAGAACTCTTGAATGTTGGTAAACAAAGTTATATTTGACCATCATTGAATAAAAAAAATTAAATATAATCATGTGTAATAAATTATGTTCATCTCACACTAATTTTCTCAATAAAGGATTTAAATATTGAGGGTAATGTGCGATTTAATTTATTTTATTATTATTTTTTTACATTTAACGTACCCTTTCATTTGAATTTACCATTAAACGAACTATATTATTTTTATATTTGCTTAACAGCACTAGTAACTAGGGGTGACAAGACACTTACTCCATGAGACGAGACTGGGTTCATGAGAAAGAGACGAGACTTTTATACTATTTTTTGGAATTCTCAATGATAAAAATATATATATATAAATGAATGGAAAACAAAGGTATTTTATTCAACTGAAAAAAGCACTATTTAGGGTGTTTTTTTAAATAAATTTGTAAGGAATATTTTTTTACTTATTATATTTGACTTTTTTTTTTACATTTTTAATGTTAAAACAAAACCTATGCTGTAAAGGACCTGCAAACACTACTAAATATTTTGATAAATGTATCAGTGTTCATACACATTTTTACTACTAAAATTCAATAACTTTTCCAGGACTTTCAAGTAAATTTTCATGACCTAATGTTTCACGTAATGTCTACGTATACGTGGTAAATAATAAGAAAAACTACGCATGTTCAAAGTTATTATAGCATACCATAAAACATGGAATATTTAGTTTATATTAGTCTTCTCATCTATGTAAAATTTATTTAGATAATGTTCACACAGCACTAATAATTTAAGAGCATGTGTTTCGCCATGGAAAGAAAAGTAAAGACAACTAACCTATAAGTATACAGATATTTCCATGACTTTTACAAAACTTTGTGGGTTTTTCAGTTCTTTCAAAACTTTTCCAGGACTGGAAAATGCCATGTAAAAATTCCATGTCTCTTCCAGGTTTTTCATGACCGTATGAACCCTAATATATGAACGAAAAACACCAGCAACGGCAAATCTACCCCATAAAACTGTTGTTTAAACAACTTTTTACCTGGTATCAAATCCTCTGACAATGGCACCCATAGCGCGGGCAGATCCAGCAGCGGCCAATCCAGCCACTCCACCTCCAATGATCAACACCTGCCAATAGGAACAGCGTTTTTAAAAATTCAACCTCTGAAATCAACAGAAAAATCTAATTTAAGGAAAAATTAACAGTGCTTATATCTTCATCCAAGAACTAATGGGACAAGTGTACGGCAATGAATCAAGTAAACTGAAAAGCAAACAGTCAGGGCAAGTGCTGGTTGTGCCAGCGAATACCTTAGCAGGAGGAACCTTCCCTGCGGCTGTGATCTGACCAGTGAAGAAGCGGCCAAAGTTGTTAGCTGCCAGGACCACAGATTTATAGCTGCCAACAAAAACAGACGTGCATTAGTTGCTGCTGCTGCAAAAATCAAGACTCGTTACACTAGCCACAAATATTATTTTATTTACAATAACGACATTTAAGACTTTAGTAAGCTGGCCACAGCCAACTGACCTGTTAAGTTCAACTGCATCCATTTAGAATTGTCCAATTTTTTATACAATACCTTAAATATAAATAAATTAAAAGGGCTAGATGTACAATACATAACACTACTATTGAAAATGTCCTTTTATTAATAAGTGCCGAATTTAGTTTGTAATCCCTCCATAATTCATTAAATGCTCTCAGATGTCAAAAAATAATTATCATGATTTTGAAATAAAATATATAAAATGTTGTGTAAAGCAGTATCATATGTAAACAAAACCTTTAGAATGTCGTTTAGTGCAAGATTTCTGGCTTAATGTGTGAGAAAAGCAACATCAAGTCTGTTGAATTATATTTCAAAACCTATTTAGAAAATGTTATCAGAAATCCGTATTTTGGTTGTTTTCTTTCCACTTGTTTAAAAAAGCGACATGTTCTAAAATAGGGCTGTGCGATCAATTGAAATCGTATCGAAATCACGATTTGGATATGCGTGACTTCTAAAGCGCCTTAAAGCACGATTTTCCCGCAGTATTGTATTTGAACCAATCATAACGCAGCACGCCTAAACAGAGCGCGAGAACAGGTGAATGAATAGCCGACGTATACAGTGATGAGTTCAGCACGTCAACATCTGTGGTATGGGATTTAGTTTCTTTGAATACAGGAAGGCTGATGTATGGCAGAACCAGGTAATTTGTAATTCAATCATATATTGTGTCTAAAAGCACGTGGAAAGTGTGAGCGCGTCACTTCCTTCAGCATTTTCAACATGCTTTGCGGTCGCTCCTTTGTTGTTGTTCGGTGACCATCAATCGTTTTCTCAGAGGATGACAAACGAACAAACATTGCTACAGTTCAGACAGAAGTTTTATGTATGGAGAGAATTAAAAAGCACTTGGTGTCCTGATGTCTTGTGTTTGTCTGAGGCAACCGAAATGTGTACATTCCATAAAAGTATGAAGCTGATCGGTCAGTTCTTGTTACATGAATCGCAGTGCGGCATTGTGAAAAATTCAATTTAAAGTTTGTATGAACACAGATGTTTGCAGATGGGTTCACCTGTCATATGCGCGTGTGCCACTCTCAATGTGTGCAGGCAATCCACGTGCCACCATTGGAAGTAATGGACTTGTGTGCACAAAAGACGAGATATGTAAACGGCCTATTTCACGGCATTGTCACAAAGACGTCTGTGATCGCTGCATGACAAAACAAATCTATGAAAACACATTGGAGCCTTACTTGAGTTTGACGGTGCACGCACACACATACACATTTGTTTTGCCATAGGTCTGTTCTAGAGACAATTTGATACAGCTTTACTACATGATTTTTTTGTTTCATATCTATTTCAGAGACACGTTCAAGGTATTTGATAAAGATCTAACAGTTTTTTTTTAAAATACGTTTCAGATTCACATTGTAAACACAGATTCAGTTTGTCTAAGCCAAAATCATGATAAAAAAAATACATTTAAAAAAAATTGTGATGGTTTCTTTTGCCCATATCGCACAGCCCTATTGTGAAATCAAAAGTCCAAAAAAACAAATCTGACCCATACATAAAAATAAAGAAACTTTTCTGCATGTAGTGACTTGTTTAAAAAAAATAAAAAATAAACGCAAATAATTGTTATTTTTACGTATTTTTTGTTTTAAATGGCCTTACCCAGCAATGTTGGCCATGGAGCTGAGGGCATCATAACCCTGGGCAATAGTAACACGGGGCACCTGGTCCATGGCCAAGACAGTGGCTTTGCGCTGAGACAGCACATCCATCAGCTCAGGGTTCTGGGCTGGATAGATAAAACTGACAAGCGTGGCTCCTTCACTCATCAGGCTGGCCTCGTGAACTCCTAGAGCGGGGTTTAACATGGGAGCACGAACCTGTGGCGGACGGGAGAAGGGAATCAGAGGGTACATTTACATGAATATCAGTAATCTAGTTACTTATTCTAAAGCATACAAGATAATGATTAAGAATATTCCTTTAATGTTCATGTTCTTTTGTTTATCCTAAGTCCTAAACGATGATAAAAGTGTGATTAAAGAGTACATGTCTACGTGTTTAAACTAAAACAGGAATCCTCCTATTTGATGCGTTTACTTCAAGTATAGAGGTATTCACAATAAGGATGATAACTAAATATGACAATATTTGTGTATATTTGTAACCAGCAGATCCTTAGTGTGCAACATTTATAGCACATCTGATCAGTGAATCCAGCTTGTGTAAACTAATCAAACAGTAAATTTTGAAATCATTTTAAAAAATAAATAAATGAAAAAAAAATACAAATATTTCCCCCCAGTTTTTTCCAAGGAGGTGACAAAGATGACAAAACAACACTGGATACCTGAAGTACTTTTATTTTTATACTTGGCTAGCAATGCTTGATATGCTTGGCTAGCTTTCATGTACATTTTTATCATTCCCTCCCATGGCACAAGCAATTGTTTTCAAGTTAGTTATCATCTTTAAAGGTGCAGTAGGTGATTGTCTTCAGAAACATTTTTTGTTGTGCTGGTTAAAATCTCTTCACATTCCAATAGTACTGATTAAAGTAAATGATCTAAATGTATTTACATGTATTTTTATATTCTGGGTGAGGATTAAATTTTCGTCCAATTAAAGATAGTCGGACCGACACTCAATTAAGACAGGTATCTCAAACTCTGTCAACAAATTTAAATTTGAATTTCTGCGCAGCCTCTTTAAGCACAGATACGTGACTTGTGAGTTCTTGCGAAGTACAGATCTACAGCTGACAGAAAAACATCAGGCAAACTCTGCATCAACCTGAACTTCTTTCAGAAAGACCAACATGGCCTTGTGTCTATGAAAAGAAAGATTGTTTTTGAAAGGGCTTCTGCCAAAAATGCTGAATCAAAACTTTTCAAAATTCTCGGTCAATATCGAAATTAATTGTGTACACTGGAGGGAAATGACGTTATGCAGTTCAAAACCACGATCTGATGGATGACACCATGGCTGAAGTATTACGTTTAGACAGGTATGTTTTAAATCTATTTTAGCCACGCAAAGCTTAAGTAGATTGTGTTCTTGTTTATGAATGGATTTATATGCACAAGTGTTGTTTAGCCACAGAAAACATCCGGCAAAGGATTGGCTATTTTCAAGTTCATGGAGTACCTTTTACAGCATCGATAATATAGTCAGTTAAATAGACCTATGCTTTCATTTAGTAAATGGAGATGAAACAAGCTGTATGAGGATCAGCGAGCACAATTGAAAATAAAAAGTCACTCGTTGTCTTGGTAACGCAAGTGTAATGTAAACAGATGACAGGATATTTCTGTTTTTAGTACTGCTTTTTTTTTCTGATCTGATTTTTATTCAGTTGAATAACAAAACATGAGTAAAAAGTGCTCTTACGCCTAACCAGCTTTACTGAGGTAAAGTTTGATTTATATTTGCACATTCATTCATTTTTGCACAGTGACAGCCTGTGATGCTCCCACTCTAAAGCTACTTTGAATATTGGATTTGAAATAATGTGTAGGAGTGACTTCAAAACAACATTAATACTGTTTCATTGACTGTAAACAAAAGCTGCGTCCCAAATGACACACTATACACTATGTACTTATGCACTTACACACTCAACAGCATAGTGTATGCATGTAGTGTCATCCCAAATGGAACACTAATGGCTTTTTTTACTAAGCGGAAGTTCAAAGCGTTTCCCTGATGACATTTCACGGTTGCCAAATTAGTGAAATAAATGACCAAAATACCAAATAATTTCTGTCATGAGTATAACCGCATTCACCAACGGGAGGCACTGTAATCACTCTCATAGGAGAATACTGCTTTCACCGTCCAAAATAAAGTTATCCAACATGTGCGCCTGATAGCTCTGCCCCTTCAGTTACGTGCGCAAAGCTGCGTTCATTGAGTGTGTGTCCATCATTGCACACTTCATTTTACCGGTGGAATGAGTGCATCATCCAGGTAATTAAAGTGCATTTATTATTATTTGAGTTTTCAGTGTGAACGCACTACTTACACTATTTATACTACAAAATGGCGTAGAATAGTGCATAAGTATGCGATTTGGAACACACCTTATCTTGTCTTTTATAGTCATTGGCTGATCACATGATTTCACTATTTAGAATTTGCAAACAATACTTTTTTTAAATTAAATTGAGGAGAAAGTCAGAATATACGAATTAATAAAACCAACTTTACCTCTGCACCCACTAGCCTGTCAACAACTACGCTGGACAAAGTGCGTGTCTCTGTAGAGTTTTCTAACTAGTGAATGACATGATCTAGTGTTATATCTATTCGGTGCGCGTTAGGTGGCGTGGCTTTGGACAGCAGGGGAAGGATGAAACATTTCTAAGCTATTATGCTAAAGCTAGCGTTCAGGCAGATCACCTACTCCACCTTTAAATAATATTTGAAAAGAGCTTAGCATCAAGCAATGTGCTTCTTCCAGCTTTAAATTGCATGAACCCTTTATATTTCAACGTAATCTGATTGGCTGTAAAAGTTTTCATACCCCATTGATTTTGTTTCGCCACATCTTACAGCTGTGGTCTGAACTATGATGTCGCTTTACATTTAGAATGATGTTTTTATCTTTATTGTGATCATGCTAGATTTGAACAGGCAAAAATTCTTAAGCGGAGTGTTATGGTCTTCAGAGTCTTAATCAGAATGTTGTCTTAATGGTGCTAATATTAGAATATCGTTGTCCATGTAAACATACTGACTGATGGTAGAGACTTAAGTGAATTAAAGATAAGTGAATCTATCCAACAGTACCTTAAGGAGAACATCAGATGAGAAGACATCCTTGACGTCCCTGATGGTGGCTCCTGCTTTTGTGTACATGTCATCAGAGAACTTGGCAGATTCTCCAGCTCCAGACTCCACCACCACATTAAAGCCCTGCTTGATGAGAGCTTCCACTCCAGCAGGAGAGATGGCCACTCGACGCTCATTCTGAAAGATTTCCTTAGGAACGCCGACAGTCAGCTGTTTGTAAGGAATGCCTGCAGGAAATTACAGTAAATTACCAGAATCAATAGTTTGAATAAAGGTGTTTCCAATATTCATGGCAATTGCAAAAGAAAGACAAGAAAGTTTTGCACTAATAGTACAATAAAAACTTTAAAAACATTGTATACCATTCAAATTTACTTTTCAATCTGGAAATTTTGTTTTCAGTTTATATGCATATACAGTATATACATAGTGGTGTGAGAAAGTGTTTGCCCCCTTACTGATTTCCTTTGTCACACATTATTGCTTCAGGTAAAACAAACTAAAAAAAAAAGAAAAAAAAAATACAGTATTGAAATTGTTTTTTATTACTATTAAGGGAAAATAAAATACAAAACTATTTGTATTTTTTTTTGTTAGCTACATGAAATGAGTCAAATAAAGTCAAGTGTGAACAGCTACGATCTCACATTACTCTCACGACTAACATCAGACTCGAGAACAATTTTAACCCTTTAAAACTCCTTTCTGAAGTCAAAGAGAAAAGCTGTGTAATAAAGATAAGTCCAATATACGATCCAGAAGTAAATCTAATCCAGCAGCTTATAAAAGGGAATTTAAAGTACCGTCGAGACCTTTGGAATGAACCTACGGGCCATGAAGTCTCTGTGAGACTTGTGCTTTTACAGCTGTGTGCATTTTTACAGTAAGAAAGACCGTGTGACTTCGCAGAAGCTCCAATTCTGCTCTTTTATTTTTCAATATAAAAAGTAGAAGTCAAGCTGTTAACAGAGCATGGCTGGGGTTTGGCGTGTGTAATGAAGTCAACCGTAGTGAATTTTTATGCACAGCTTTATTTTATTTATTTTATATATTTTGGTCTGCAAAAGATGTGCAGACATCATGTGGTCTAGACAGGCTAAATATGTATCATGAAATCATTCAAATCATGTCCTTCTGCTGGCAGCAGGAGGTTGCTTGTGGAAAATTCCACAACAGATCTATAGATAACAACATGAGCTCACGTGAAATCACACACTTGAGCTACCCAGAGGTGGTAGAACTGGGCCTCAGACAGCAAAGCATCTCAAAATATTTGGTCTTTTTAAAGGGATAAAGCAACATAGATAATTTTTACTCGTCCTAATTGATTAAGCTTAAGATATTTTAAAGAATGTTGGAAAACGGTAACCACTGATATACATAAAGAAATGAAAATACAACAGACGTTCCGACATTTTTCAAAATATCTTCTTTTGAGTTTAACAGAAAAAAGATCTCAAACAGATTTGATACAAGTGGAGGGAGACTAAATGATGAAAATTTTCATTTTTTAAATAAATTATCCCTTTAACTGTTTGAAAAATGCATCAATATCATTGCATTGGAAACCCAACCACAAACCAAGTGGCATTGACTGCAGGAAAAAATAAAAAATAAACATTAAATTGGTGATTTTGTCAATTTTTTGCAGAGTGCATTTCTAGTTTGCAACTATTTGCATCATTTGTTCTTATATGTATTTGAATTAATAGATTAATCATTGACAACTATTTACACAGTTAATAATATAATTAAAATTAAAACTTTACTGGAGAACTTAATGCAGCTGTTTTCAGACATATAAAAACGACCTTTTCCATTGGTTGAGAACAAGTGAACATTTTGTAACATGAGCATAATGCCCACATCAAACCTGTCCAACCAGCATAAAGATTTATAATTGTATGTAATTGCACAGTGCTGTTTAAATATTTGAGGTCAGCATTTATTACATTCTTGAATGCTTTTATTTAAAAGTGACAGTAAAGGGGTCAAATATATTTTTATGTAGGTTATATAAAAAAAGCTTTAAAAAAAATCATAATGTGAAATAATTGTCATTCAGTGCAATAGATATTTTACATGCAAAAATGAGGTTGCAATTTGATCCCTAAATAGTCTTTTAATTTGAATCAAATGACTAACAACAAATACACCTGAAATGATTTTTTGGTATATAAATGACTACATTGTAAGACATTTTACTCGTCTTCTGTAAATCAGGGTAAACCGATATTGCAGTCATTACTTTTGGCCCAGTAATTAAAATTACACAGGACACATTCTACATATATGACAAAAGTAAAGCCACAACTTCTATTGTGCTGATTTTTGTGTTGACTGTGAAAAATATCAGTCTCAAAAAAACAAAACATTGATTGATTTAACATTGATAAGATGCGTTTCCTGAGCAATAACGACAACAACAAAAACAGTTTAAGTGATGATTTTAAAATGATTTTAAAAATTTACACAGACACAAAATTATTAAATCTCATAATAGTTTCATAACTCAGAAGTCTTAAAATTAATCATACTGACCATAAATTCAAATGGTGGTAAATGTAATTACCAGACGTGAATGGAAATAAAGTCTGGGAATAGAAATAACATCTTAGTCCAAAGGTTTTACAACCACAAAACTGACAGTGACCATAGACATGAGTTTAATTTCCCAGCGCTCAATCTCCAACACGTTCCTGGCTCCTCAGCTGATACTGTGCCAGAAATAACCCGTTCCACCTGTCATTACCATACTTTCCCATCTCAGAAAGAAAAAGAGAAAAAAAAAAAACGTCTGCCATTAACACCGGCCTCTAACACAAACTGTATCCAAGCAGCCAGAACGCGACAGGTCACTTACAGCACACTCATTCATATCCTCAGACAGTCAAATCATGCGACTGAACAAGCAGAGGAGGGACAAAGTGACCTTGATTGTCACCGCATGGACAGTTACCCAAAATATTACCACAATAATAATACTGCAACATTTACAGATGTCTTACTTGCTTGTTCTGACATACTTTAAAATGAAATATGCTTAGGCAAAACAAGCAATGTTTACCCATAAGCACAAGTGAATCACACTCAAGGTCTTTCCACATAGTGACTTAAACTCAGTAAAGCAAATCCTTCAAAACCATTTAATCTGAAATAGATCATGTTCAATATTCCAGCACTGTTACCTGGACTAGTGAGGCGGCTGAGGGCTTGATGTGTCCTAAAGAAGCGAACACATGGTTTCTTCACCGTCCGGGCACATTGTAGCCCAGAGAACAGAGGGCTGGAACAGCTGCTGGCCACCACACGCAGAAGACTCGCCATCGGAGACACAAGGAGGAGCTGTGCAGTCGGAAGGGCCCTCCTCCTACATGTGAAAGAGAGAAAAGAGTGAGCTGGCTGACCTATCCCATAATGCTTCACTCTGGAGCTCAGCTGTTGAGCCACCTCCAAGGTGACACACTTATAGTATGCTCTTGGTTCACACAAGTGGGTAACTGGGTGGTTCAGGGTCCTACTAATATTATGAAATGTGACGTTGTTTATGATAAAGATCTAGAAAGTTTTGCTTAACAGTTATATAGAAAACGGTTTACTAAGCAAAGGAAGGACATTCAATTGGTCAAATATAATAGTAAAAGTATTTATAATGTTGCAAAAGATCTGTTTCAAAATAAACTTGATCAAACTTTGTTGAACAAATAATCATGAAATAAAACAATGATAATCAGAAATGTTTTGGATTACATTAGAATGATTTCTGAAGGATCATGTGACACTGAAGACTGGAGTAATGATGACATTTTAGTCTTTGCCACCACCAGGGGTGTAGCAACCTGGGGGAACCGGGTGGGATATGTCCCCCCTCACATTCAGAGACAGACCATTTACAAACAGGTGATTAATAATTATATGAACATAAACTATTGGATCTCATTCAACTGTTGCCCTCACTTTTAAAATGTCTGCTACGCCCCTGGCCACCACATTAAAGTAGATTTAAAAAGGTTTTTGCACCTTTGAGGAAATAGCATGTTTTTTTAACCAAAAAAGTTACATCACTTTAAGTTTTAAAAGATTTTAAAGTTGAAGTTTTTTTTTATAATACTATGTTTTTGATAACCCAAAACTTGTGTGATTGTATACTTATTACATAAGCAGTAACTATAATTAAATAAATCTAAGCAAATATAAAAATTTGCACTAATTTATCCACTAAATCTCCAGCATTTAAGGAATGTATGGCTCTTTGCAGTCTATTTGTAGAGACACAAAACAGATCAATTAATCCTATGGGTGAAACAGTGAAGGTCACGCTGAGGCAAACGCTGAAAACTGTGGTGAAGTGTGTTTGTTCAGCTACAGACTTTCTGATATGAAGGTGATAAGGGTTTTTTCAGAGCGGGCCAGTGCAGGTCACACAGTAGCAGTTTACAGATTGGAAGACCTACAGGTCATTTATGGTCTTTAACACCATAAATGCTGTCTGACCCAGAATACACAAATAGCAATCATGCAGAAAGGCATCTCACAAACCAAATACTGCCTGAATCTTTGTTGTTAGTAATTCAATTATAATAGATGTAAAAACAATGTAAAAAATTAATTTATAAAAATACATATCTATAAATAAAATGTGTGGACATCATATTAATATTTTAATTTAAACTTAATGACAATGAAGAGAAAATCTTTTAGGCAGTTTTATGGGTGATACAGGGGTCAAATATGAAAAGAGGTTTTCAAGATTAAAAAACTTTTTTTAACTGTACATTACATTTTGATTTACAGAAGACACCCAGTAAAATTGTATTCAGTGTAACAATACTTTACATCCTAAACAGTTCAAACATATTTATAAATGAATCATCTGATGAAATTAAATTAACTGCTTCAATTTAAGAGTCCTGGAGCCCCAAAACACTAATTAATTGTCATTTAATTTCTGTATCTTTATACTATGCCAAATCAAAACACTGTGTGTTTGTTCATTATTCCATTTATCATCACTTTTTAATGACAAATACAAGAAAATTTTGCATGATTACTCAAATTGTACTAACTGGCATTTTTATTGCAACTGATACATTTATATTATTAAAACGACATCTTAATTTGATGCAAAATTATTAATAAAAACAAATACATAAATAAATAAATAAATAAATATATATATATA